>JARWIR010000024.1:3860000-4460000 GCA_029959085.1 Nemophila menziesii
TCGAGGGAACTATAACTTTCAGTAGGGTAGAGTATGTGCTGTGAGGTCTCGATCGGAAACCGTTAAGTTCAAGAGTAAGTTCACTTAAACGAAATTTGGTGGTTGCCTCACTTCACTACGTGACAATTCAAATCGAAAGATATTGACACTTAAGTACAATATACCCAAATGCTGGTAGTTATGGAAACCTGCTCACCTTCTCTCCTAAAGAACCTGAGTAGGGGATTATTGGGATTTAAATCAATTATATAGAGTAATTGTTGTTAATGCGATCATGCTCTTTTGGAGAAGTGGAAAAGTCACTTTTTTGTGCGTGAAATGTCCCACATAGGAGGAGAGATGTGAAAAATATTAGTATAAATATGCTTACCCATCTATTATATCCAAAAGGTCCAAAGGCTATGAAGTCTAAAGAGGAATAAGTCAAGCCCCATACGGGCGCACCACCACCACCACCACTCACCGCCCGGCCCGGCCCGGCGCGACGTGGGCCGTGGGCTCATGGGGGAGTTGGGGAGTTGGGGAGTTTGGGGAGTCAAAAAATGAAAAATGAAAAATGAAACACATTTTCTGAAATGATTCAAGGAGAAATAAGCTTGTTCTTATAGTAGTTAGATGGAGTTAAAATTTTATCATCAGAAAAGACACAACGTTCGTAACATTCACGCATTCAATACGCCATAAAGCCAGAATATTCTTCTCCAGCAGTTACAGGTGTAACATCTGTAACCTCCAAAAACGTCAGCGTTAATGGTGCAATTGAAGACCCATTAATGGGGACGTTTCTGATAAGCCCTTGCTCTCCCCATTTCCCTTTAAATAGAGACTCTCCCTCACTTTCCAAAGACACAAATTACAGCAGAAAGAACAAACACTCTGCCTCACCTTCTCTCTAAAATGCTATATTTAAGTTACGTTTTTCCGTTAATGATACCGGTACGCCGGAATATCTTTTTAACAACCGTCGGTGATTGTTTTTTCTTTCATTTCCGTGTAAGTGTATTTGATTCATTTCCGTGTAATTGTAATTCTTTTTCTTGTAATCATAATTCAGTTTTTCTGTAATAGTTAGTTTACACTAAAATTGTTTTTTACTTATTTTGGAAACCATTTCATTTGTCAAAACCGTTGATTACTTTAATCACACTATATACATATTAGAAGAATCAAACCCATGACCTCATACAATTGAGTGATGCAGCTCGACAAGCTAAACCTTTAATACTTTTGGGGCATGACATAATTTGGCCTGAAACAGTTGCTCATGTTGCCTTCGCCCTAAAAAGAGTGGGAAAGGTTCGCTACAAACACGTGAAAGGATTGGTGTGTCTTTAAATATGTGTTAAGCGATAAGAATATATTATTAGTATATTAGGGAGGATATTTTCAAAAATGGAACTTTGTAACTAAAATTATTACATATATATATTATAAAAAGAGATGCAAGTCAAGAAATAGAGTGAAACAATTCTACCACAAAAATATAAAAAAAATAAACCCCTAAACACACACACATATATATATTTTTGGTAGGACTTCGATCTTTCTTTTTAAATAGATTATTGTATTAAAATAAAAAAATAAGGTAAAAGAGTTTTTAACCGACTCCTCTATCTTTAAGTAATACTTTGATCCAATATCGTGGAATTCAATATTATATATCATAACTATTTATTATAATAATATCATGACCATTAATTATAATAGTAAGCTAGTTATAATAGGTAAATTATGTAATTTAAAAATATGGGACATGTGTTATAATATGATTGGCTTATAATAATATTTGACCTTCTAACATTAGAGAGAAGAATTTCTTGTTTTTTTAGTACATATGAGATTCACTTTGACTCAAAATTATGTTAAATTGGATAAAATTTGATTCTACGATTTTTAAATAAATATTCTAACCACTAGTACAACTATCAATCTTAGAAAAAATTTAGATTTTTATTATAATTTTTTCACATGACAAAACTACTTAGACTGCTGGTCAAAACTACATACTTCTTTTTTCCTTTTCCTGGAATTTCCTCCATTGTTTGGTATAATTTCCTAATTTGATATCTCTCTTACAACAACGGATTAACCATTTCGGGAACTTCATTCGATCATCTAAATGTGGCCTTGTCTTTAAATACAATTAAATTAATTCCCATGATAAACGTAATTGTAAAAAAATTATTCTTTTAACATACCCAAGGAATAAGATTATATTCTTCGAAGACCATTTTAGATTTTATCTTGAGCTATCCCATCATGAATAACAATAAGTCCCCATTACCCTTGTGGAGACGTGCTTTATCACCGACATGACCTAGTTTCGCAATCACAAAATCTGATAATTTTGGGTTAAACCCAAAACCTAGAAGAATATTTGAAGGCATCATACATTGCCGTATGATTTGATTCGCTGTGTAGATATTTCAACCCTTTAGCTGCACCAGACGAAATTTACATACTTGTATTCCAGTCAAATGGATCTTTAATGGGTGAAATATCTGCATAAATGTAAATCAATTCATGCTTAGTAGAGAAATGATCAAGAATATATAACCGAGAAAATGTTAATTACCATCAGCACATTACACGATCAAGTTGATGATTTTAGAATGATGCAAAAGACATGAATTGACAAGCTGTTGTCTCTCGATTAATCCAGATTATACTTACACTCCACATCCTTTCACCTTTGATATATATCAGTGTGTTCAAGAGCCAGGACTAGATTAGGAAACCTGACATTCTAATCAAGGAAAGAGAAGAACAAGAATCTATAGATTCTATACCTTTGATGATTGTCTCGAGGAGAAAAGGACATACTGTTAGCAAGAGCATGACATGTTCATTCTAAATGATCATCACTTGCACCTGGCAATGAGAATCTTAAGCATTGCATATAAGAGTGATTATTTGGTGACTTTGGGAAAGAACAACAGTCACTCAAAATAGGAAAATGACATGTTAGACTATGTGAATGTCTCAGTAGGAAAGGTTAATCCTCGTATATTCTTATGTGTTAGCAAATTTTGAAGTTTTTGAGCAACTTTTGAAAAGAAAAGATGTCTTGAGCTAGTTTTATTACATTTTCTTGTTATACAAAACATAGTCATTTGTAAATTCTATGTGAACATCAAAGCTTTTCAAAACAAAAGGACGGATTTAGAATTTCGAATCAGGAAGGACTATTTTTTAGTTGTAGTAAAATTAATGTATAAATTTTCAGTTGGGGAGTACTAATAATCCAATTAAGGGGATTATAATTTTGTTTGTTTATATTCTTATAATTCTTTTTAAAATAAAAATCGGGCTTAATTATATTGATATCTCATAGACTGTGAATCAGTCTTAGTTGCCAATGTCTGTCTAAAAGCTGGCCTGAATGAACCAATATCTTGTAATTTTGTAGTACAATTAACAAAATAGATGGTAGAATTCAAGGTAAACCATATACATGGATTTCCAAAAGAATAAAGTATCTGTTGTGAAATTGGCAGGAACCACGTTACTAGAGTTATTATATATCAACATACCCAAACATGTGAATACAAATAAAAAGACTTTTTATATTCTTCAAAAACAGTTACGACGACTTGTTTACAAAATAAACAGGCAATTAGTAAAGTATCATATGATGAACTTTATCTTAAACAGGCAAGCTATCAATGATGACTAAAAAAATCTGACCTGGATGAATTTCAATTATCTTGAATAAATTTCCAATTTTTTCTTTATGTGGAATAACTCTATGGTATCTTGACATTTTTTATGGACGTTGTTCGTGCTGATATTATGCTACTCAAGCAAACTTGTTACAAAATAAGCATAAATGAAAACAGAGTCAATACAAAACATAAAACTAAATTAAAAAAAATGAAAATAATTTATTTTGCATGAACAAGTAAATTAAAATTATAATGAGTAAAATTATATATCATCCAATTTTTTTTATACATATGAGAGCCATTTTACTGCGAATCATTTTAACTCCAGTAAAATTCTATCCTAGGAACTCTTGGTTTTTGCGGAGTAGTCTAACCACTTAACCACCTATTGATCTTTTTTTAATTTTATTTCACGCATATTTTACTTTTTATGTTGAAATTTTAAACACCAATTATATCAATTATTTTTTCTAAATATTTATTTTCTTTTTTTATTTAATACTATATAAAATAACATATAACCTATAAGAAGTGATATAAGAGAGTGACAAAAAAAATTAATATATTCCTTTATAATAGTGTGTTCCAAAGACACCATATTATATATTTTCCTAATAGGAATAGATTTATGAGACCAGTCATATTATGTAGTTGAAAGTTATATATTTTTTACTATCTTTTTTCCCTTTATAAATTATAATATTTTATTATGTTTTCTTCAAAAAATCATCACAGTAATTCCTCTAAGTCTGTTATGGAACATTCTTACTAATTTCTCTTGTTTCGAAAAAAAACTAATTGTTCTTATGACGTATAGACAAAAGAACTTTAGAAAAGTGTCTAAAATTCCTTGTGGGTCATATGTAAATTTTTTCCCAATATATAAAATTATCCCCAATTTAATTCATGAATCATGACTATAAACTAAGTCAAATAATTAAATATATTGAATATTTGATAAAAAACAAAAGTAAATAAATATTTTAATTATTTGGCATCATTTGTTAAGTAGGTCATTTAAATATAATACCGTGAATAAGATATTACCCTATAAACATAGATGATAAAATTTCAGAGTTGTATTATTATTTTAAATTCTTTCTTGGTCCTCTAAAATTATGTCCTATCTATAATATCAACTTGAATGATTATTATCTTAAATATATAATATTCATCTTATTATTTAAAAAAATGTTATAATTATTTTTCTAATTTTAAACAAACATGTAACAAATTGGGATTACAGCAAAATTTTGTCCATCAATATAAAAAAAATGGTATAATATTACCAATCTTATTTGTTTCAAAATTTTTTGAACAAACTTTCTCAAAATTCAGTTGAAGAATTTTTTTATTATCATAAATTCATTTAATCCAAGCTAGATTAGAAAAAACAATAATAATATATAAAATCCTTATAACAAATTACGAATCATAATTACACATCACATTTTAGAACAAGAATAATATCTTATAAACAACTGTATTGTTAAAAGATACATGATATCTATTAGAAACTATATTTTTTGTCTAAATAAAAAAACCTAAATAACAAATATAAAGTAATTTGAATTATTATCAAAAATAGATAAGATGCAATATGAACTAGTAAAACAATTATAATATTAAATATAACCTGTTGAATCCATCTGATTTAAAATGTAATAGTCATCGTTCAGAAATATGAATAAATAGAGAATATGAATATTCAAACAAGACTAAGTATAATACAGAACAGAGAAAAGAATCCATATGATTTTAACAAAAATGAAAAAAGACACAAAAAATTAGGTTCATATCATGAAATCGGGTACTATGTTTCTAAGAATGATAAGATGAAAAAGAAGATTAAGTGAATGGTAAAGAATTATAAGAAGAAAATTATATGTATGTGTATATATCTGAAAAGGAGTGGACCTATAGAGTTTTAATAGAAATAATAGATTAGTATAAAATTTTAGGGCAGGCTCTTGGCTCCTGAGACAGGCAACCAGAACAATTTTTTTTGGTTTAGAACGATACTGTTTTAATTTTTTTTTTAATTCTTTGAGAAAATGAATTCTTTACTATACATTTGATCTTAAAAGATACTATTGGTTGCGACGAAAGCTAGTTGTCACTAGTGTACATAACATTTGCGACGAAATATAATCACGCTAGTTAGTTATTGGTTGTGAATTGCTCTTGTTGTTTCTAGCGACGACAAGGTCATCGCTAGTGACATTATATATTTTTATTTTTATAATGTATATTATTTATCAATATTTTTAATTAGTAATGATTTTATTTAATTTTTTGGTTAAAGAACAACACATCCCGAATACCAAAAATTCCAAATACATTAATTTAAACATATAAAAATATGATTGAAATATAGTAAATTTAAAAGTTGATTTAGTTAATACAAACATCGAATTATGAATAAAACCCAGAATACTAAAGAACTACGTAAATAAAAGTAATAAAAATAGTGTAAATGCTAGATAAATAAAAAAATTAATCATTAGATAAGTTTTCTTCTTCTTGGACAACGACCGTTAGATGAACTTTTGGAACGACTGGGAGAGAGACTTGGCAATTTGGCGGGATCGAAAGTCGATATGCCCTTGACTTCCCTGATGTGATTAACCCAATAAAGGGCTCCACACGACTGCTTGAGACCGTAAGTGGGATGGGTGGCACTTTCGAGCTTGTAGATCTGTCGGCCTCCGAAATGGATTGCTACTGGCCCATTAAAATCGAAAGTCATCGATTGTCACCATCATCCCATTAAAATACCATATCATTCGAGTGGATGACTCAACATATTTCAAGCGTCGAGCCATCAGGAGGGCTTCAACACCAGGCTCCCAACTCCGCGTAGCTGGACCTATCCCATTGTGCACCGCGGGGACGACAACCTCAACCTGATATTTTTGTGTCAAAGTAGTGGAGTATATAGATGTTGAGGATCCTAAATATGTTTATGATTGCGTGACTTGTTCACGTACAAATGATCTCGTCTCAGCTTGTTTCATGAAATAAATACATAGCCTTTAGTAAAGTTTCATAAGTGATATACAAAATTGAAATCACATTATTGAAACACTTACATTTGATGTTTAGTAAAGGTATGTCCTCCACGGATTTGCATGTTTGACATACTCGACTTCATAGAAGAAGTGAGCCATGGGGGAAAGGGACATCATCGTCTTCTCCTGCAACCGGTTTCTGACCAGCGATGGGTTCTCCTCCACCTCATGTTTTATTCAACGGACAATGTTAGCAAGATGCAATAAATAATATTAATTACTTATAATATTAAACTCAAACAAATCCTTCCGTGTCCAGGATAAGTCTTCGATACCACTCCACTCGGGCATTTTTTATTAGCCCTGTCTGTCGCGTTAGCTTCTGCCTTCTTTTAAACAAATATTTTTACAACTCCTGGCACCCTTCAACTTTTGAGGTAACTTTATTTGGAGGTAATCCTACAATCCTCTAGTAAAACAACCATCTCGCCCTCTAGATAATTTCATATTCGGGAGTGAACATCCTTCATGAATTTCAAGTACTTTAGAATACGCTTCATGGCTTCCACATATAGCAATCTGATTTGTAATTTAGAAACCATTTCCAAAAACTCCTTATAATCTTTATCATCACTTTTTCTAATATGCGATGGAAATGGAGGATAACAACTAACTTTTTCTTCTCCTTTTTTCCAGTGTTTTCTCATGATTCTCTTCAACTACCACCGACTCAACTACCTCTTCAACAATATTTTCTACAACATTTTTTACTTATATTGAATTAAAGGCAACTCTTTCTGTTTTGATATGTATGATATATTTTTTAATGTAAAATTCAGCCGGCTGACCTATCGTGTGATTGTAGAGCAACTTCAAATTTGTGTAAGTGAGATTCTTAATAACCTAGTATTGTCGTGGTGGCGAAAAAATTGTACATGGATGCTATGAATAATATGTTACATAAGCATTTAGAGGAGGAAAATATGCAACAAATGAAAATAGATTGTTGGAAATGAGGAGGAGGAAGAGACTACTAATACTACTTCATGCTTTAGGTGCAATGGAAATTTAAATTCAAGTTTCTTAAAATATATTACAAGGGCTCTTGGAGTTCTACATTTATCAAATAAATTTTTAGAAATGAATAAAATAAAGTAGAAGATGATCATGTTTATTATGAAGTTTTACCCATATATTCGCTTATTGGAATAACACCGGGGTAAATTTACTATGTCTTCACTTCCAAAAATATGTTTGACAATGATGATATATTTTGTTATCAAATGGTCTAATGTATCTTTAACATATAATTAGAATAGATTGTATCGAAGGCCCAACTTTTATTCACCAATTAATAAGTTTGTGTATTGGAAATATTATATATTGAAATAATTGTTAATGATCTTGATTCAAATATTTATGTGGTTGAAAAAATGAAGCGTAAGGACATAATTTCAGTAGAACAATGTAAAGATATTATAGATACAAACTAGGGTCTAACATCTATTAAGTTTCGCAAAGAAGAAGAAATTAATGATAAATATATACATAACAAATCTTATAAAGTCCAACTAAAAAAACAATCCATACAATATACTATAAATATGCATAAATAATAAATAAAGTTTATCAGTCTTATGATTTTCTTACTTCAGAGATGAATTATGCACACCAACACTAATCACCCAAATAACACCTTGTTATGAAAGAAGTAAAATTTCTCATAATAATGCTTGGATCATAAAATTATAAATAGAGGACATGTATATGTATAGAGAAATGGTTAAGAATGGGTAGTTGTCTCCTTGGATAGGAAGAACTATATATAGTCGTCAAAATAATGTAAAACACTTAGTTATGATTTTATTATGGACTTCTTCAACGTCAAGCATATTAGGAGACTGGTGGTTTACATTTCAGTTTGTATTGTGAATCCTAGACTACATAGTGTAAAACATATTCCTTAATTAATCTCATCTACAACCCAAGGAATATAATTTATCCTGCTCTACCAAACCATTTGTATTAACGAGGTTTTTGAAATGTGGTGTATTTGTTTTGTTGTATAATTTGTAATAACGCTTTTATCGGCGGGTCCTTAGGACCTTCGACCATACCAATTACAATTATTAAATTTCGGATTATCCTTAAAAGGTAAAACAATATCTTGATCTCATAAGCTATTGGTACGTTGAAATAATATTAAATTCAAGATCTATATTTTGTGTAATGCCTCTCGTAATAGTGTATCGAGTAGAGTCAAGTTTAATAGTGTAAATGTCATACAAATTGAAGTGTGTAATCCAAATTATATTTTGTATAGATGAATAGAGATCTGACTAATTATTTATCTATTGTAATGCTCATGAATACTATCAACGTTTTAGATGAGGTTAGTAGTTTATTAGATCATTCTTAAAACAACAACATAAAATAAGGCCCAAAAGTTTTATAAAAAATATGTTGTAAAAAAAAGTCCACAATGCTAAATAAGCCTTGAAACATCACTATGGCTATTTATGTAAATCACGCCGCCTCCACTGTATTAGTGGATATAAAAGTATGTTTGTGTAATTGTGCACACAAGAGAATGTGTTTAATCACTAAGATAAGATCGATGGTCGACATTTTACTTGAGGTACGTTTTTCTTATCCTAATTTTATGTTGTATATAATTTTTATTTTGGGGTGTTAGGTGAATATGTATATAAATATTTTAACATTATATATTGTTTAACTGACATAAATAGATACAAATTATGCTTATTTTATAATATACAAGTGATGCTATTTGATGTAGAATTTTCATATAAATTAGAGTTTTTAATACAAATTTTTTTTTAAATATCTTACCAAACTTCAATCTATTTTATTGTATTGATAGTTTTGTTTTTATTTAATAAATTATTGTGTATTTTTAGTATGGACTTATATAATAAATAACAAAAAATATATAATAATAATTATATTGTAATTGGTTTTTAAATAAAATATACTTCCTCTAAAATCATTTAAAGTCATTGTCCTTGACCCAGCGAGTTATTGATGAACATATATATATATATCTCTCTATAATTATACTCTCAAATTAACAAGTTTACATTGACATGGTAATCGTGTCTAGTCTATGAAGAACATTCTCTTCACAAGATCTAAAAAACTCCTGAGTTTAACTATTAACCCCCAATCTACATATCATTGCATGTACTTGAAAAATATTGTGTTCGATCTCACCTAACTCCCAAATATATTTAAATGATAATAAAAAAGATAAAATTATTAAATCCCATATTGCCTTTATATATAGGAAACAAGTTTCAAACCTATTTTGTTACGTTCTCCACTTGGATGTATTTTTAATTCGCCATCCGTTTACTCTTGTAGGATTCTTGGTGTAATGTCCGTTACGTCTCCGTGTTAACCAATTCACTAAAAAGTCAATTTCAAACTCTATAGTTGTTGTGTCTATTACTATCAGATAACCTATATCATATTTTGTGGATATCAGTTTTAGTCAAATCTCATGATGATAAAGTGTTTTGTATATCTAGTTCTACTATTCAAGTATCTAGTTCTCTTCTTCTATGTTGATCTCTAACTGGTTTAGAAATTTTGCCTACTTCTAACTTCAGGGCTCTAGAATTTGTTTCTTCACAAATCCAATATCCAATCGGATTAGGAATTATGCCTAGTATGCTCCTTGGAAGTACGATCGATCTTCAGTTCATCACAACACCAATCTATGATAGATTTGGATTTCCAACTAGCCTACATCTTCGAAGTTCATGTCTTACACCATGTATAAGCTTTGTTCTAAACTATATTTAGTTAATACACATAGTTTCTAATTTATAGGTACAACTCCTCTATTTTGAGTATCCTCTTCTTTATATTCAAGCTCTACTCCTTATGTTCATTATGTTCTCCATAACTATTTAGCTTTTTTATGCACCCATCTTCTTCTTCTTACTTGACCTTTAATATTCTCTTTTATCATTCCAAGCATCCATATCTTATGCAAGAAACTGCTTAATCTTGACTCTTATTTACTATATAATCAAATTGGAGATAGGAAAGAATTGTATAATTCAATTTGGATAATCTACACCGTATTTAAATATAAAATTCATAGTTTCTTTCATATCCTCCATGATATATAACATAAGGTTATAATCATTGGTTTATTTTGTTAATTTTGTAGGAGAGGTAAAATCAAATAAATACATTTATTATCTCTATTGATACTTTTAAAATTAATTAATTTTTTTACTATTAATTTTTGTGTTATCCTTGAACCATTAATCAATTTTACATATTTTACATAATAAATATGAATTTCAGTGTTTCGATTATATATTGACGTTTTGTCTAAAAATGTTTTGGATTATGTTATGAATGAGGCAAATTACTTCATTACACTATATTAAGGGTAAAAATCATTTTTTTAAAGAATTGCTACAAACACTTTAATCAACATTTACCTATTAAATGTCAAATATATTGAGAGGCGTGCAACAAAATTGCTAACTATATTGCTAGATTTTGATCATATATTTTTGAATTTGCAATTTTTTTATCGTAACAATAGTACTACTATAAATAATGAATTTGTGTAAAGAAAATGGTTGTTAAATTTGAAATCACAATAAGATATCTTGATTGTTTCTCAACTCATAACTTTTGAAGGTAGATTAAGTTCAAATATATCGTAGTAGACAAAATATGTATGATGGTAAATATTGTATGTTAAGTTAAGAAGACTAGTACTGAAATAACTTTAATGATGCATAAATATAAGATAATTATGATGAAAAGAGTTTTACCATCTAACTAGTGTGCTATTTGAATTGTTCAGTACATTCAAGATTATCGAACATATTATCAAACATTTGAGGGTATAGTTCCTTACTAGACTGAATCTATCGCTAAACCCTCATCTCTTGGTGTGGAAGAGAAGGTCAATATAGTACTTTTATTAACGTATGTTAAAGTTTGTATACGTGTACTTAATTTTATTTTATGACTTTGATTTTTGTAAGTACATAAGATAGTAGAATGGGATTCCCTGAAGATCTTTCAAGGAGTACATTGCAATCTGCTTCTAGTGATAAAAATATGGCTTTGGAGAAAATCGATTTTCCTTTTTTTTGTAATGAAATTAAACCCAAAGGAAGAGAATGTAAATTAATATATCTAATGTTTCCTTTGCATGTTTTCTAACATGTTCTTAAATATATATTTTTATTATGTGTCTGGATTTGAATTCTAGAATTGTTTAATTGATATTAAAAAACTTTGAATTTTCCCTTTATTTATAGATTTCTCTTTGTTAGTTTTCGTTGCGAATGTTTGATGAAATTTCTTTTGGTGTGGAATTCTCTTATGTATGTTATGTTAGAGGAATGTGAAGAAGTGTTATGAATATGCTCTCTAGGAAAGACAAATTGATGGAACACAAATAGAGTGTTACATGGGATATTCGAGTGAAGATGAGAATATGAGAGTGATCTAAGGCATCTAGCGAGGACAGTTTATAGCATTGGAAAACTGATCACTTGGGTTGGAGATCCTATGAAAGGTAATACCATTAAAGTATTTTATGGACTCAAAACCCATAGATCCAAGCCTCTACCCCTTACAACTCCTTGTAATTGTGGTTATAAGAAAGTTCATTAAAAATTCCATCAATATATGGAATACAATTTTGATAATATCCACTATTGATAGACATCTACTAATCCGATATTGTGTTTCATAACAAATGAAGACATTTCATATCATATTTTGATTGCTCGGCTTACATGGGTTGTGTCGGGGAATAAACAAAACAAATTGATGGTACACACGTTGAGTTTCACATGGGAAATCTATGTGAAGCCAACAATATGATAATGAAACTTCCTCATCTGATGAGGGTGAATCATAACATGGTACAAATGGCCACTTGGCACTTGGGTTAGACATCTTATGAAAGGTAACACATTTAAAGCCTGTATGTAGTAAAAAACCACATATGCAAGCCTCCTTATGCCCATCATTCCAGGTTTTTACAGTTATAAAAATAATTTAATTGAAATCAATATGTGGAACCGTCGATTCGATAATCTCCAGTTTTTTAAGACATTTTTTGATCCAACTTTGTGTTTCTTAACAAATGGAGATATAGGAGTATTTAGACGGGTAACCTTCAAAATATGGAACTTTAAGGACATCTAGACCACAAATTTTCAGAAAAATATACTACCTATATTTTCATATGATTATATGATTATAATAGTTTTTTAGGTATATCATATGTAACTTTTTTAGTTAATTTCTAATTTTTTATCGTGGTAAATGCTTTTATATTAGTAACAATTCAAGAGCGTTATGTATTTAAAATCTAAATACAGTTATAAATGTAATATCTAAATTTTTATTTAGATGTATTCTCTAAAATTGAAATATCAAATTTATAATTGCTCCATAGTTTTCATTAATAAAATAATATACCATACTAATACAGTGGAGTCAGTCTTCTACATTTCAAGAACTTATATTGTTTGTAAAAGTTACGAAATTTATTGAGGGAATTAGCGATATGCATAAGGTATGATTAAATAAACAACAATTATAATTACAAAAGAAAAGGAGTAGCAATTCGTAAAACTAGAGGGTAAAAATAAAGATGTTTTAAATTGGAAATGATATCATATGATGCAAGGAGATAAGTAATTAGAAATTGTTAATTTCGTAACTGATAACATGATTTCTTCTTTAATGTTTATTTTACATATTTTAAATTGATTTGGTTTAGAATGATGAATATCGAGAGTAAGATTTGATGATTTGTTAGTGTTACTTTCTTAATCATTTAAATACGAAGATTTTAAATTAGTGGAATGTTGGATATTCTCAATATATATATAATGGTTTTCTAACAATTTTATATTTTAGAAACATATCTTCTTCAATGCTACTTATTTTTATCTTTGTGTTGGGTGTTTTATAGTGTGCAACATGTGTTTGAGCACCAAGATCATGTTGAAAGAAGAGACCACTTGAAATTGCATATTTGTAAGAGAGAGATGATCTGATTTTTGAAGTTTCTTACGGATTTTGAGTAAGATATTTTGTATATGTGTATCTATAAATTCGAACCTTTTATTTTAATTGATATTTGTTGACTATCTTTTGAATTATAATGTTTGGTAAACCATATGATCTTACATTAATAATGATAGTATCTCTTATCATTGTAAATAATTTTATTAATATCTCTAAATTAATCATTTTTACTACTATCAACTCTTTTTTCATTATATTTTAAATAAGATTTCAGTAATATTCGATTTTTTTTTAAGTATATTCTAATTATTTTTTATTCTTAATCTAAAAATCTAGCATTTTGAATCAAGAAACTAAAAAATTAATAATATATGTAACCTTTTATACAAAAGATAAATATGTTAATAGATGATAAATATTACTTGAACATCAGTATAACTAAAGTTACAATATGTTGTAAACTATTATTTCAATATAGTAGTGTATATTAATACTTAAAGAGATAAATTAATAAAAATTATTGTAAAAATTAACAATATATTATTATTTTTTCATGTACTTTGAAAAACATATTATATATGCATCTACACAATTATTTTATTCATTTTAAGTATAATCGTTTGATTCCATTTGTTGTAGGGCCCTAGAGGCATGGGCCATACCTAGTATATACATGTATTGAAAATTATAGTTGTGCAAAAAATATATCTTTTATCAAAGACTCTTGTGTGTGGTTTTCTTTATCAGTGCCGAACGTTATAGTTAATAATTCTTTTAGTTTTTCAATTCTTTGCATTCCTAAAAATATTGTAATTAATGTATTTGGTTACGTTTAAAAAATAAGGAATTTATTAACGCACTAATATATACATTATCAATTAATGATTTTTTCTTAAAAAATAGAGTTAATAGAAAAAAACAGTCTGAAATTGAGCTAAACTAATCTTGTCTCCTTATAGATAGGAAACTTATCGTTAACTTTATTTTTTAAAGGATTATGGATTTTAATTTGATCTGCAAAGGATTATCGAGTCTGTTTAGTGTATTCAGTATATTTATAATAGAATTGATGTATAAAATAATGTCCAAAAAATTTATAAAGAATATTTTGTAAAGAAAACCCATAATGCTAAATAAGCCTTAAAACATAACTATAGAATAAGGCCAAAAAATTTATAAAGAATTATGTTGTAAAAAGAAACCCATAATGCTAAATCAACCTTAAACCATCAACATAGAATAAGGCCCAAGACGTTTATATAAATTATCTTGTAAAAAGAAGCCCACAATGCTAATTAAGCCTTGAAACATCACTACGGATATTTATGCAACAACCCTGTTGACCACTAACACTTCAAAACTCAACCCTACATTATCAAAAGATAAGTCTCCAAAACACACCGCCTCCCTTATCAATTACATTATCACTCCATACCTCTACATAGATCTCCACTGTAATAGTGAATAAAAGATTATGTTTGTTTAAGCCTGCAAGAATACATTGTTTTTAATCAATAAGATCGATGGTCGTGACATTTCATTTGAGGTATGTCTTTCTTATTCTAATTTTATTTTTTCTCATTAAAATTTTTACAATTTTTATTTTCGGGAGTCCGATCTAATTTTTTATATAAATATTTGCATAATATATATTGTTTAACTGCCATTGATTTATTTTATTTTGGGATTTATGAATTATATATTAGGTAATGGTGTAATTTAGGACATGAAGCACATTCATTTGTACATTTTCTTAATTTCGATGATGAAATGAAACACTCTGATGTTTGGGAAGGAGAATAAAGCAATCTACACCTGTTGTAACAGATAATCTTGCTTCTTTATATCGTCCACCTTTCGCTTTAATATACCAAGGCCCCTTTGGAAAGGCTAAAGATTTCGCAAAGAATCAGAAAAAGTGGCTTTTAGTTAACATACAATCCACTAGAGAATTTAGTTCTCACATGCTTAATCGTGATACATGGGCTAATGAAGAGGTTGCACAAACTATCAAAACCAATTTCATTTTCTAGGAGATATACAATGATACGGAAGAAAGGAGTAAAGTTTGTATTTATTACAGATTTAGATTCTGCACCTGTTACTCTTGTAATTGCCCCAGTTACAAGTCAAAACATCTGTGCTTGGAATGGTATGATTCAGCCCGAAATTTGGTTAGATGATTTGTTGCAATTCTTGGATAGTAGTCCTACAGATCACTATGTGAATGTAACTCATAAGCGTCCCAGAACACAACCTATGCAAGTAAAAGATACAAAAGATGAAGAAGATGAGAAAATGGAAACTTCTAATCCAATACCAGCTATTGAACATGTAAAAGATGATACAAAAGAAGCTATTATTGAAGAAAAAAAGCTTATTTATCCTCCTTTACCTAAAGAACCCAAAGATGATAAAACACTCACTTGTAGAATTGCATTTCGTCTCCAAAATGGAAAAAGACTTCAAAGGAATTTCTTTCGCTCAGATCCCATTTAGTTGATATGGTCATTCTGTGATTCTGAACTGGATGAAGGTGAAAAACGCCCTTTCCAGTTAACTCAAGCTATACCAGGTTCAAAGCCTTTGGATTATGAGGAGAATGTGACGTTTGAGGAGTCTGTCTTGCGAATTCTATGATTTCTGTTACTTGGGAATGACGTTTTTTTTTTAGAATGTTCTTGTCTTTTGGGTAATGTATATTTTTATTAGGGGTATGATGGACAGGTTTGAGTTTTTTTTAGAAATATCTTATCAACCTTCAATGTATTTTATTAATATGTTATGTTTTTATTTAATAAATTATTATGAATATTTAGTATGAACTTATCTTATGAATAACAAAAAATATACAATATTAATCATTATAGTGTAATTTGGTTTTAAATATAATATACTTCTTTTATATAAAGTTGGGACTACTTTATTAATAAAAAAATTGATTAGAGAAATAGACGAGGTACCAAAAGATATACTTACCCCTAACTATTAAGTAGACTAGAATGCATATACTTAAAATTACGTGACTTTTTCATGTCCATCAGGTAAATATTTTATTTCAAAGAAGGTTCTCTAAAATCATTTGAAGTCATTGTCCTCACCAATCGAGTTAGTGATGAAAATATATATATCTCTATAATTATACTAGTAAATAAGAAAGTTTACATTGACACGGTAATTTAAACAATGCTTATATTACCTTCACCAATATTGCCTAAATTTCTAAAACCACATTTAGACTAATTAAACCAAGATAAAATTTATTTACGAGTTGAGGGCTAATCCTTCGATCTAATATGGTTCAACACTCATATTTTTTCTACGTACATTTATTATGGATCA
Source organism: Nemophila menziesii (assembly GCA_029959085.1). Taxonomy (NCBI): domain Eukaryota; kingdom Viridiplantae; phylum Streptophyta; class Magnoliopsida; order Boraginales; family Hydrophyllaceae; genus Nemophila; species Nemophila menziesii. Next base: position 3,877,066 of record JARWIR010000024.1, read on the forward strand.
ATTTAGAATATGGGTCTCGACACTAAATTTTTTACTATCTTTTTGTCACTCGTAAATATGGTCACACCATTTATCTCATGCCCATCATTCCAGGTTTTTAAAGTTATAAAAATAATTTTATTGAAATCAATATGTGGAACCGTCGATTCGATAATCTCCAGTTTTTTAAGACATCTTTTGATCCAACTTTTTGTTTCTTAACAAATGGAGATATAGGAGTATTTAGACGGGTAACCTTCAAAATATGGAACTTTAAGGACATCTAGACCACAAATTTTCGGAAAAATATACTACCTATATTTTCATATTATAATAGTTTTTAGGTATATCATATGTAACTTTTTAGTCAATTTCTAATTTTTTATCGGGGTAAATGCTTTTATATTAGTAACAATTCAAGAGCGTTATGTATTTAAAATCTAAATACAGTTATAAATGTAATATCTAAATTTTTATTTAGATGTATTCTCTAAAATTGAAATATCAAATTTATAATTGCTCCATAGTTTTAATTAATAAAATAATATACCATACTAATATAGTGGAGTCAGTCTTCTACATTTCAAGAACTTATATTGTTTGTAAAAGTTACGAAATTTATTGAGGGAATTAGCGATATGCATAAAGGTATGATTAAATAAACAACAATTATAATTACAAAGGAAAAGGAGTAGTCGTAAAACTAGAGGGTAAAAATAAAGATGTTTTAAATTGGAAATGATATCATATGATGCAAGGAGATAAGTAATTAGAAATGGTTAATTTCGTAACTGATAACATGATTTCTTCTTTAATGTTTATTTTACATATTTTAAATTGATTTGGTTTAGCATGATGAATATCGAGAGTAAGATTTGATGATTTGTTAGTGTTACTTTCTTAATCATTTAAATACGAAGATTTTAAATTAGTGGAATGTTGGATATTCTCAATATATATGTAATGGTTTTCTAACAATTTTATGTTTTAGAAACATATCTTCTTCAATGCTACTTATTTTTATCTTTGTGTTGGGTGTTTTATAGTGTGCAACATGTGTTTGAGCACCAAGATCATGTTGAAAGAAGAGACCACTTGAAATTGCATATTTGTAAGAGAGAGATGATCTGATTTTTGAAGTTTCTTACGGATTTTGAGTAAGATATTTTGTATAGGTGTATCTATAAATTCGAACCTTTTATTTTAATTGATATTTGTTGACTATCTTTTGAATTATAATGTTTGGTAAACCATATGATCTTACATTAATAATGATAGTATCTCTTATCATTGTAAATAATTTTATTAATATCTCTAAATTAATCATTTTTACTACTATCAACTCTTTTTTCATTATATTTTAAATAAGATTTCAGTAACATTCAAATTTTTTTTAAGTATATTCTAATTATTTTTTATTCTTAATCTAAAAATAAAGTATTTTGAATCAAGAAACTAAAAAATTAATAATATATGTAACCTTTTATACAAAAGATAAATATGTTAATAGATGATAAATATTACTTGAACATCAGTATAACTAAAGTTACAATATGTTGTAAACTATTATTTCAATATAGTAGTGTATATTAATACTTAAAGAGATAAATTAATAAAAATTATTGTAAAAATTAACAATATATTATTATTTTTTCATGTACTTTGAAAAACATATTATATATGCATCTAGACAATTGTTTTATTCATTTTAATTGTTTTATTCATTTTAAGTATAATCGTTTGATTCCATTTGTTGTAGGGCCCTAGAGGCATGGGCCATACCTAGTATTTACATGTATTGAAAATTATAGTTGTGCAAATAATATATCTTTTATCAAAGACTCTTGTGTGTGGTTTTCTTTATCAGTGCCGAACGTTATAGTTAATAATTCTTTTAGTTTTTCAATTATTTGCATTCCTAAAAAAATTTTAATTAATGTATTTAGTTACGTTCAAAAAATAAGGATTTTATTAACGCACTAATATATACATTATCAATTAATGATTTTTTCTTAAAAAATAGAGTTAATAGAAAAAAACGGTCTAAAATTGAGCTAAACTAATCTTGTCTCCTTATAGATAGTAAAGTTATCGTTAACTTTATTTTTTAAAGGATTATGGATTTTAATTTGATCTGCAAAGGATTATCGAGTCTGTTTAGTGTATTCAGTATATTTATAATAGAATTGATGTATAAAATAATGTCCAAAAAATTTATAAAGAATATTTTGTAAAGAAAACCCATAATGCTAAATAAGCCTTAAAACATAACTATAGAATAAGGCCAAAAAATTTATAAAGAATTATGTTGTAAAAAGAAACCCATAATGCTAAATCAACCTTAAACCATCAACATAGAATAAGGCCCAAGACGTTTATATAAATTATCTTGTAAAAAGAAGTCCACAATGCTAATTAAGCCTTGAAACATCACTACTGATATTTATGCAACAACCCTGTTGACCACTAACACTTCAAAACTCAACCCTACATTATCAAAAGATAAGTCTCCAAAACACACCGCCTCCCTTATCAATTACATTATCACTCCATACCTCTACATAGATCTCCACTGTAATAGTGAATAAAAGATTATGTTTGTTTAAGCCTGCAAGAATACATTGTTTTTAATCAATAAGATCGATGGTCGTGACATTTCATTTGAGGTATGTCTTTCTTATTCTAATTTTATTTTTTCTCATTAAAATTTTTACAATTTTTATTTTAGGGAGTCCGATCTGATTTTTTATATAAATATTTGCATAATATATATTGTTTAACTGCCATTGATTTATTTTATTTTGGGATTTATGAATTATATATTAGGTAATGGTGTAATTTAGGACATGAAGCACATTCATTTGTACCTTTTCTTAATTTCGATGATGAAATGAAACACTCTGATGCTTGGGAAGGAGAATAAAGCAGATCTACACCTGTTGTAACAGATAATCTTGCTTCTTTATATCGTCCACCTTTTGCTTTAATATACCAAGGCCCCTTTGGAAAGGCTAAAGATTTCGCAAAGAATCATAAAAAGTGGTTTTTAGTTAACATACAATCCACTAGAGAATTTAGTTCTCACATGCTTAATCGTGATACATGGGCTAATGAAGAGGTTGCACAAACTATCAAAACCAATTTCATTTTCTAGGAGATATACAATGATACGGAAGAAAGGAGTAAAGTTTGTATTTATTACAGATTTAGATTCTGCACCTGTTACTCTTGTAATTGCCCCAGTTACAGGTCAAACATCTGTGCTTGGAATGGTATGATTCAGCCCGAAATTTTGTTAGATGATTTGTTGCAATTCTTGGATAGTAGTCCTACAGATCACTATGTGAATGTAACTCATAAGCGTCCCAGAGCACAACCTATGCAAGTAAAGGATACAAAAGATGAAGAAGATGAGAAAATGGAAACTTCTAATCCAATACCAGCTATTGAACATGTAAAAGATGATACAAAAGAAGCTATTATTGAAGAAAAAAAGCTTATTTATCCTCCTTTACCTGAAGAACCCAAAGATGATAAAACACTCACTTGTAGAATTGCATTTCGTCTCCAAAATGGAAAAAGACTTCAAAGGAATTTCTTTCGCTCAGATCCCATTTAGTTGATATGGTCATTCTGTGATTCTGAACTGGATGAAGGTAAAAAACGCCCTTTCCGGTTAACTCAAGCTATACCAGGTTCAAAGCCTTTGGATTATGAGGAGAATGTGACGTTTGAGGAGTCTGTCTTGCGAATTCTATGATTTCTGTTACTTGGGAATGACGTTTTTTTTTAGAATGTTCTTGTCTTTTGGGTAATGTATATTTTTATTAGGGGTATGATGGACAGGTTTGAGTTTTTTTTAGAAATATCTTATCAACCTTCAATGTATTTTATTAATATGTTATGTTTTTATTTAATAAATTATTATGAATATTTAGTATGAACTTATCTTATGAATAACAAAAAATATACAATATTAATCATTATAGTGTAATTTGGTTTTAAATATAATATACTTCTTTTATAAAAAGTTGGGACTACTTTATTAATAAAAAAATTGATTAGAGAAATAGACGAGGTACCAAAAGATATACTTACCCCTAACTATTAAGTAGACTAGAATGCATATACTTAAAATTACGTGACTTTTTCATGTCCATCAGGTAAATATTTTATTTCAAAGAAGGTTCTCTAAAATCATTTGAAGTCATTGTCCTCACCAATCGAGTTAGTGATGAAAATATATATATCTCTATAATTATACTAGTAAATAAGAAAGTTTACATTGACACGGTAATTTAAACAATGCTTATATTACCTTTACCAATATTGCCTAAATTTCTAAAACCACATTTAGACTAATTAAACCAAGATAAAATTTATTTACGAGTTGAGGGCTAATCCTTCGATCTAATATGGTTCAACACTCATATTTTTTCTACGTACACTCATAAATATGGTCACACCATTTATCTCATGCCCATCATTCCAGGTTTTTAAAGTTATAAAAATAATTTTATTGAAATCAATATGTGGAACCGTCGATTCGATAATCTCCAGTTTTTTAAGACATCTTTTGATCCAACTTTGTGTTTCTTAACAAATGGAGATATAGGAGTATTTAGACGGGTAACCTTCAAAATATGGAACTTTAAGGACATCTAGACCACAAATTTTCGGAAAAATATACTACCTATATTTTCATATTATAATAGTTTTTAGGTATATCATATGTAACTTTTTAGTCAATTTCTAATTTTTTATCGGGGTAAATGCTTTTATATTAGTAACAATTCAAGAGCGTTATGTATTTAAAATCTAAATACAGTTATAAATGTAATATCTAAATTTTTATTTAGATGTATTCTCTAAAATTGAAATATCAAATTTATAATTTCTCCATAGTTTTAATTAATAAAATAATATACCATACTAATATAGTGGAGTCAGTCTTCTACATTTCAAGAAGTTATATTGTTTGTAAAATTTACGAAATTTATTGAGGGAATTAACGATATGCATAAAGGTATGATTAAATAAACAACAATTATAATTACAAAAGAAAAGGAGTAGTCGTAAAACTAGAGGGTAAAAATAAAGATGTTTTAAATTGGAAATGATATCATATGATGCAAGGAGATAAGTAATTAGAAATTGTTAATTTCGTAACTGATAACATGATTTCTTCTTTAATGTTTATTTTACATATTTTAAATTGATTTGGTTTAGCATGATGAATATCGAGAGTAAGATTTGATGATTTGTTAGTGTTACTTTCTTAATCATTTAAATACGAAGATTTTAAATTAGTGGAATGTTGGATATTCTCAATATATATGTAATGGTTTTCTAACAATTTTATGTTTTAGAAACATATCTTCTTCAATGCTACTTATTTTTATCTTTGTGTTGGGTGTTTTATAGTGTGCAACATGTGTTTGAGCACCAAGATCATGTTGAAAGAAGAGACCACTTGAAATTGCATATTTGTAAGAGAGAGATGATCTGATTTTTGAAGTTTCTTACGGATTTTGAGTAAGATATTTTGTATAGGTGTATCTATAAATTCGAACCTTTTATTTTAATTGATATTTGTTGACTATCTTTTGAATTATAATGTTTGGTAAACCATATGATCTTACATTAATAATGATAGTATCTCTTATCATTGTAAATAATTTTATTAATATCTCTAAATTAATCATTTTTACTACTATCAACTCTTTTTTCATTATATTTTAAATAAGATTTCAGTAACATTCGAATTTTTTTTAAGTATATTCTAATTATTTTTTATTCTTAATCTAAAAATAAAGTATTTTGAATCAAGAAACTAAAAAATTAATAATATATGTAACCTTTGATACAAAAGATAAATATGTTAATAGATGATAAATATTACTTGAACATCAGTATAACTAAAGTTACAATATGTTGTAAACTATTATTTCAATATAGTAGTGTATATTAATACTTAAAGAGATAAATTAATAAAAATTATTGTAAAAATTAACAATATATTATTATTTTTTCATGTACTTTGAAAAACATATTATATATGCATCTAGACAATTATTTTATTCATTTTAAGTATAATCGTTTGATTCCATTTGTTGTAGGGCCCTAGAGGCATGGGCCATACCTAGTATATACATGTATTGAAAATTATAGTTGTGCAAATAATATATCTTTTATCAAAGACTCTTGTGTGTGGTTTTCTTTATCAGTGCCGAACGTTATAGTTAATAATTCTTTTAGTTTTTCAATTATTTGCATTCCTAAAAAAATTGTAATTAATGTATTTAGTTACGTTCAAAAAATAAGGAATTTATTAACGCACTAATATATACATTATCAATTAATGATTTTTTCTTAAAAAATAGAGTTAATAGAAAAAAACGGTCTGAAATTGAGCTAAACTAATCTTGTCTCCTTATAGATAGTAAAGTTATCGTTAACTTTATTTTTTAAAGGATTATGGATTTTAATTTGATCTGCAAAGGATTATCGAGTCTGTTTAGTGTATTCAGTATATTTATAATAGAATTGATGTATAAAATAATGTCCAAAAAATTTATAAAGAATATTTTGTAAAGAAAACCCATAATGCTAAATAAGCCTTAAAACATAACTATAGAATAAGGCCAAAAAATTTATAAAGAATTATGTTGTAAAAAGAAACCCATAATGCTAAATCAACCTTAAACCATCAACATAGAATAAGGCCCAAGACGTTTATATAAATTATCTTGTAAAAAGAAGTCCACAATGCTAATTAAGCCTTGAAACATCACTACGGATATTTATGCAACAACCCTGTTGACCACTAACACTTCAAAACTCAACCCTACATTATCAAAAGATAAGTCTCCAAAACACACCGCCTCCCTTATCAATTACATTATCACTCCATACCTCTACATAGATCTCCACTGCAATAGTGAATAAAAGATTATGTTTGTTTAAGCCTGCAAGAATACATTGTTTTTAATCAATAAGATTGATGGTCGTGACATTTCATTTGAGGTATGTCTTTCTTATTCTAATTTTATTTTTTCTCATTAAAATTTTTACAATTTTTATTTTAGGGAGTCCGAATTTTTTATATAAATATTTGCATAATATATATTGTTTAACTGCCATTGATTTATTTTATTTTGGGATTTATGAATTATATATTAGGTAATGGTGTAATTTAGGACATGAAGCACATTCATTTGTACCTTTTCTTAATTTCGATGATGAAATGAAACACTCTGATGTTTGGGAAGGAGAATAAAGCAGATCTACACCTGTTGTAACAGATAATCTTGCTTCTTTATATCGTCCACCTTTCGCTTTAATATACCAAGGCCCCTTTGGAAAGGCTAAAGATTTCGCAAAGAATCAGGAAAAGTGGCTTTTAGTTAACATACAATCCACTAGAGAATTTAGTTCTCACATGCTTAATCGTGATACATGGGCTAATGAAGAGGTTGCACAAACTATCAAAACCAATTTCATTTTCTAGGAGATATACAATGATACGGAAGAAAGGAGTAAAGTTTGTATTTATTACAGATTTAGATTCTGCACCTGTTACTCTTGTAATTGCCCCAGTTACAGGTCAAACATCTGTGCTTGGAATGGTATGATTCAGCCCGAAATTTTGTTAGATGATTTGTTGCAATTCTTGGATAGTAGTCCTACAGATCACTATGTGAATGTAACTCATAAGCGTCCCAGAGCACAACCTATGCAAGTAAAGGATACAAAAGATGAAGAAGATGAGAAAATGGAAACTTCTAATCCAATACCAGCTATTGAACATGTAAAAGATGATACAAAAGAAGCTATTATTGAAGAAAAAAAGCTTATTTATCCTCCTTTACCTGAAGAACCCAAAGATGATAAAACACTCACTTGTAGAATTACATTTCGTCTCCAAAATGGAAAAAGACTTCAAAGGAATTTCTTTCGCTCAGATCCCATTCAGTTGATATGGTCATTCTGTGATTCTGAACTGGATGAAGGTGAAAAACGCCCTTTCCGGTTAACTCAAGCTATACCAGGTTCAAAGACTTTGGATTATGAGGAGAATGTGACGTTTGAGGATTCTGTCTTGCGAATTCTATGATTTCTGTTACTTGGGAATGATGTTTTTTTAGAATGTTCTTGTGTTTTGGGTAATGTATATTTTTATTAGGGGTATGATGGACAGGTTTGAGTTTTTTTTAGAAATATCTTATCAACCTTCAATGTATATTATTAATATTTTTTGTTCTTATTTAATAAATTATTATGAATATTTAGTAGGAACTTATCTTATGAATAACAAAAAATAAACAATATTAATCATTATAGTGTAATTGGGTTTTAAATATAATATACTTCTTTTATATAAAGTTGGGACTACTTTATCAATAAAAAAATTGATTAGAGAAATAGACGAGGTACCAAAGGATATACTTACCCCTAACTATTAAGTAGACTAGAATGCATATACTTAAAATTACGTGACTTTTTCATGTCCATCAGGTAAATATTTTATTTCAAAGAAGGTTCTCTAAAATCATTTGAAGTCATTGTCCTCACCTATCGAGTTAGTGATGAAAATATATATATCTCTATAATTATACTCGTAAATAAGAAAGTTTACATTGACACAGTAATTTAAACAATACTTATATTACCTTCACCAATATTGCCTAAATTTCTAAAACCACATTTAGACTAATTAAACCAAGATAAAATTTATTTACGAGTTGAGGGCTAATCCTTCGATCCAATATGGTTCAACACTCATATTTTTTCTATGTACATTTACTATGGATCAATTTAGAATATGGGTCTCGACACTAAATTTTTTACTATCTTTTTGTCACTCGTAAATATGGTCACACCATTTATCTCATGCCCATCATTCTAGGTTTTTAAAGTTATAAAAATAATTTTATTGAAATCAATATGTGGAACCGTCGATTCGATAATCTCCAGTTTTTTAAGACATGTTTTGATCCAACTTTGTGTTTCTAAACAAATGAAGATATAGGAGTATTTAGACGGGTAACCTTCAAAATATGGAACTTTAAGGACATCTAGACCACAAATTTTCGGAAAAATATACTACCTATATTTTCATATTATAATAGTTTTTTAGGTATATCATATGTAACTTTTTTAGTTAATTTCTAATTTTTTATCGTGGTAAATGCTTTTATATTAGTACAATTCAAGAGCGTTATGTATTAATAATCTAAATACAGTTATAAATGTAATATCTAAATTTTTATTTAGATGTATTCTCTAAAATTGAAATATCAAATTTATAATTGCTCCATAGTTTTCATTAATAAAATAATATACCATACTAATATAGTGGAGTCAGTCTTCTACATTTCAAGAACTTATATTGTTTGTAAAAGTTACAAAATATATTGAGGGAATTAGCGATATGCATAAAGGTATGATTAAATAAACAACAATTATAATTATAAAAGAAAAGGAGTAGTCGTAAAACTAGAGGGTAAAAATAAAGATGTTTTAAATTGGAAATGATATCATATGATGCAAGGAGATAAGTAATTAGAAATTGTTAATTTCGTAACTGATAACATGATTTCTTCTTTAATGTTTATTTTACATATTTTAAATTGATTTGGTTTAGCATGATGAATATTGAGAGTAAGATTTGATGATTTGTTAGTGTTACTTTCTTAATCATTTAAATACGAAGATTTTAAATTAGTGGAATGTTGGATATTCTCAATATATATGTAATGGTTTTCTAACAATTTTATGTTTTAGAAACATATCTTCTTCAATGCTACTTCTTTTTATCTTTGTGTTGGGTGTTTTATAGTGTGCAACATGTGTTTGAGCACCAAGATCATGTTGAAAGAAGAGACCACTTGAAATTGCATATTTGTAAGAGAGAGATGATCTGATTTTTGAAGTTTCTTACGGATTTTGAGTAAGATATTTTGTATAGGTGTATCTATAAATTCGAACCTTTTATTTTAATTGATATTTGTTGACTATCTTTTGAATTATAATGTTTGGTAAACCATATGATCTTACATTAATAATGATAGTATCTCTTATCATTGTAAATAATTTTATTAATATCTCTAAATTAATCATTTTTACTACTATCAACTCTTTTTTCATTATATTTTAAATAAGATTTCAGTAAAATTCGAATTTTTTAAAGTATATTCTAATTATTTTTTATGCTTAATCTAGAAATAAAGCATTTTGAATCAAGAAACTAAAATATTAATAATATATGTAACCTTTTATACAAAAGATAAATATTACTTGAACATCAATATAACTAAAGTTACAATATGTTGTAAACTATTATTTCAATATAGTAGTGTATATTAATACTTAAAGAGATAAATTTATAAAAATTATTGTAAAAATGAACAATATATTATTATTTTTTCATGTACTTTGAAAAACATATTATATATGCATCTAGACAATTATTTTATTCATTTTAAGTATAATCGTTTGATTCCATTTGTTGTAGGGCCCTAGAGGCATGGGCCATACCTAGTATATACATGTATTGAAAATTATAGTTGTGCAAATAATATATCTTTTATCAAAGACTCTTGTGTGTGGTTTTTTTTATCAGTGCCGAACGTTATAGTTAATAATTCTTTTAGTTTTTCAATTCTTTACATTCCTAAAAATATTGTAATTAATGTATTTAGTTACGTTTAAAAAATAAGGAATTTATTAACACACTAATATATACATTATCAATTAATGATTTTTTCTTAAAAAATAGAGTTAATAGAAAAAAACGGTCTGAAATTGAGCTAAACTAATCTTGTCTCCTTATAGATAGTAAAGGTATCGTTAACTTTATTTTTTAAAGGATTATGGATTTTAATTTGATCTGCAAAGGATTATCAAGTCTGTTTAATGTATTCAGTATATTTATAATAGAGTTGATGTATAAAATAATGTCCACAAAATTTATAAAGAATATTTTGTAAAAAAAACCCATAATGCTAAATAATCCTTAAAACATAACTATAGAATACGGCCAAAAAATTTATAAAGAATTATGTTGTAAAAAGAAATCCATAATGCTAAATCAACCTTAAACCATCAACATAGAATAAGGCCCAAGACGTTTATATAAATTATCTTGTAGAAAGAAGCCCACAATGCTAATTAAGCCTTGAAACATCACTACGGATATTTATGCAACAACCCTGTTGACCCACTAACACTTCAAAACTCAACCCTACATTATCAAAAGATAAGTCTCCAAAACACACCGCCTCCCTTATCAATTACATTATCACTCCATACCTCTACATAGATCTCCACTGTAATAGTGAATAAAAGATTATGTTTGTTTAAGCTTGCAAGAATACATTGTTTTTAATCAATAAGATCGATGGTCGTGACATTTCATTTGAGGTATGTCTTTCTTATTCTAATTTTATTTTTTCTCATTAAAATTTTTACAATTTTTATTTTAGGGAGTCCGATCTGATTTTTTATATAAATATTTTCATAATATATATTGTTTAACTGCCATTGATTTATTTTATATTGGGATTTATGAATTATATATTAGGTAATGGTGTAATTTAGGACATGAAGCACATTCATTTGTACCTTTTCTTAATTTCGATGATGAAATGAAACACTCTGATGTTTAGGAAGGAGAATAAAGCAGATCTACACCTGTTGTAACAGATAATCTTGCTTCTTTATATCGTCCACCTTTAGCTTTAATATACCAAGGCCCCTTTGGAAAGGCTAAAGATTTCGCAAAGAATCAGAAAAAGTGGTTTTTAGTTAACATACAATCCACTAGAGAATTTAGTTCTCACATGCTTAATCGTGATACATGGGCTAATGAAGAGGTTGCACAAACTATCAAAACCAATTTCATTTTCTGGGAGATATACAATGATACAGAAGAAAAGAGTAAAGTTTGTATTTATTACAGATTAGATTCTGCACCTGTTACTCTTGTAATTGCCCCAGGTCAAAACATCTGTGCTTGGAATGGTATGATTCAACCCGAAAATTTGTTAGATGATTTGTTGCAATTCTTGGATAGTAGTCCTACAGATCACCATGTGAATGTAACTCATAAGCGTCCTAGAGCACAACCTATGCAAGTAAAGGATACAAAAGATGAAGAAGATGAGAAAATGGAAACTTCTAATCCAATACCCGCTATTGAACATGTAAAAGATGATACAAAAGAAGCTATTCTTGAAGAAAAAAAGCTTATTTATACTCCTTTACCTGAATAACCTAAAGATGATAAAACACTCACTTGTAGAATTGCATTTCGTCTCCAAAATGGAAAAAGACTTCAAAGGAATTTCTTTCGCTCAGATCCCATTCAGTTGATATGGTCATTCTGTGATTCTGAACTGGATGAAGGTGAAAAATGCCCTTTCCGGTTAAATCAAGCTATACCAGGTTCAAAGCCTTTGGATTATGAGGAGAATGTGACGTTTGAGGAGTCTGTCTTGCGAATTCTATGATTTCTGTTACTTGGGAATGATGTTTTTTTTAGAATGTTCTTGTCTTTTGGGTAACGTATATTTTTATTAGGGGTATGATGGACAGGTTTGAGTTTTTTTTAGAAATATCTTATCAACCTTCAATGTATATTATTAATATGATTTGTTTTTATTTAATAAATTATTATGAATATTTAGTAAGAACTTATCTTATGAATAACAAAAAATATACAATATTAATCATTATAGTGTAATTGGGTTTTAAATATAATATACTTCTTTTATATAAAGTTGGGACTACTTTATTAATAAAAAAATTGATTAGAGAAATAGACGAGGTACCAAAGGATATACTTAACCCTAACTATTAAGTAGACTAGAATGCATATACTTAAAATTACGTGACTTTTTCATGTCCATCAGGTAAATATTTTATTTCAAAGAAGGTTCTCTAAAATCATTTGAAGTCATTGTCCTCACCTATCGAGTTAGTGATGAAAATATATATATCTCTATAATTATACTAGTAAATAAGAAAATTTACATTGACACGGTAATTTAAACAATACTTATATTACCTTTGCCAATATTCCCTAAATTTCTAAAACCACATTTAGACTAATTAAACCAAGATAAAATTTATTTACGAGTTGAGGGCTAATCCTTCGATCCAATATGGTTCAACACTCATATTTTTTCTATGTACATTTACTATGGATCAATTTAGAATATGGGTCTCGACACTAAACTTTTTACTATCTTTTTGTCACTCGTAAATATGGTCACACCATTTATCTCATGCCCATCATTCCAGGTTTTTAAAGTTATAAAAATAATTTTATTGAAATCAATATGTGGAACCGTCGATTTGATAATCTCCAGTTTTTTAAGACATCTTTTGATCCAACTTTGTGTTTCTAAACAAATGAAGATATAGGAGTATTTAGACAGATAACCTTCAAAATATGGAACTTTAAGGATATCTAGACCACAAATTTTCGGAAAAATATACTACCTATATTTTCATATTATAATAGTTTTTTAGGTATATCATATGTAACTTTTTTAGTTAATTTCTAATTTTTTATCGTGGTAAATGCTTTTATATTTGTAACAATTCAAGAGCGTTATGTATTTAAAATCTAAATACAGTTATAAATGTAATATCTAAATTTTTATTTAGATGTATTCTCTAAAATTGAAATATCAAATTTATAATTGCTCCATAGTTTTCATTAATAAAATAATATACCATACTAATATAGTGGAGTCAGTCTTCTACATTTCAAGAACTTATATTGTTTGTAAAAGTTACGAAATATATTGAGGGAATTAGCGATATGCATAAAGGTATGATTATATAAACAACAATTATAATTATAAAAGAAAAGGGGTAGTCGTAAAACTAGAGGGTAAAAATAAAGATGTTTTAAATTGGAAATGATATCATATGATGCAAGGAGATAAGTAATTAGAAATTGTTAATTTCGTAACTGATAACATGATTTCTTATTTAATGTTTATTTTACATATTTTAAATTGATTTTGTTTAGCATGATGAATATCGAGAGTAAGATTTGATGATTTGTTAGTGTTACTTTCTTAATCATTTAAATACGAAGATTTTAAATTAGTGGAATGTTGGATATTCTCAATATATATGTAATGGTTTTCTAACAATTTTATGTTTTAGAAACATATCTTCTTCAATGCTACTTATTTTTATCTTTGTGTTGGGTGTTTTATAGTGTGCAACATGTGTTTGAGCACCAAGATCATGTTGAAAGAAGAGACCACTTGAAATTGCATATTTGTAAGAGAGAGATGATCTGATTTTTGAAGTTTCTTACGGATTTTGAGTAAGATATTTTGTATAGGTGTATCTATAAATTTGAACCTTTTATTTTAATTGATATTTGTTGACTATCTTTTGAATTATAATGTTTGGTAAACCATATGATCTTACATTAATAATGATAGTATCTCTTATTATTGTAAATAATTTTATTAATATCTCTAAATTAATCATTTTTACTACTATCAACTCTTTTTACATTATATTTTAAATAAGATTTCAGTAACATTCGAATTTTTTAAAGTATATTCTAATTATTTTTTATGCTTAATCTAGAAATAAAGCATTTTGAATCAAGAAACTAAAATATTAATAATATATGTAACCTTTTATACAAAAGATAAATATGTTAATAGATGATAAATATTACTTGAACATCAGTATAACTAAAGTTACAATATGTTGTAAACTATTATTTCAATATAGTAGTGTATATTAATACTTAAAGAGATAAATTTATAAAAATTATTGTAAAAATGAACAATATATTATTATTTTTTCATGTACTTTGAAAAACATATTATATATGCATCTAGACAATTATTTTATTCATTTTAAGTGTAATCGTTTGATTCCATTTGTTGTAGGGCCCTAGAGGCATGGGTCATACCTAGTATATACATGTATTGAAAATTATAGTTGTGCAAATAATATATCTTTTATCAAAGACTCTTGTGTGTGGTTTTTTTTATCAGTGCCGAACGTTATAGTTAATAATTCTTTTAGTTTTTCAATTCTTTACATTCCTAAAAATATTGTAATTAATGTATTTAGTTACGTTTAAAAAATAAGGAATTTATTAACGCACTAATATATACATTATCAATTAATGATTTTTTCTTAAAAAATAGAGTTAATAGAAAAAAACGGTCTGAAATTGAGCTAAACTAATCTTGTCTCCTTATAGATAGTAAAGGTATCGTTAACTTTATTTTTTAAAGGATTATGGATTTTAATTTGATCTGCAAAGGATTATCAAGTCTGTTTAATGTATTCAGTATATTTATAATAGAGTTGATGTATAAAATAATGGCCACAAAATTTATAAAGAATATTTTGTAAAAAAAAACCCATAATGTTAAATAAGCCTTAAAACATAACTATAGAATACGGCCAAAAAATTTATAAAGAATTATGTTGTAAAAAGAAATCCATAATGCTAAATCAACCTTAAACCATCAACATAGAATAAGGCCCAAGACGTTTATATAAATTATCTTATAAAAAGAAGCCCACAATGCTAATTAAGCCTTGAAACATCACTACGGATATTTATGCAACAACCCTGTTGACCCACTAACACTTCAAAACTCAACCCTACATTATCAAAAGATAAGTCTCCAAAACACACCGCCTCCCTTATCAATTACATTATCACTCCATACCTCTACATAGATCTCCACTGTAATAGTGAATAAAAGATTATGTTTGTTTAAGCTTGCAAGAATACATTGTTTTTAATCAATAAGATGGATGGTCGTGACATTTCATTTGAGGTATGTCTTTCTTATTCTAATTTTATTTTTTCTCATTAAAAATTTTACAATTTTTATTTTAGGGAGTCCGATCTGATTTTTTATATAAATATTTTCATAATATATATTGTTTAACTGCCATTGATTTATTTTATTTTGGGATTTATGAATTATATTTAGGTAATGGTGTAATTTAGGACATGAAGCACATTCATCTGTACCTTTTCTTAATTTAGATGATGAAATGAAGCACTCTGATGTTTAGGAAGGAGAATAAAGCAGATCTACACCTGTTGTAACAGATAATCTTGCTTCTTTATATCGTCCACCTTTCGCTTTAATATACCAAGGCCCCTTTGGAAAGGCTAAAGATTTCGCAAAGAATCAGAAAAAGTGGTTTTTAGTTAACATACAATCCACTAGAGAATTTAATTCTCACATGCTTAATCGTGATACATGGGCTAATGAAGAGGTTGCACAAACTATCAAAACCAATTTCATTTTCTGGGAGATATACAATGATACAGAAGAAAGGAGTAAAGTTTGTATTTATTACAGATTAGATTCTGCACAGATTAGATTCTGCACCTGTTACTCTTGTAATTGCCCCAGTTACAGTTACAGGTCAAAACATCTGTGCTTGGAATGGTATGATTCAACCCGAAAATTTGTTAGATGATTTGTTGCAATTCTTGGATAGTAGTCCTACAGATCACCATGTGACTGTAACTCATAAGCGTCCTAGAGCACAACCTATGCAAGTAAAGGATACAAAAGATGAAGAAGATGAGAAAATGGAAACTTCTAATCCAATACCCGCTATTGAACATGTAAAAGATGATACAAAAGAAGCTATTATTGAAGAAAAAAAGCTTATTTATCCTCCTTTACCTGAATAACCCAAAGATGATAAAACACTCACTTGTAGAATTGCATTTCGTCTCCAAAATGGAAAAAGACTTCAAAGGAATTTCTTTCGCTCAGATCCCATTCAGTTGATATGGTCATTCTGTGATTCTGAACTGGATGAAGGTGAAAAATTCCCTTTCCGGTTAACTCAAGCTATACCAGGTTCAAAGCCTTTGGATTATGAGGAGAATGTGACGTTTGAGGAGTCTATCTTGCGAATTCTATGATTTCTGTTACTTGGGAATGATGTTTTTTTTTAGAATGTTCTTGTCTTTTGGGTAATGTATATTTTTATTAGGGGTATGATGGACAGGTTTGAGTTTTTTTTTAGAAATATCTTATCAACCTTCAAGGTATATTATTAATATGTTTTGTTTTTATTTAATAAATTATTATGAATATTTAGTAGGAACTTATCTTATGAATAACAAAAAATATACAATATTAATCATTATAGTGTAATTGGGTTTTAAATATAATATACTTCTTTTATATAAAGTTGGGACTACTTTATTAATAAAAAAATTGATTAGAGAAATAGACGAGGTACCAAAGGATATACTTACCCCTAACTATTAAGTAGACTAGAATGCATATACTTAAAATTACGTGACTTTTTCATGTCCATCAGGTAAATATTTTATTTCAAAGAAGGTTCTCTAAAATCATTTGAAGTCATTGTCCTCACCTATCGAGTTAGTGATGAAAATATATATATCTCTATAATTATACTAGTAAATAAGAAAGTTTACATTGACACGGTAATTTAAACAATACTTATATTACCTTTACCAATATTCCCTAAATTTCTAAAACCACATTTAGACTAATTAAACCAAGATAAAATTTATTTACGAGTTGAGGGCTAATCCTTCTATCCAATATGCTTCAACACTCATATTTTTTCTATGTACATTTACTATGGATCAATTTAGAATATGGGTCTCGACACTAAATTTTTTACTATCTTTTTGTCACTCGTAAATATGGTCACACCATTTATCTCATGCCCATCATTCCAGGTTTTTAAAGTTATAAAAATAATTTTATTGAAATCAATATGTGGAACCGTCGATTTGATAATCTCCAGTTTTTTAAGACATCTTTTGATCCAACTTTGTGTTTCTAAACAAATGAAGATATAGGAGTATTTAGACGGGTAACCTTCAAAATATGGAACTTTAAGGACATCTAGACCACAAATTTTCGGAAAAATATACTACCTATATTTTCATATTATAATAGTTTTTTAGGTATATCATATGTAACTTTTTTAGTTAATTTCTAATGTTTTATCGTGGTAAATGCTTTTATATTAGTAACAATTCAAGAGCGTTATGTATTAAAAATCTAAATACAGTTATAAATGTAATATCTAAATTTTTATTTAGATGTATTCTCTAAAATTGAAATATCAAATTTATAATTGCTCCATAGTTTTCATTAATAAAATAATATACCATACTAATATAGTGGAGTCAGTCTTCTATATTTACAGAACTTATATTGTTTGTAAAAGTTACGAAATATATTGAGGGAATTATCGATATGCATAAAGGTATGATTAAATAAACAACAATTATAATTATAAAAGAAAAGGAGTAGTCGTAAAACTAGAGGGTAAAAATAAAGATGTTTTAAATTGGAAATGATATCATATGATGCAAGGAGATAAGTAATTAGAAATTGTTAATTTCGTAACTGAAAACATGATTTCTTCTTTAATGTTTATTTTACATATTTTAAATTGAGTTGGTTTAGCATGATGAATATCGAGAGTAAGATTTGATGATTTGTTAGTGTTACTTTCTTAATCATTTAAATACGAAGATTTTAAATTAGTGGAATGTTGGATATTCTCAATATATATGTAATGGTTTTCTAACAATTTTATGTTTTAGAAACATATCTTCTTCAATGCTACTTATTTTTATCTTTGTGTTGGGTGTTTTATAGTGTGCAACATGTGTTTGAGCACCAAGATCATGTTGAAAGAAGAGACCACTTGAAATTGCATATTTGTAAGAGAGAGATGATCTGATTTTTGAAGTTTCTTACGGATTTTGAGTAAGATATTTTGTATAGGTGTATCTATAAATTCGAACCTTTTATTTTAATTGATATTTGTTGACTATCTTTTGAATTATAATGTTTGGTAAACCATATGATCTTACATTAATAATGATAGTATCTCTTATCATTGTAAATAATTTTATTAATATCTCTAAATTAATCATTTTTACTACTATCAACTCTTTTTTCATTATATTTTAAATAAGATTTCAGTAACATTCAAATTTTTTAAAGTATATTCTAATTATTTTTTATGCTTAATCTAGAAATAAAGCATTTTGAATCAAGAAACTAAAATATTAATAATATACGTAACCTTTTATACAAAAGATAAATATGTTAATAGATGATAAATATTACTTGAACATCAGTATAACTAAAGTTACAATATGTTGTAAACTATTATTTCAATATAGTAGTGTATATTAATACTTAAAGAGATAAATTTATAAAAATTATTGTAAAAATTAACAATATATTATTATTTTTTCATGTACATTGAAAAATATATTATATATGCATCTAGACAATTATTTTATTCATTTTAAGTATAATCCTTTGATTCCATTTGTTGTAGGGCCCTAGAGGCATGGGCCATGCCTAGTATATACATGTATTGAAAATTATAGTTGTGCAAATAATATATCTTTTATCAAAGACTCTTGTGTGTGGTTTTTTTATCAGTGCCGAACGTTATAGTTAATAATTCTTTTAGTTTTTCAATTCTTTACATTCCTAAAAATATTGTAATTAATGTATTTAGTTACGTTTAAAAAATAAGGAATCTATTAACGCACTAATATATACATTATCAATTAATGATTTTTTCTTAAAAAATAGAGTTAATAGAAAAAAACGGTCTGAAATCGAGCTAAACTAATCTTGTCTCCTTATAGATAGTAAAGGTATCGTTAACTTTATTTTTTAAAGGATTATGGATTTTAATTCGATCTGCAAAGGATTATCAAGTCTGTTTAATGTATTCAGTATATTTATAATAGAGTTGATGTATAAAATAATGTCCACAAAATTTATAAAGAATATTTTGTAAAAAAAACCCATAATGCTAAATAAGCCTTAAAACATAACTATAGAATACGGCCAAAAAATTTATAAAGAATTATGTTGTAAAAAGAAATCCATAATGCTAAATCAACCTTAAACCATCAACATAGAATAAGGCCCAAGACGTTTATATAAATTATCTTATAAAAAGAAGCCCACAATGCTAATTAAGCCTTGAAACATCACTACGGATATCTATGCAACAACCCTGTTGACCCACTAACACTTCAAAACTCAACCCTACATTATCAAAAGATAAGTCTCCAAAACACACCGTCTCCCTTATCAATTACATTATCACTCCATACCTCTACATAGATCTCCACTGTAATAGTGAATAAAAGATTATGTTTGTTTAAGCTTGCAAGAATACATTGTTTTTAATCAATAAGATCGATGGTCGTGACATTTCATTTGAGGTATGTCTTTCTTATTCTAATTTTATTTTTTCTCATTAAAATTTTTACAATTTTTATTTTAGGGAGTCCGATCTGATTTTTTATACAAATATTTTCATAATATATATTGTTTAACTGCCATTGATTTATTTTATTTTGGGATTTATGAATTATATATTAGGTAATGGTGTAATTTAGGACATGAAGCACATTTATTTGTACCTTTTCTTAATTTCGATGATGAAATGAAACACTCTGATGTTTAGGAAGGAGAATAAAGCAGATCTACACCTGTTGTAACAGATAATCTTGCTTCTTTATATCGTCCACCTTTCGCTTTAATATACCAAGGCCCCTTTGGAAAGGTTAAAGATTTCGCAAAGAATCAGAAAAAGTGGTTTTTAGTTAACATACAATCCACTAGAGAATTTAGTTCTCACATGCTTAATCGTGATACATGGGCTAATGAAGAGGTTGCACAAACTAGCAAAACCAATTTCATTTTCTGGGAGATATACGATGATACAGAAGAAAGGAGTAAAGTTTGTATTTATTACAGATTAGATTCTGCACCTGTTACTCTTGTAATTGCCCCAGTTACAGGTCAAAACATCTGTGCTTGGAATGGTATGATTCAACCCGAAAATTTGTTAGATGATTTGTTGCAATTCTTGGATAGTAGTCCTACAGATCACCATGTGAATGTAACTCATAAGCGTCCTAGAGCACAACCTATGCAAGTAAAGGATACAAAAGATGAAGAAGATGAGAAAATGGAAGCTTCTAATCCAATACCCGCTATTGAACATGTAAAACATGATACAAAAGAAGCTATTATTGAAGAAAAAAAGCTTATTTATCCTCCATTACCTGAATAACCTAAAGATGATAAAACACTCACTTGTAGAATTGCATTTCGTCTCCAAAATGGAAAAAGACTTCAAAGGAATTTCTTTCGCTCAGATCCCATTCAGTTGATATGGTCATTCTGTGATTCTGAACTGGATGAAGGTGAAAAATGCCCTTTCCGGTTAACTCAAGCTATACCATGTTCAAAGCCTTTGGATTATGAGAAGAATGTGACGTTTGAGGAGTCTATCTTGCGAATTCTATGATTTCTGTTACTTGGGAATGATGTTTTTTTAGAATGTTCTTGTCTTTTGGGTAATGTATATTTTTATTAGGGGTATGATGGACAGGTTTGAGTTTTTTTTTAGAAATATCTTATCAACCTTCAACGTATATTATTAATATGATTTGTTTTTATTTAATAAATTATTATGAATATTTAGTAGGAACTTATCTTATGAATAACAAAAAATATACAATATTAATCATTATAGTGTAATTGGGTTTTAAATATAATATACTTCTTTTATATAAAGTTGGGACTACTTTATTAATAAAAAAATTGATTAGAGAAATAGACGAGGTACCAAAGGATATACTTACCCCTAACTATTAAGTAGACTAGAATGCATATACTTAAAATTACGTGACTTTTTCATGTCCATCAGGTAAATATTTTATTTCAAAGAAGGTTCTCTAAAATCATTTAAAGTCATTGTCCTCACCTATCGAGTTAGTGATGAAAATATATATATCTCTATAATTATACTAGTAAATAAGAAAGTTTACATTGACACGGTAATTTAAACAATACTTATATTACCTTTGCCAATATTCCCTAAATTTCTAAAACCACATTTAGACTAATTAAACCAAGATAAAATTTATTTACGAGTTGAGGGCTAATCCTTCGATCCAATATGGTTCAACACTCATATTTTTTCTATGTACATTTACTATGGATCAATTTAGAATATGGGTCTCGACACTAAACTTTTTACTATCTTTTTGTCACTCGTAAATATGGTCACACCATTTATCTCATGCCCATCATTCCAGGTTTTTAAAGTTATAAAAATAATTTTATTGAAATCAATATGTGGAACCGTCGATTTGATAATCTCCAGTTTTTAAGACATCTTTTGATCCAACTTTGTGTTTCTAAACAAATGAAGATATAGGAGTATTTAGACGGGTAACCTTCAAAATATGGAACTTTAAGAACATCTAGACCACAAATTTTCGAAAAATATACTACCTATATTTTCATATTATAATAGTTTTTTAGGTATATCATATGTAACTTTTTTAGTTAATTTCTAATTTTTTATCGTGGTAAATGCTTTTATATTAGTAACAATTCAAGAGCGTTATGTATTAAAAATCTAAATACAGTTATAAATGTAATATCTAAATTTTTATTTAGATGTATTCTCTAAAATTGAAATATCAAATTTATAATTGCTCCATAGTTTTCATTAATAAAATAATATACCATACTAATATAGTGGAGTCAGTCTTCTACATTTCAAGAACTTATATTGTTTGTAAAAGTTACGAAATATATTGAGAGAATTAGCGATATGCATAAAGGTATGATTAAATAAACAACAATTATAATTATAAAAGAAAAGGGGTATTCGTAAAACTAGAGGGTAAAAATAAAGATGTTTTAAATTGGAAATGATATCATATGATGCAAGGAGATAAGTAATTAGAAATTATTAATTTCGTAACTGATAACATGATTTCTTCTTTAATGTTTATTTTACATATTTTAAATTTATTTTGTTTAGCATGATGAATATCGAGAGTAAGATTTGATGATTTGTTAGTGTTACTTTCTTAATCATTTAAATACGAAGATTTTAAATTAGTGGAATGTTGGATATTCTCAATATATATGTAATGGTTTTCTAACAATTTTATGTTTTAGAAACATATCTTCTTCAATGCTACTTATTTTCATCTTTGTGTTGGGTGTTTTGTAGTGTGCAACATGTGTTTGAGCACCAAGATCATGTTGAAAGAAGAGACCACTTGAAATTGCATATTTGTAAGAGAGAGATGATCTGATTTTTGAAGTTTCTTACGGATTTTGAGTAAGATATTTTGTATAGGTGTATCTATAAATTCGAACCTTTTATTTTAATTGATATTTGTTGACTATCTTTTGAATTATAATGTTTGGTAAACCATATGATCTTACATTAATAATGATAGTATCTCTTATCATTGTAAATAATTTTATTAATATCTCTAAATTAATCATTTTTACTACTATCAACTCTTTTTTCATTATATTTTAAATAAGATTTCAGTAACATTCGAATTTTTTAAAGTATATTCTAATTATTTTTTATGCTTAATCTAAAAATAAAGCATTTTGAATCAAGAAACTAAAAAATTAATAATATATGTAACCTTTTATACAAAAGATAAATATGTTAATAGATGATAAATATTACTTGATCATCAGTATAACTAAAGTTACAATATGTTGTAAACTATTATTTCAATATAGTAGTGTATATTAATACTTAAAGAGATAACTTTATAAAAATTATTGTAAAAATGAACAATATATTATTATTTTTTCATGTACTTTGAAAAACATATTATATATGCATCTAGACAATTATTTTATTCATTTTAAGTATAATCGTTTGATTCCATTTGTTGTAGGGCCCTAGAGGCATGGGCCATACCTAGTATATACATGTATTAAAAATTATAGTTGTGCAAATAATATATCTTTTATCAAAGACTCTTGTGTGTGGTTTTTTTATCAGTGCCGAACGTTATAGTTAATAATTCTTTTAGTTTTTCAATTCTTTACATTCCTAAAAATATTGTAATTAATGTATTTAGTTACGTTTAAAAAATAAGGAATTTATTAACGCACTAATATATACATTATCAATTAATGATTTTTTCTTAAAAACTAGAGTTAATAGAAAAAAACGGTCTGAAATCGAGCTAAACTAATCTTGTCTCCTTATAGATAGTAAAGGTATCGTTAACTTTATTTTTTAAAGGATAATGGATTTTAATTCGATCTGCAAAGGATTATCAAGTCTGTTTAATGTATTCAGTATATTTATAATAGAGTTGATGTATAAAATAATGTCCACAAAATTTATAAAGAATATTTTGTAAAAAAAAACCCATAATGCTAAATAAGCCTTAAAACATAACTATAGAATACGGCCAAAAAATTTATAAAGAATTATGTTGTAAAAAGAAATCCATAATGCTAAATCCACCTTAAACCATCAACATAGAATAAGACCCAAGACGTTTATATAAATTATCTTGTAAAAAGAAGCCCACAATGCTAATTAAGCCTTGAAACATCACTACGGATATTTATGCAACAACCCTGTTGACCCACTAACACTTCAAAACTCAACCCTACATTATCAAAAGATAAGTCTCCAAAACACACCGCCTCCCTTATCAATTACATTATCACTCCATACCTCTACATAGATCTCCACTGTAATAGTGAATAAAAGATTATGTTTGTTTAAGCTTGCAAGAATACATTGTTTTTAATCAATAAGATCGATGGTCGTGACATTTCATTTGAGGTATGTCTTTCTTATTCTAATTTTATTTTTTCTCATTAAAATTTTTACAATTTTTATTTTAGGGAGTCCGATCTGATTTTTTATATAAATATTTTCATAATATATATTGTTTAACTGCCATTGATTTATTTTATTTTGGGATTTATGAATTATATATTAGGTAATGGTGTAATTTAGGACATGAAGCACATTCATTTGTACCTTTTCTTAATTTCGATGATGAAATGAAACACTCTGATGTTTAGGAAGGAGAATAAATCAGATCTACACCTGTTGTAACAGATAATCTTGCTTCTTTATATCGTCCACCTTTCGCTTTAATATACCAAGGCCCCTTTGGAAAGGCTAAAGATTTCGCAAAGAATCAGAAAAAGTGGTTTTTAGTTAACATACAATCCACTAGAGAATTTAGTTCTCACATGCTTAATCGTGATACATGGGCTAATGAAGAGGTTGCACAAACTATCAAAACCAATTTCATTTTCTGGGAGATATACAATGATACAGAAGAAAGGAGTAAAGTTTGTATTTATTACAGATTAGATTCTGCACCTGTTACTCTTGTAATTGCCCCAGTTACAGGTCAAAACATCTGTGCTTGGAATGGTATGATTCAACCCGAAAATTTGTTAGATGATTTGTTGCAATTCTTGGATAGTAGTCCTACAGATCACCATGTGAATGTAACTCATAAGCGTCCTAGAGCACAACCTATGCAAGTAAAGGATACAAAAGATGAAGAAGATGAGAAAATGGAAACTTCTAATCCAATACCCGCTATTGAACATGTAAAAGATGATACAAAAGAAGCTATTATTGAAGAAAAAAAGCTTATTTATCCTCCTTTACCAGAAGAACCCAAAGATGATAAAACACTCACTTGTAGAATTGCATTTCGTCTCCAAAATGGAAAAAGACTTCAAAGGAATTTCTTTCGCTCAGATCCCATTCAGTTGATATGGTCATTCTGTGATTCTGAACTGGATGAAGGTGAAAAATGCCCTTTCCGGTTAACTCAAGCTATACCAGGTTCAAAGCCTTTGGATTATGAGGAGAATGTGACGTTTGAGGAGTCTGTCTTGCGAATTCTATGATTTCTGTTACTTGGGAATGATGTTTTTTTTTAGAATGTTCTTGTCTTTTGGGTAATGTATATTTTTATTAGGGGTATGATGGACGGGTTTGAGTGTTTCTTTTAGAAATATCTTATCAACCTTCAATGTATTTTATTAATATGTTTTGTTTTTATTTAATAAATTATTATGAATATTTAGTAGGAACTTATCTTATGAATAACAAAAAATATACAATATTAATCATTATAGTGTAATTGGGTTTTAAATATAATATACTTCTTTTATATAAAGTTGGGACTACTTTATTAATAAAAAAATTGATTAGAGAAATAGACGAGGTACCAAAGGATATACTTACCCCTAACTATTAAGTAGACTAGAATGCATATACTTAAAATTACGTGACTTTTTCATGTCCATCAGGTAAATATTTTATTTTAAAGAAGGTTCTCTAAAATCATTTGAAGTCATTGTCCTCACCTATCGAGTTAGTGATGAAAATATATATATCTCTATAATTATACTAGTAAATAAGAAAGTTTACATTGACATGGTAATTTAAACAATACTTATATTACCTTTACCAATATTCCCTAAATTTCTAAAACCACATTTAGACTAATTAAACCAAGATAAAATTTATTTACGAGTTGAGGGCTAATCCTTCGATCCAATATGGTTCAACACTCATATTTTTTCTATGTACATTTACTATGGATCAATTTAGAATATGGGTCTCGACACTAAATTTTTTACTATCTTTTTGTCACTCGTAAATATGGTCACACCATTTATCTCATGCCCATCATTCCAGGTTTTTAAAGTTATAAAAATAATTTTATTGAAATCAATATGTGGAACCGTCGATTTGATAATCTCCAGTTTTTTAAGACATCTTCTGATCCAACTTTGTGTTTCTAAACAAATGAAGATATAGGAGTATTTAGACGGGTAACCTTCAAAATATGGAACTTTAAGGACATCTAGACCACAAATTTTCGGAAAAATATACTACCTATATTTTCATATTATAATAGTTTTTTAGGTATATCATATGTAACTTTTTTAGTTAATTTCTAATATTTTATCGTGGTAAATGCTTTTATATTAGTAACAATTCAAGAGCGTTATGTATTAAAAATCTAAATACAGTTATAAATGTAATATCTAAATTTTTATTTAGATGTATTCTCTAAAATTGAAATATCAAATTTATAATTGCTCCATAGTTTTCATTAATAAAATAATATACCATACTAATATAGTGGAGTCAGTCTTCTATATTTCAAGAACTTATATTGTTTGTAAAAGTTACGAAATATATTGAGGGAATTAGCGATATGCATAAAGGTATGATTAAATAAACAACAATTATAATTATAAAAGAAAAGGAGTAGTCGTAAAACTAGAGGGTAAAAATAAAGATGTTTTAAATTGGAAATGATATCATATGATGCAAGGAGATAAGTAATTAGAAATTGTTAATTTCGTAACTGATAACATGATTTCTTCTTTTATGTTTATTTTACATATTTTAAATTGATTTGGTTTAGCATGATGAATATCGAGAGTAAGATTTGATGATTTGTTAGTGTTACTTTCTAAATCATTTAAATACGAAGATTTTAAATTAGTGGAATGTTGGATATTCTCAATATATATGTAATTGTTTTCTAACAATTTTATGTTTTAGAAACATATCTTCTTCAATGCTACTTATTTTTATCTTTGTGTTGGGTGTTTTATAGTGTGCAACATGTGTTTGAGCACCAAGATCATGTTGAAAGAAGAGACCACTTGAAATTGCATATTTGTAAGAGAGAGATGATCTGATTTTTGAAGTTTCTTACGAATTTTGAGTAAGATATTTTGTATAGGTGTATCTACAAATTCGAACCTTTTATTTTAATTGATATTTGTTGACTATCTTTTGAATTATAATGTTTGGTAAACCATATGATCTTACATTAATAATGATAGTATCTCTTGACATTGTAAATAATCTTATTAATATCTCTAAATTAATCATTTTTATTACTATCAACTCTTTTTTCAATATATTTTAAATAAGATTTCAGTAACATTCGAATTTTTTAAAGTATATTCTAATTATTTTTTATGCTTAATCTAGAAATAAAGCATTTTGAATCAAGAAACTAAAATATTAATAATATATGTAACCTTTTATACAAAAGATAAATATGTTAATAGATGATAAATATTACTTGAACATCAGTATAACTAAAGTTACAATATGTTGTAAACTATTATTTCAATATAGTAGTGTATATTAATACTTAAAGAGATAAATTTATAAAAATTATTGTAAAAATTAACAATATATTATTATTTTTTCATGTACTTTGAAAAACATATTATATATGCATCTAGACAATTATTTTATTCATTTTAAGTATAATCGTTTGATTCCATTTGTTGTAGGGCCCTAGAGGCATGGGTCATACCTAGTATATACATGTATTGAAAATTATAGTTGTGCAAATAATATATCTTTTATCAAAGACTCTTGTGTGTGGTTTTTTTTATCAGTGCCGAACGTTATAGTTAATAATTCTTTTAGTTTTTCAATTCTTTGCATTCCTAAAAATATTGTAATTAATGTATTTAGTTACGTTTAAAAAATAAGGAATTTATTAACGCACTAATATATACATTATCAATTAATGATTTTTTCTTAAAAAATAGAGTTAATAGAAAAAACGGTCTGAAATTGAGCTAAACTAATCTTGTCTCCTTATAGAGAGTAAAGTTATCGTTAACTTTATTTTTTAAATGATTATGGATTTTAATTTGATCTGCAAAGGATTATCAAGTCTGTTTAATGTATTCAGTATATTTATAATAGAGTTGATGTATAAAATAATGTCCACAAAATTTATAAAGAATATTTTGTAAAAAAAACCCATAATGCTAAATAAGCCTTAAAATATCACTATAGAATAAGGCTAAAAAATTTATAAAGAATTATGTTGTAAAAAGAAATCCATAATGCTAAATCAACCTTAAACCATCAACATAGAATAAGGCCCAAGACGTTTATATAAATTATCTTGTAAAAAGAAGCCCACAATGCTAATTAAGCCTTGAAACATCACTACGAATATTTATGCAACAACCCTGTTGACCCACTAACACTTCAAAACTCAACCCTACATTATCAAAAGATAAGTCTCCAAAACACACCGCCTCCCTTATCAATTACATTATCACTCCATACCTCTAAATAGATCTCCACTGTAATAGTGAATAAACGATTATGTTTGTTTAAGCCTGCAAGAATACATTGTTTTTAATCAATAAGATCGATGGTCGTGACATTTCATTTGAGGTATGTCTTTCTTATTCTAATTTTATTTTTTCTCATTAAAATTTTTATAATTTTTATTTTAGGGAGTCAGATCTGATTTTTTATATAAAT
Organism: Nemophila menziesii; assembly: GCA_029959085.1. Lineage (NCBI taxonomy): Eukaryota > Viridiplantae > Streptophyta > Magnoliopsida > Boraginales > Hydrophyllaceae > Nemophila > Nemophila menziesii. The sequence continues at coordinate 3,906,268 of JARWIR010000024.1, forward strand.
ATTTGCATAATATATATTGTTTAACTGCCATTGATTTATTTTATTTTGGGATTTATGAATTATATATTAGGTAATGGTGTAATTTAGGACATGAAGCACATTCATTTGTACCTTTTCTTAATTTCGATGATGAAATGAAACACTCTGATGTTTAGGAAGGAGAATAAAGCAGATCTACACCTGTTGTAACAGATAATCTTGCTTCTTTATATCGTCCACCTTTAGCTTTAATATACCAAGGCCCCTTTGGAAAGGCTAAAGATTTCGCAAAGAATCAGAAAAAGTGGCTTTTAGTTAACATACAATCCACTAGAGAATTTAGTTCTCACATGCTTAATCGTGATACATGGGCTAATGAAGAGGTTGCACAAACTCTCAAAACCAATTTCATTTTTTGGGAGATATACAATGATACAGAAGAAAGGAGTAAAGTTTGTATTTATTACAGATTAGATTCTGCACCTGTTACTCTTGTAATTGCCCCAGTTACAGGTCAAAACATCTGTGCTTGGAATGGTATGATTCAGCCCGAAAATTTGTTAGATGATTTGTTGCAATTCTTGGATAGTAGTCCTACAGATCACCATGTGAATGTAACTCATAAGCGTCCTAGAGCACAACCTATTCAAGTAAAGGATACAAAAGATGAATAAGATGAGAAAATGGAAACTTCTAATCCAATACCAGCTATTGAACATGTAAAAGATGATACAAAAGAAGCTATTATTGAAGAATAATAGCTTATTTATCCTCCTTTACCTGAATAACCCAAAGATGATAAAACACTCACTTGTAGAATTGCATTTCGTCTCCAAAATGGAAAAGGACTTCAAAGTAATTTCTTTCGCTCTGTGATTCTGAACTGGATGAAGGTGAAAAACGCCCTTTCCGGTTGACTCAAGCTATACCAGGTTCAAAGCCTTTGGATTATGAAGATAATGTGACGTTTGAGGAGTCTGTCTTGCGAATTCTATGATTTCTGTTACTTGGGAATGATGTTTTTTTTAGAATGTTCTTGTCTTTTGGGTAATGTATATTTTTATTAAGGGTATGATGGACAGGTTTGAGTTTTTTTTTAGAAATATCTTATCAACCTTCAATGTATTTTATTAATATGTTTTGTTTTTATTTAATAAATTATTATGAATATTTAGTAGGAACTTATCTTATGAATAACAAAAAATATACAATATTAATCATTGTAGTGTAATTGGGTTTTAAATATAATATACTTCTTTTATATAAAGTTGGGAATACTTTATTAATAAAAAAATTGATTAGAGAAATTGACAAGGTACCAAAGGATATACTTACCCCTAACTATTAAGTTGACTAGAATGCATATACTTAAAATTACGTGACTTTTTCATGTCCATCAGGTAAATATATTATTTCAAAGAAGGTTCTCTAAAATCATTTGAAGTCATTGTCCTCACCTATCGAGTTAGTGATGAAAATATATATATCTCTATAATTATACTAGTAAATAAGAAAGTTTACATTGACACGGTAATTTAAACAATACTTATATTACCTTTACTAATATTCCCTAAATTTCTAAAACCACATTTAGACTAATTAAACCAAGATAAAATTTATTTACGAGTTGAGGGCAAATCCTTCGATCCAATATGGTTCAACACTCATATTTTTTTTATGTACATTTACTATGGATCAATTTAGAATATGGGTCTCGACACTAAAATTTTTACTATCTTTTTGTCACTCGTAAATATGGTCACACCATGCATCTCATGCCCATCATTCCAGGTTTTTAAAGTTATAAAAATAATTTTATTGAAATCAATATGTGGAACCGTCGATTCGATAATCTCCAGTTTTTTAAGACATCTTTTGATCCAACTTTGTGTTTCTTAACAAATGGAGATATAGGAGTATTTAGACGGGTAACCTTCAAAATATGGAACTTTAAGGACATCTAGACCACAAATTTTCGGAAAAATATACTACCTATATTTTCATATTATAATAGTTTTTTATGTATATCATATGTAACTTTTTTAGTTAATTTCTAATTTTTTATCGTGGTAAATGCTTTTATATTAGTAACAATTCAAGAGCGTTATGTATTTAAAATCTAAATACAGTTATAAATGTAATATCTAAATTTTTATTTAGATGTATTCTCTAAAATTGAAATATCAAATTTATAATTCCTCCATAGTTTTCATTAATAAAATAATATAGCATACTAATATAGTGGAGTCAGTCTTCTACATTTCAAGAACTTATATTGTTTGTAAAAGTTACGAAATATATTGAGGGAATTAGCGATATGCATAAAGGTATGATTAAATAAACAATAATTATAATTATTAAAGAAAAGGAGTAGTCGTAAAACTAGAGGGTAAAAATAAAGATGTTTTAAATTGGAAATGATATCATATGATGCAAGGAGATAAGTAATTAGAAATTGTTAATTTCGTAACTGATAACATGATTTCTTCTTTGATGTTTATTTTACATATTTTAAATTGATTTGGTTTAGCATGATGAATATCGAGAGTAAGAGTTGATGATTTGTTAGTGTTACTTTCTTAATCATTTAAATACGAAGATTTTAAATTAGTGGAATGTTGGATATTCTCAATATATATGTAATGGTTTTCTAACAATTTTATGTTTTAGAAACATATCTTCTTCAATGCTACTTATTATTATCTTTGTGTTGGATGTTTTATAGTGTGCAACATGTGTTTGAGCACCAAGATCATGTTGAAAGAAGAGACCACTTGAAATTGCATATTTGTAAGAGAGAGATGATCTGATTTTTGAAGTTTCTTACGGATTTTGAGTAAGATATATTGTATAGGTGTATCTATAAATTCGAACCTTTTATTTTAATTGATATTTGTTGACTATCTTTTGAATTATAATGTTTGGTAAACCATATGATCTTACATTAATAATGATAGTATCTCTTATCATTGTAAATAATTTTATTAATATCTCTAAATTAATCATTTTTACTACTATCAACTCTTTTTTCATTATATTTTAAATAAGATTTCAGTAACATTCGAATTTTTTAAAGTATATTCTAATTATTTTTTATGCTTAATCTAGAAATAAAGCATTTTGAATCAAGAAACTAAAATATTAATAATATATGTAACCTTTTATACAAAAGATAAATATGTTAATAGATGATAAATATTACTTGAACATCAGTATAACTAAAGTTACAATATGTTGTAAACTATTATTTCAATATAGTAGTGTATATTAATACTTAAGATAAATTTATAAAAATTATTGTAAAAATTAACAATATATTATTATTTTTTCATGTACTTTGAAAAACATATTATATATGCATCTAGACAATTATTTTATTCATTTTATGTATAATCGTTTGATTCCATTTGTTGTAGGGCCCTAGAGGCATGGGCCATACCTAGTATATACATGTATTGAAAATTATAGTTGTGCAAATAATATATCTTTTATCAAAGACTCTTGTGTGTGGTTTTTTTTATCAGTGCCGAACGTTATAGTTAATAATTCTTTTAGTTTTTCAATTCTTTGCTTTCCTAAAAATATTGTAATTAATGTATTTAGTTACGTTTAAAAAATAAGGAATTTATTAACGCACTAATATATACATTATCAATTAATGATTTTTTCTTTAAAAATAGAGTTAATAGAAAAAAATGGTCTGAAATTGAGCTAAACTAATCTTGTCTCCTTATAGATAGTAAAGTTATAGTTAACTTTATTTTTTAAAGGATTATGGATTTTAATTTGATCTGCAAAGGATTATCGAGTCTGTTTAATGTATTCAGTATATTTATAATAGAGTTGTTGTATAAAATAATGTCCAAAATATTTATAAAGAATATTTTGTAAAAAAAACCATAATGCTAAATAAGCCTTAAAACATAACTATAGAATAAGGCCAAAAAAATTATAAAGAATTATGTTGTAAAAAGAAATCTATAATGCTAAATCAACCTTAAACTATCAACATAGAATAAGGCCCAAGACGTTTATATAAATTATCTTGTAAAAAGAAGCCCACAATGCTAATTAAGCCTTGAAACATCACTACGGATATTTATGCAACAACCCTGTTGACCACTAACACTTTAAAACTCAACCCTACATTATCAAAAGATAAGTCTCCAAAACACACCGCCTCCCTTATCAATTACATTATCACTCCATACCTCTACATATATCTCCACTGTAATAGTGATTAAAAGATTATGTTTGTTTAAGCCTGGAAGAATGCATTGTTTTTAATCAATAAGATCGATGGTCGTGACATTTCATTTGAGGTATGTCTTTCTTATTCTAATTTTATTTTTTCTCATTAAAATTTTTACAATTTTTATTTTAGGGAGTCCGATCTGATTTTTTATATAAATATTTGCATAATATATATTGTTTAACTGCCATTGATTTATATTATTTTGGGATTTATGAATTATATATTAGGTAATGGTGTAATTTAGGACATGAAGCACATTCATTTGTACCTTTTCTTAATTTCGATGATGAAATGAAACACTGTTTAGGAAGGAGAATAAAGCAGATCTACACCTGTTGTAATAGATAATCTTGCTTCTTTATATCGTCCACCTTTAGCTTTAATATACCAAGGCCCCTTTGGAAAGGCTAAAGATTTCGCAAAGAATCAGAAAAAGTGGCTTTTAGTTAACATACAATCCACTAGAGAATTTAGTTCTCACATGCTTAATCGTGATACATGGGCTAATGAAGAGGTTGCACAAACTATCAAAACCAATTTCATTTTCTGGGAGATATACAATGATACAGAAGAAAGGAGTAAAGTTTGTATTTATTACAGATTAGATTTTGCACCTGTTACTCTTGTAATTGCCCCAGTTACAGGTCAAAACATCTGTGCTTGGAATGGTATGATTCAGCCCGAAAATTTGTTAGATGATTTGTTGCAATTCTTGGATAGTAGTCCTACAGATCACCATGTGAATGTAACTCATAAGCGTCCTAGAGCACAACCTATGCAAGTAAAGGATACAAAAGATGAAGAAGATGAGAAAATGGAAACTTCTAATTCAATACCAGCTATTGAACATGTAGAAGATGATACAAAAGAAGCTATTATTGAAGAAAAAAAGCTTATTTATCCTCCTTTACCTGAAGAACCCAAAGATGATAAAACATTCACTTGTAGAATTGCATTTCGTCTCCAAAATGGAAAAAGACTTCAAAGGAATTTCTTTCGCTAAGATCCCATTCAGTTGATATGGTCATTCTGTGATTCTGAACTGGATGAAGGTGAAAAACGCCCTTTCTGGTTAACTCAAGCTATACCAGGTTCGAAGCCTTTGGATTATGAGGAGAATGTGACGTTTGAGGAGTCTGGTCTTGCGAATTCTATGATTTCTGTTACTTGGGAATGATGTTTTTTTAGAATGTTCTTGTCTTTTGGGTAATGTATATTTTTATTAGGGGTATGATGGACAGGTTTGAGTTTTTTTTAGAAATATCTTATCAACCTTCACTGTATTTTATTAATATGTTTTGTTTTTATTTAATAAATTATTATGAATATTTAGTAGGAACTTATCTTATGAATAACAAAAAATATACAATATTAATCATTATAGTGTAATTGGGTTTTAAATATAATATACTTCTTTTATATAAAGTTGGGACTACTTTATTAATAAAAAAATTGATTAGAGAAATAGACGAGGTACCAAAGGATATACTTACACCTAACTATTAAGTAGACTAGAATGCATATACTTAAAATTACGTGACTTTTTCATGTCCATCAGGTAAATATTTTATTTCAAAGAAGGTTCTCTAAAATCATTTGAAGTCATTGTCCTCACCAATCGAGTTAGTGATGAAAATATATATATCTCTATAATTATACTAGTAAATAAGAAAGTTCACATTGACACGGTAATTTAACCAATACTTATATTACCTGTACCAATATTGCCTAAATTTCTAAAACCACATTTAGACTAATTAAACCAAGATAAAATTTATTTACGTGTTGAGGGCTAATCCTTTGATCCAATATGGTTCAACACTCGTATTTTTTCTATGTACATTTACTATGGATCAATTTAGAATATGGGTCTCGACACTAAATTTTTTACTATCTTTTTGTCACTCGTAAATATGGTCACACCATTTATCTCATGCCCATCATTCCAAGTTTTTAAAGTTTTAAAAATAATTTTATTGAAATCAATATGTTGAACCGTCGATTCGATAATCTCCAGTTTTTTAAGACATCTTTTTATCCAACTTTGTGTTTCTTAACAAATGGAGATATAGGAGTATTTAGACGGGTAACCTTCAAAATATGGAACTTTAAGGACATCTAGACCACAAATTTTCGGAAAAATATACTACCTATATTTTCATATTATAATAGTTTTTTAGGTATATCATATGTAACTTTTTTAGTTAATTTCTAATTTTTTATCGTGGTAAATGCTTTTATATTAGTAACAATTCAAGAGCGTTATGTATTTAAAATCTAAATACAGTTATAAATGTAATATCTAAATTTTTATTTAGATGTATTCTCTAAAATTGAAATATCAAATTTATAATTGCTCCATAGTTCTCATTAATAAAATAATATACCATACTAATATAGTGGAGTCAGTCTTCTACATTTCAAGAACTTATATTGTTTGTAAAAGTTACGAAATTTATTGAGGGAATTAGCGATATGCATAAAGGTATGATTAAATAAACAACAATTATAATTACAAAAGAAAAGGAGTAGTCGTAAAACTAGAGCGTAAAAATAAAGATGTTTTAAATTGGAAATGATATCATATGATGTAAGGAGATAAGTAATTAGAAATTGTTAATTTCGTAACTGATAACATGATTTCTTCTTTAATGTTTATTTTACATATTTTAAATTGATTTGGTTTAGCATGATGAATATCGAGAGTAAGATTTGATGATTTGTTAGTGTTACTTTCTTAATCATTTTAATACGAAGATTTTAAATTAGTGGAATGTTAGATATTCTCAATATATATGTAATGGTTTTCTAACAATTTTATGTTTTAGAAACATATCTTCTTCAATGCTACTTATTTTTATCTTTGTGTTGGGTGTTTTATAGTGTGCAACATGTGTTTGAGCACCAAGATCATGTTGAAAGAAGAGACCACTTGAAATTGCATATTTGTAAGAGAGAGATGATCTGATTTTTGAAGTTTCTTACGGATTTTGAGTAAGATATTTTGTATAGGTGTATCTATAAATTCGAACCTTTTATTTTAATTAATATTTGTTGACTATCTTTTGAATTATAATGTTTGGTAAACCATATGATCTTACATTAATAATGATAGTATCTCTTATCATTGTAAATAATTTTATTAATATCTCTAAATCATTCATTTTTACTACTGTCAATTCTTTTTTCATTATATTTTAAATAAGATTTCAGTAACATTCGAATTTTTTTAAAGTATATTCTAATTATTTTTTATGCTTAATCTAAAAATAAAGCATTTTGAATCAAGAAACTAAAAAATTAATAATATATGTAACCTTTTATACAAAAGATAAATATTTTAATAGATGATAAATATTACTTGAACATTAGTATAACTAAAGTTACAATATGTTGTAAACTATTATTTCAATATAGTAGTGTATATTAATACTTAAAGATATAAATTAATAAAAATTAGTCTAAAAATTTAAAATATATTATTATTTTTTCATGTACTTTGAAAAACATATTTTATATTCATCTAGACATCTATTTTATTCATTTTAAGTATAATCATTTGATTCCATTTGTTGTAGGGCCCTAGAGGCATGGGCCATACCTAGTATATACATGTATTGAAAATAATAGTTGTGCAAATAATATATATTTTATCAAAGACTCTTGTGTGTGGTTTTTTTATCAGTGCCGAACGTTATTGTTAATAATTCTTTTAGTTTTTCAATTCTTTGCATTCCTAAAAATATTGTAATTAATGTATTTAGTTACGTTTAAAAAATAAGGAATTTATTAACACACTAATATATACATTATCAATTAATGATTTTTTCTTAAAAAATAGAGTTAATAGAAAAAAACGGTCTGAAATTGAGCTAAACTAATCTTGTCTCCTTATAGATAGTATTAACTTTATTTTTTAAAGGATTATGGATTTTAATTTGATCTGCAAATGATTATTGAGTCTGTTTAATATATTCATTATATTTATAATAGAGTTGTTGTATAAAATAATGTCCAAAAAATTTATAAAGAATATTTTGTAAAAAAAACCCATAATGCTAAATAAGCCTTAAAACATAACTATAGAATAAGGCCGAAAAAATTATAAAGAATTATGTTGTAAAAAGAAATCTATAATGCTAAATCAACCTTAAACCATCAACATAGAATAAGGCCCAAGACGTTTATATAAATTATCTTGTAAAAAGAAGCCCACAATGCTAATTAAACCTTGAAACATCACTACTGATATTTATGCAACAACCCTGTTGACCACTAACACTTCAAAACTCAACCCTACATTATCAAAAGATAAGTCTCCAAAACACACCGCCTCCCTTATCAATTACATTATCACTCCATACCTCTACATAGATCTCCACTGTAATAGTGAATAAAAGATTATGTTTGTTTAAGCCTGCAAGAATACATTGTTTTTAATCAATAAGATCGATGGTCGTGACATTTCATTTGAGGTATGTCTTTCTTATTCTAATTTTATTTTTTCTCAATAAAATTTTTACAGTTTTTATTTTAGGGAGTCCGATCTGATTTTTTATATAAATATTTGCATAATATATATTGTTTAACTGCAATTGATTTATTTTATTTTGGGAATTATGAATTATATATTAGGTAATGGTGTAATTTAGGACATGAAGCACATTCATTTGTACCTTTTCTTAATTTCGATGATGAAATGAAACACTCTGATGTTTGGGAAGGAGAATAAAGCAGATCTACACCTGTTGTAACAGATAATCTTGCTTCTTTATATCGTCCACCTTTAGCTTTAATATACCAAGGCCCCTTTGGAAAGGAAAGAAGATTTCACAAAGAATCAGAAAAAGTGGCTTTTAGTTAACATACAATCCACTAGAGAATTTAGTTCTCACATGCTTAATCGTGGTACATGGGCTAATGAAGAGGTTGCACAAACTATCAAAACCAATTTCATTTTCTGGGAGATATACAATGATACAGAAGAAAGGAGTAAAGTTTGTATTTATTACAGATTTGATTCTGCACCTGTTACTCTTGTAATTGCCCCAGTTACCGGTCAAAACATCTATGATTGGAATGGTATGATTCAGCCCAAAAATTTGAAAGATGATTTGTTGCAATTCTTGGATAGTAGTCCTACAGATCACCATGTGAATGTAACTCATAAGCGTCCTAGACCACAATCTATGCAAGTAAAGGATACAAAAGATGAAGAAGATGAGAAAATGGAAACTTCTAATCCAATACCAGCTATTGAACATGTAAAAGATGATACAAAAGAAGCTATTATTGAAGAAAAAAAGCTTATTTATCCTCCTTTACCTGAAGAACACAAAAATGATAAAACACTCACTTGTAGAATTGCATTTCGTCTCCAAAATGGAAAAAGACTTCAAAGGAATTTCTTTCGCTCAGATCCCATTCAGTTGATATGGTCATTCTGTGATTCTGAACTGGATGAAGGTGAAAAACGCCCTTTCCGGTTAACTAAAGCTATACCAGGTTCAAAGCCTTTGGATTATGAGGAGAATGTGACGTTTGAGGAGTCTGTCTTGCGAATTCTATGATTTCTGTTACTTGGGAATGATGTTTTTTTTTAGAATGTTCTTGTCTTTTGGGTAATGTATATTTTTATTAGGGGTATGATGGACATGTTTGAGTTTTTTTTTTTAGAAATATCTTATCAACCTTCAATGTATTTTATTAATATGTTTTGTTTTTATTTAATAAATTATTATGAATATTTAGTAGGAACTTATCTTATGAATAACAAAAAATATACAATATTAACCATTATAGTGTAATTGGGTTTTAAATATAATATACTTCTTTTATATAAAGTTGGGACTACTTTATAAATAAAAAATTGATTAGAGAAATAGACGAGGTACCAAAGGATATACTTACCCCAAACTATTAAGTAGACTAGAATGCATATACTTAAAATTACGTGACTTTTTCATGTCCATCAGGTAAATATTTTATTTCAAAGAAGGTTCTCTAAAATCATTTGAAGTCATTGTCCTCACCTATCGAGTTAGTGATGAAAATATATATATCTCTATAATTATATAGTAAATAAGAAAGTTTACATTGACACGATAATTTAAACAATACTTATACTACCTTTACCAATATTCCCTAAATTTCTAAAACCACATTTAGAATAATTAAACAAAGATAAAAGTTATTTACGAGTTGAGGGCTAATCCTTCGATCCAATATGGTTCAACACTCATATTTTTTCTATGTACATTTACTATGGATCAATTTAGAATATAAGTCTCGACACTAAATTTTTTACTATCTTTTTGTCACTCGTAAATATGGTCACACCATTTATCTCATGCCCATCATTCCAAGTTTTTAAAGTTTTAAAAATAATTTTATTGAAATCAATATGTTGAACCGTCGATTCGATAATCTCCAGTTTTTTAAGACATCTTTTTATCCAACTTTGTGTTTCTTAACAAATGGAGATATAGGAGTATTTAGACGGGTAACCTTCAAAATATGGAACTTTAAGGACATCTAGACCACAAATTTTCGGAAAAATATACTACCTATATTTTCATATTATAATAGTTTTTTAGGTATATCATATGTAACTTTTTTAGTTAATTTCTAATTTTTTATCGTGGTAAATGCTTTTATATTAGTAACAATTCAAGAGCGTTATGTATTTAAAATCTAAATACAGTTACAAATGTAATATCTAAATTTTTATTTAGATGTATTCTCTAAAATTGAAATATCAAATTTATATTTGCTCCATAGTTTTCATTAATAAAATAAATATAGTTGAGTTAGTGTTCTACATTTCAAGAACTTATATTGTTTGTAAAAGTTACGAAATTTATTGAGGGAATTAGCGATATGCATAAAGGTATGATTAAATAAACAACAATTATAATTACAAAAGAAAAGGAGTAGTCGTAAAAATAAAGATGTTTTAAATTGGAAATGATATCATATGATGCAATTAATTTCGTAACTGATAACATGATTTCTTCTTTAATGTTTATTTTACATATTTTAAATTGATTTGGTTTGATGATGAATATCGAGAGTAAGATTTGATGATTTGTTAGTGTTACTTTCTTAATCATTTAAATACGAAGATTTTAAATTAGTGGAATGGTGGATATTCTCAATATATATGTAATGGTTTTCTAACAATTTTATGTTTTAGAAACATATCTTCTTCAATGCTACTTATTTTTATCTTTGTGTTGGGTGTTTTATAGTGTGCAACATGTGTTTGAGCACCAAGATCATGTTGAAAGAAGAGACCACTTGAAATTGCATATTTGTAAGAGAGAGATGATCTGATTTTTGAAGTTTCTTACGGATTTTGAGTAAGATATTTTGTATAGGTGTATCTATAAATTCGAACCTTTTATTTTAATTGATATTTGTTGACTATCTTTTGAATTATAATGTTTGGTAAACCATATGATCTTACATTAATAATGATAGTATCTCTTATCATTGTAAATAATTTTATTAATATCTCTAAATTAATCATTTTTACTACTATCAACTCTTTTTTCATTATATTTTAAATAAGATTTCAGTAACATTCGAATTTTTTTAAAGTATATTCTAATTATTGTTTATGCTTAATCTAAAAATAAAGCATTTTGAATCAAGAAACTAAAAAATTAATAATATATGTAACCTTTTATACAAAAGATAAATATGTTAATAGATGATAAATATTACTTGAACATCAGTATAACTAAAGTTACAATATGTTGTAAACTATTATTTCAATATAGTAGTGTATATTAATACTTAAAGAGATAAATTAATAAAAATTATTGTAAAAATTAACAATATATTATTATTTCTTCATGTACTTTGAAAAACATATTTTATATGCATCTAGACAATTATTTTATTCATTTTAAGTATAATCGCTTGATTCCATTTGTTGTAGGGCCCTAGAGTCATGGGCCATACCTAGTATATACATGTATTGAAAATAATAGTTGTGCAAATAATATATATTTTATCAAAGACTCTTGTGTGTGGTTTTTTTATCAGTGCCGAACGTTATAGTTAATAATTCTTTTAGTTTTTCAATTCTTTGCATTCCTAAAAATATTGTAATTAATGTATTTAGTTACGTTTAAAAAATAAGGAATTTATTAACGCACTAATATATACATTATCAATTAATGGTTTTTAAAAAAAAATAGAGTTAATAGAAAAAAAACGGTCTGAAATTGAGCTAAACTAATCTTGTCTCCTTATAGATAGTATTAACTTTATTTTTTAAAGGATTATGGATTTTAATTTGATCTGCAAAGGATTATTGAGTCTGTTTAATGTATTCAGTATATTTATAATAGAGTTGTTGTATAAAATAATGTTCAAAAAATTTATAAAGAATATTTTGTAAAAAAAACCCATAATGCTAAATAAGCCTTAAAACATAACTATAGAATAAGGCCGAAAAAATTATAAAGAATTATGTTGTAAAAAGAAATCTATAATGCTAAATCAACCTTAAACCATCAACATAGAATAAGTCCCAAGACGTTTATATAAATTATCTTGTAAAAAGAAGCCCACAATGCTAATTAAACCTTGAAACATCACTACTGATATTTATGCAACAACCCTGTTGACCACTAACACTTCAAAACTCAACCCTACATTATCAAAAGATAAGTCTCCAAAACACACCGCCTCCCTTATCAATTACATTATCACTCCATACCTCTACATAGATCTCCACTGTAATAGTGAATAAAAGATTATGTTTGTTTAAGCCTGCAAGAATACATTGTTTTTAATCAATAAGATCGATGGTCGTGACATTTCATTTGAGGTATGTCTTTCTTATTCTAATTTTATTTTTTCTCAATAAAATTTTTACAGTTTTTATTTTAGGGAGTCCGATCTGATTTTTTATATAAATATTTGCATAATATATATTGTTTAACTGCAATTGATTTATTTTATTTTGGGATTTATGAATTATATATTAGGTAATGGTGTAATTTAGGACATGAAGCACATTCATTTGTACCTTTTCTTAATTTCGATGATGAAATGAAACACTCTGATGTTTGGGAAGGAGAATAAAGCAGATCTACACCTGTTGTAACAGATAATCTTGCTTCTTTATATCGTCCACCTTTAGCTTTAATATACCAAGGCCCCTTTGGAAAGGAAAGAAGATTTCACAAAGAATCAGAAAAAGTGGCTTTTAGTTAACATACAATCCACTAGAGAATTTAGTTCTCACATGCTTAATCGTGGTACATGGGCTAATGAAGAGGTTGCACAAACTATCAAAACCAATTTCATTTTCTGGGAGATATACAATGATACAGAAGAAAGGAGTAAAGTTTGTATTTATTACAGATTTGATTCTGCACCTGTTACTCTTGTAATTGCCCCAGTTACAGGTCAAAACATCTATGATTGGAATGGTATGATTCAGCCCAAAAATTTGAAAGATGATTTGTTGCAATTCTTGGATAGTAGTCCTACAGATCACCATGTGAATGTAACTCATAAGCGTCCTAGACCACAATCTATGCAAGTAAAGGATACAAAAGATGAAGAAGATGAGAAAATGGAAACTTCTAATCCAATACCAGCTATTGAACATGTAAAAGATGATACAAAAGAAGCTATTATTGAAGAAAAAAAGCTTATTAATCCTCCTTTACCTGAAGAACCCAAAGATGATAAAACACTCACTTGTAGAATTGCATTTCGTCTCCAAAATGGAAAAAGACTTCAAAGGAATTTCTTTCGCTCAGATCCCATTCAGTTGATATGGTCATTCTGTGATTCTGAACTGGATGAAGGTGAAAAACGCCCTTTCCGGTTAACTAAAGCTATACCAGGTTCAAAGCCTTTGGATTATGAGGAGAATGTGACGTTTGAGGAGTCTGTCTTGCGAATTCTATGATTTCTGTTATTTGGGAATGATGTTTTTTTTTAGAATGTTCTTGTCTTTTGGGTAATGTATATTTTTATTAGGGGTATGATGGACATGTTTGAGTTTTTTTTTTAGAAATATCTTATCAACCTTCAATGTATTTTATTAATATGTTTTGTTTTTATTTAATAAATTATTATGAATATTTAGTAGGAACTTATCTTATGAATAACAAAAAATATACAATATTAACCATTATAGTGTAATTGGGTTTTAAATATAATATACTTCTTTTATATAAAGTTGGGACTACTTTATAAATAAAAAATTGATTAGAGAAATAGACGAGGTACCAAAGGATATACTTACCCCTAACTATTAAGTAGACTAGAATGCATATACTTAAAATTACGTGACTTTTTCATGTCCATCAGGTAAATATTTTATTTCAAAGAAGGTTTTCTAAAATCATTTGAAGTCATTGTCCTCACCAATCGAGTTAGTGATGAAAATATATATATCTCTATAATTATACTAGTAAATAAGAAAGTTCACATTGACACGATAATTTAAACAATACTTATATTACCTTTACCAATATTCCCTAAATTTCTAAAACCACATTTAGAATAATTAAACCAAGATAAAAGTTATTTACGAGTTGAGGGCTAATCCTTCGATCCAATATGGTTCAACACTCATATTTTTTCTATGTACATTTACTATGGATCAATTTAGAATATGGGTCTCGACACTAAATTTTTTACTATCTTTTTGTCACTCGTAAATATGGTCACACCATTTATCTCATGCCCATCATTCCAAGTTTTTAAAGTTTTAAAAATAATTTTATTGAAATCAATATGTTGAACCGTCGATTCGATAATCTCCAGTTTTTTAAGACATCTTTTTATCCAACTTTGTGTTTCTTAACAAATGGAGATATAGGAGTATTTAGACGGGTAACCTTCAAAATATGGAACTTTAAGGAAATCTAGACCACAAATTTTCGGAAAAAATATACTACCTATATTTTCATATTATAATAGTTTTTTAGGTATATCATATGTAACTTTTTTAGTTAATTTCTAATTTTTTATCGTGGTAAATGCTTTTATATTAGTAACAATTCAAGAGCGTTATGTATTTAAAATCTAAATACAGTTATAAATGTAATATCTAAATTTTTATTTAGATGTATTCTCTAAAATTGAAATATCAAATTTATATTTGCTCCATAGTTTTCATTAATAAAATAATATACCATACTAATATAGTTGAGTCAGTCTTCTACATTTCAAGAACTTATACTGTTTGTAAAAGTTACGAAATTTATTGAGGGAATTAGCGATATGCATAAAGGTATGATTAAATAAACAACAATTATAATTACAAAAGAAAAGGAGTAGTCGTAAAAATAAAGATGTTTTAAATTGGAAATGATATCATATGATGCAAGGAGATAAGTAATTAGAAATTGTTAATTTCGTAACTGATAACATGATTTCTTCTTTAATGTTTATTTTACATATTTTAAATTGATTTGGTTTAGCATGATGAATATCGAGAGTAAGATTTGATGATTTGTTAGTGTTACTTTCTTAATCATTTAAATACGAAGATTTTAAATTAGTGGAATGGTGGATATTCTCAATATATATGTAATGGTTTTCTAACAATTTTATGTTTTAGAAACATATCTTCTTCAATGCTACTTATTTTTATCTTTGTGTTGGGTGTTTTATAGTGTGCAACATGTGTTTGAGCACCAAGATCATGTTGAAAGAAGAGACCACTTGAAATTGCATATTTGTAAGAGAGAGATGATCTGATTTTTGAAGTTTCTTACGGATTTTGAGTAAGATATTTTGTATAGGTGTATCTATAAATTCGAACCTTTTATTTTAATTGATATTTGTTGACTATCTTTTGAATTATAATGTTTGGTAAACCATATGATCTTACATTAATAATGATAGTATCTCTTAGCATTGTAAATAATTTTATTAATATCTCTAAATTAATCATTTTTACTACTATCAACTCTTTTTTCATTATATTTTAAATAAGATTTCAGTAACATTCGAATTTTTTTAAAGTATATTCTAATTATTGTTTATGCTTAATCTAAAAATAAAGCATTTTGAATCAAGAAACTAAAAAATTAATAATATATGTAACCTTTTATACAAAAGATAAATATGTTAATAGATGATAAATATTACTTGAACATCAGTATAACTAAAGTTACAATATGTTGTAAACTATTATTTCAATATAGTAGTGTATATTAATACTTAAAGAGATAAATTAATAAAAATTATTGTAAAAATTAACAATATATTATTATTTCTTCATGTACTTTGAAAAACATATTTTATATGCATCTAGACAATTATTTTATTCATTTTAAGTATAATCGCTTGATTCCATTTGTTGTAGGGCCCTAGAGTCATGGGCCATACCTAGTATATACATGTATTGAAAATAATAGTTGTGCAAATAATATATATTTTATCAAAGACTCTTGTGTGTGGTTTTTTTATCAGTGCCGAACGTTATAGTTAATAATTCTTTTAGTTTTTCAATTCTTTGCATTCCTAAAAATATTGTAATTAATGTATTTAGTTACGTTTAAAAAATAAGGAATTTATTAACGCACTAATATATACATTATCAATTAATGGTTTTTAAAAAAAAATAGAGTTAATAGAAAAAAAACGGTCTGAAATTGAGCTAAACTAATCTTGTCTCCTTATAGATAGTATTAACTTTATTTTTTAAAGGATTATGGATTTTAATTTGATCTGCAAAGGATTATTGAGTCTGTTTAATGTATTCAGTATATTTATAATAGAGTTGTTGTATAAAATAATGTCCAAAAAATTTATAAAGAATATTTTGTAAAAAAAACCCATAATGCTAAATAAGCCTTAAAACATAACTATAGAATAAGGCCGAAAAAATTATAAAGAATTATGTTGTAAAAAGAAATCTATAATGCTAAATCAACCTTAAACCATCAACATAGAATAAGTCCCAAGACGTTTATATAAATTATCTTGTAAAAAGAAGCCCACAATGCTAATTAAACCTTGAAACATCACTACTGATATTTATGCAACAACCCTGTTGACCACTAACACTTCAAAACTCAACCCTACATTATCAAAAGATAAGTCTCCAAAACACACCGCCTCCCTTATCAATTACATTATCACTCCATACCTCTACATAGATCTCCACTGTAATAGTGAATAAAAGATTATGTTTGTTTAAGCCTGCAAGAATCATTGTTTTTAATCAATAAGATCGATGGTCGTGACATTTCATTTGAGGTATGTCTTTCTTATTCTAATTTTATTTTTTCTCAATAAAATTTTTACAGTTTTTATTTTAGGGAGTCCGATCTGATTTTTTATATAAATATTTGCATAATATATATTGTTTAACTGCAATTGATTTATTTTATTTTGGGATTTATGAATTATATATTAGGTAATGGTGTAATTTAGGACATGAAGCACATTCATTTGTACCTTTTCTTAATTTCGATGATGAAATGAAACACTCTGATGTTTGGGAAGGAGAATAAAGCAGATCTACACCTGTTGTAACAGATAATCTTGCTTCTTTATATCGTCCACCTTTAGCTTTAATATACCAAGGCCCCTTTGGAAAGGAAAGAAGATTTCACAAAGAATCAGAAAAAGTGGCTTTTAGTTAACATACAATCCACTAGAGAATTTAGTTCTCACATGCTTAATCGTGGTACATGGGCTAATGAAGAGGTTGCACAAACTATCAAAACCAATTTCATTTTCTGGGAGATATACAATGATACAGAAGAAAGGAGTAAAGTTTGTATTTATTACAGATTTGATTCTGCACCTGTTACTCTTGTAATTGCCCCAGTTACAGGTCAAAACATCTATGATTGGAATGGTATGATTCAGCCCAAAAATTTGAAAGATGATTTGTTGCAATTCTTGGATAGTAGTCCTACAGATCACCATGTGAATGTAACTCATAAGCGTCCTAGACCACAATCTATGCAAGTAAAGGATACAAAAGATGAAGAAGATGAGAAAATGGAAACTTATAATCCAATACCAGCTATTGAACATGTAAAAGATGATACAAAAGAAGCTATTATTGAAGAAAAAAAGCTTATTTATCCTCCTTTACCTGAAGAACACAAAGATGATAAAACACTCACTTGTAGAATTGCATTTCGTCTCCAAAATGGAAAAAGACTTCAAAGGAATTTCTTTCGCTCAGATCCCATTCAGTTGATATGGTCATTCTGTGATTCTGAACTGGATGAAGGTGAAAAACGCCCTTTCCGGTTAACTAAAGCTATACCAGGTTCAAAGCCTTTGGATTATGAGGAGAATGTGACGTTTGAGGAGTCTGTCTTGCGAATTCTATGATTTCTGTTACTTGGGAATGATGTTTTTTTTTAGAATGTTCTTGTCTTTTGGGTAATGTATATTTTTATTAGGGGTATGATGGACATGTTTGAGTTTTTTTTTTTAGAAATATCTTATCAACCTTCAATGTATTTTATTAATATGTTTTGTTTTTATTTAATAAATTATTATGAATATTTAGTAGGAACTTATCTTATGAATAACAAAAAATATACAATATTAACCATTATAGTGTAATTGGGTTTTAAATATAATATACTTCTTTTATATAAAGTTGGGACTACTTTATAAATAAAAAATTGATTAGAGAAATAGACGAGGTACCAAAGGATATACTTACCCCTAACTATTAAGTAGACTAGAATGCATATACTTAAAATTACGTGACTTTTTCATGTCCATCAGGTAAATATTTTATTTCAAAGAAGGTTCTCTAAAATCATTTGAAGTCATTGTCCTCACCTATCGAGTTAGTGATGAAAATATATATATCTCTATAATTATATAGTAAATAAGAAAGTTTACATTGACACGATAATTTAAACAATACTTATATTACCTTTACCAATATTCCCTAAATTTCTAAAACCACATTTAGAATAATTAAACCAAGATAAAAGTTATTTACGAGTTGAGGGCTAATCCTTCGATCCAATATGGTTCAACACTCATATTTTTTCTATGTACATTTACTATGGATCAATTTAGAATATGGGTCTCGACACTAAATTTTTTACTATCTTTTTGTCACTCGTAAATATGGTCACACCATTTATCTCACGCCCATCATTCCAGGTTTTTAAAGTTATAAAAATAATTTTATTGAAATCAATATGTGGAACCGTCGATTCGATAATCTCCAGTTTTTTAAGACATCTTTTTATCCAACTTTGTGTTTCTTAACAAATGGAGATATAGGAGTATTTAGACGGGTAACCTTCAAAATATGGAACTTTAAGGACATCTAGACCACAAATTTTCGGAAAAATATACTACCTATATTTTCATATTATAATAGTTTTTTAGGTATATCATATGTAACTTTTTTAGTTAATTTCTAATTTTTTATCGTGGTAAATGCTTTTATATTAGTAACAATTCAAGAGCGTTATGTATTTAAAATCTAAATACAGTTATAAATGTAATATCTAAATTTTTATTTAGATGTATTCTCTAAAATTGAAATATCAAATTTATAATTGCTCCATAGTTTTCATTAATAAAATAATATACCATACTAATACAGTGGAGTCAGTCTTCTATATTTTAAGAACTTATATTGTTTGTAAAAGTTACGAAATTTATTGAGGGAATTAGCGATATGCATAAAGGTATGATTAAATAAACAACAATTATAATTACAAAAGAAAAGGAGTAGTCGTAAAACTAGAGGGTAAAAATAAAGATGTTTTAAATTGGAAATGATATCATATGATGCAAGGAGATAAGTAATTAGAAGTTGTTAATTTCGTAACTGATAACATGATTTCTTCTTTAATGTTATTTTTACATATTTTAAATTGATTTGGTTTAGCATGATGAATATCGAGAGTAAGATTTGATGATTTGTTAGTGTTACTTTCTTAATCATTTAAATACGAAGATTTTAAATTAGTGGAATGTTGGATATTCTCAATATATATGTAATGGTTTTCTAACAATTTTATGTTTTAGAAACATATCTTCTTCAATGCTACTTATTTTTATCTTTGTGTTGGGTGTTTTATAGTGTGCAACATGTGTTTGAGCACCAAGATCATGTTGAAAGAAGAGACCACTTGAAATTGCATATTTGTAAGAGAGAGATGATCTGATTTTTGAAGTTTATTACGGATTTTGAGTAAGATATTTTGTATAGGTGTATCTATAAATTCGAACCTTTTATTTTAATTGATATCTGTTGAATATCTTTTGAATTATAATGTTTGGTAAACCATATGATCTTACATTAATAATGATAGTATCTCTTATCATTGTAAATATTTTTATTAATATCTCTAAATTAATCATTTTTACTACTATCAACTCTTTTTTCATTATATTTTAAATAAGATTTCATTAACATTCGAATTTTTTTAAAGTATATTCTAATTATTTTTTATGCTTAATCTAAAAAAAAAGCATTTTGAATCAAGAAACTAAAAAATTAATAATATATGTAACCTTTTATACAAAAGATAAATATGTTAATAGATGATAAATATTACTTGAACATCAGTATAACTAAAGTTACAGTATGTTGTAAACTATTATTTCAATATAGTAGTGTATATTAATACTTAAAGAGATAAATTAATAAAAATTATTGTAAAAATTAACAATATATTATTATTTTTTCATGTACTTTGAAAAACATATTATATATGCATCTAGACAATCATTTTATTCATTTTAAGTATAATCGTTTGATTCCATTTGTTGTAGGGCCCTAGAGGCATGGGCCATACCTAGTATATACATGTATTGAAAATTATAGTTGTGCAAATAATATATCTTTTATCAAAGACTCTTGTGTGTGGTTTTTTTTTGTCAGTGCCGAACGTTATAGTTAATAATTCTATAGTTTTTCAATTCTTTGCATTCCTAAAAATATTGTAATTAATGTATTTAGTTACGTTTAAAAAATAAGAAATTTATTAAAGCACTAATATATACATTATCAATTAATGATTTTTTCTTAAAAAATAGAGTTAATAGAAAAAAACGGTCTGAAATTGAGCTAAACTAATCTTGTCTCCTTATAGATAGTAAAGTTATTGTTAACTTTATTTTTTAAAGGATTATGGATTTTAATTTGATCTGCAAAGGATTATCGAGTCTGTTTAATGTATTCAGTATATTTATAATAGAGTTGATGTATAAAATAATGTCCAAAAAATTTATAAAGAATATTTTGTAAAAAAAACCTATAATGCTAAATAAGCCTTAAAACATAACTATAGAATAAGGCCAAAAAATTTATAAAGAATTATGTTGTAAAAAGAATCCCATAATGCTAAATCAACCTTAAACCATCAACATAGAATAAGGCCCAAGACGTTTATAAAAATTATTTTGTAAAAAGAAGCCCACAATGCTAATTAAGCCTTGAAACATCACTGCGGATATTTAAGCAACAACCCTGTTGAACACTAACACTTCAAAACTCAACCCTACATTATCAAAAGATAAGTCTCCAAAACACACCGCCTCCCTTATCAATTACATTATCACTCCATACCTCTACATAGATCTCCACTGTAATAGTGAATAAAAGATTATGTTTGTTTAAGCCTGCAAGAATACATTGTTTTTAATCAATAAGATCGATGGTCGTGACATTTCATATGAGGTATGTCTTTCTTATTCTAATTTTATTTTTTCTCATTAAAATTTTTACAATTTTTATTTTAGGGAGTTCGATCTGATTTTTTATATAAATATTTGCATAATATATATTGTTTAACTGCCATTGACCTATTTTATGTTGGGATTTATGAATTATATATTAGGTAATGGTGTAATTTAGGACATGAAGCACATTCATTTGTACCTTTTCTTAATTTCGATGATGAAATGAAACACTCTGATGTTTGGGAAGGAGAATAAAGCAGATCTACACCTGTTGTAACAGATAATCTTGCTTCTTTAATATACCAAGGCCCCTTTGGAAAGGCTAAAGATTTCGCAAAGAATCAGAAAAAGTGGCTTTTAGTTAACATACAATCCACTAGAGAATTTAGCTCTCACATGCTTAATCGTGATACATGGGCTAATTAAGAGGTTGCACAAACTATCAAAACCAATTTCATTTTCTGGGAGATATACAATGATACAGAAGAAACGAGTAAAGTTTGTATTTATTACAGATTAGATTCTGCACCTGTTACTCTTGTAATTGCCCCAGTTACACAGGTCAAAACATCTGTGATTGGAATGGTATGATTCAGCCCGAAAATTTGTTAGATGATTTGTTGCAATTCTTGGATAGTAGTCCTACAGATCACCATGTGAATGTAACTCATAAGCGTCCTAGACCACAACCTATGCAAGTAAAGGATACAAAAGATGAAGAAGATGAGAAAATGGAAACTTCTAATCCAATACCAGCTATTGAACATGTAAAAGATGATACAAAAGAAGCTATTATTGAAGAAAAAAAGCTTATTTATCCTCCTTTAAATGAAGAACCCAAAGATGATAAAACACTCACTTGTAGAATTGCATTTAGTCTCCAAAATGGAAAGAGACTTCAAAGGAATTTCTTTCGCTCAGATCCCATTCAGTTGATATGGTCATTTTGTGATTCTGAACTGGATAAAGGTGAAAAACGCCCTTTCCGGTTAACTCAAGCTATACCAGGTTCAAAGCCTTTGGATTATGAGGAGAATATGACGTTTGAGGAGTCTGTCTTGCGAATTCTATGATTTCTGTTACTTGGGAATGATGTTTTTTTTAGAATGTTCTTGTCTTTTGGGTAATGTATATTTTTATTAGGGGTATGATGGACAGGTTTGAGTTTTTTTTTTTAGAAATATCTTATCAACCTTCAATGTATATTATTAATATGTTTTGTTTTTATTTAATAAATTATTATGAATATTTAGTAGGAACTTATGTTATGAATAACAAAAAATATACAATATTAATCATTATAGTGTAATTGGGTTTTAAATATAATATACTTCTTTTATATAAAGTTGGGACTACATTATTAATAAAAAAATTGATTAGAGAAATAGACGAGGTACCAAAGGATATACTTACCCATAACTATTAAGTAGACTAGAATGCATATACTTAAAATTACGTGACTTTTTCATGTCCATCAGGTAAATATTTTATTTCAAAGAAGGTTCTCTGAAATAATTTGAAGTCATTGTCCTAACCTATCGAGTTAGTGATGAAAATATATATATCTCTATAATTACACTAGTAAATAAGAAAGTTTACATTGACACGGTAATTTAAACAATACTTATATTAACTTTACCAATATTCCCTAAATTTCTAAAACCACATTCAGACTAATTAAACCAAGATAAAATTTATTTACGAGTTGAGAGCTAATCCTTCGATCCAATATGGTTCAACACTCATATTTTTTCTATGTACATTTACTATGGATCAATTTAGAATATGGGTCTCGACACTAAAAGTTTTACTATCTTTTTGTCACTCGTAAATATGGTCACACCATTTATCTCATGCCCATCATTCCAGGTTTTTAAAGTTATAAAAATAATTTTATTGAAATCAATATGTTGAACCGTCGATTTGATAATCTCCAGTTTTTTAAGACATCTTTTGATCCAACTTTGTGTTTCTTAACAAATGGAGATATAGGAGTATTTAGACGGGTAACCTTCAAAATATGGAACTTTAAGGACATCTAGACCATAAATTTTTGGAAAAATATACTACCTATATTTTCATATTATAATAGTTTTTTAGGTATATCATATGTAACTTTTTTAGTTAATTTCTAATTTTTTATCGTGGTAAATGCTTTTATATTAGTAACAATTCAAGAGCGTTATGTATTTAAAATCTAAATACAGTTATAAATGTAATATCTAAATTTTTATTTAGATGTATTCTCTAAAATTGAAATATCAAATTTATAATTGCTCCATAGTTTTCATTAATAAAATAATATACCATACTAATTTAGTGGAGTCAGTCTTCTACATTTCAAGAACTTATATTGTTTGTAAAAGTTACGATATTTATTGATAGAATTAGCGATATGCATAAAGGTATTATTAAATAAACAACAATTATAATTACAAAAGAAAAGGAGTAGTCGTAAAACTAGAGGGTAAAAATAAAGATGTTTTAAATTGGAAATGATATCATATGATGCAAGGAGATAAGTAATTAGAAATTGTTAATTTCGTAACTGATAACATGATTTCTTCTTTAATGTTTATTTTACATATTTTAAATTGATTTGGTTTAGCATGATGAATATCGAGAGTAAGATTTGATGATTTGTTAGTGTTACTTTCTTAATCATTTAAATACGAAGATTTTAAATTAGTGGAATGTTGGATATTCTCAATATATATGTAATGGTTTTCTAACAATTTTATGTTTTAGAAACATATCTTCTTCAATGCTACTTATTTTTATCTTTGTGTTTGGTGTTTTATAGTGTGCAACATGTGTTTGAGCACCAAGATCATGTTGAAAGAAGAGACCACTTGAAATTGCATATTTGTAAGAGAGAGATGATCTGATTTTTGAAGTTTCTTACGGATTTTGAGTAAGATATTTTGTATAGGTGTATCTATAAATTCGAACCTTTTATTTTAATTGATATTTGTTGACTATCTTTTGAATTATAATGTTTGGTAAACCATATGATCTTAGATTAATAATGATAGTATCTATTATCATTGTAAATAATTTTATTAATATCTCTAAATTAATCATTTTTACTACTATCAACTCATTTTTCATTATATTTTAAATAAGATTTCAGTAACATTCGAATTGTTTTAAAGTATATTCTAATTATTTTTTATGCTTAATCTAAAAATAAAGCATTTTGAATCAAGAAACTAAAAAATTAATAATATATGTAACCTTTTATACAAAAGATAAATATGTTAATACATGATAAATATTACTTGAATATCAGTATAACTAAAGTTACAATATGTTGTAAACTATTATTTCAATATAGTAGTGTATATTAATACTTAAAGAGATAAATTAATAAAAATTATTGTAAAAATTAACAATATATTATTATTTTTTCATGTACTTTGAAAAACATATTATATATGCATCTAGACAATTATTTTATTCATTTTAAGTATAATCGTTTGATTCCATTTGTTGTAGGGCCCTAGAGCTATGGGCCATACCTAGTATATACATGTATTGAAAATTATAGTTGTGCAAATAATATATCTTTTATCAAAGACTCTTCTGTGTGGTTTTTTCATTTCATATTTATTTATTTAATCGGTGATGTAATAATTTTTTTCATTTCATATTTATTTATTTAATCGGTGATGTAATAATTTTTTTTTTATTCATTTATGTAATCGGTGATGTAATAATTTTTTCTCGTTTTATTTTTATGTATTTATTTGGTGATGTAATAATTTTTTTTTTCATTTTATTTATGTTGTATTCTTTCATATTGTAATAGTTGACTATGGCTTCTGGTATTGATAAGAGTTGGATTGGTACGGCTCATAAAGTTTCGCGTGAATTCATTAAGGGGATAGAACCATTCCTTGCTTTTGCTGAAAAAAATAGACCTCCTGGTGAAGACACAATTTATTGTCCGTGTAATCAGTGTTCGAATTATCGTAGGTATACGGTTGAGAAAGTTAGGTCACATCTATTAGTGCATGGGTTTTTGGAGACGTATGATATTTGGACAAAGCATGGTGAGCCCGAGGATATTCTCGAGACTCGATATGAAGAAAATGAAATGTTGGATGTATACGACGATTTGAGACCTAATTACGAGGTTGGTGGTCATTCTGGTGACACCGAGATCACAGACTCGAACAGTACAGCTCGTGACAAATTCGAAAAGATGTTTTCCGATTTAGAGACCGAGTTATACCCTGGTTGTGATGTCATGAGTTCATTAAATTTCATTGCGAAGCTAATGCACGTGAAGGTCAAGAACAAGTGGTCTAACACGTCTTTCACCGAGTTGCTTCAGCTATTATGCCGTGTGTTGCCCAAACCTCATACGTTGCCCGATTCATACGAGGCGTGCAACAAGAAGTTAAAAAATTTAGGTATGGGTTACGAGACCATCGATGTTTGCGTGAACGATTGTGCTTTGTTTTACAAGGAAAATGCTTCCCTTGAAAAGTGTCCAGTATGTAATGAATCCAGATGGGACCCGAAGAAGGGTCTGAAAGTAGCGCATAAGAAACTCAGATATTTCCCGATTGCCCCTAGGCTGCAGCGACTTTACGCTTCGAGGCACACTGCCGAAAATATGATCTGGCACCAAACAGGGAAGAATACAGATCCAGATTTGTTGCGTCATCCAGTTGACGGAGATAGTTGGAAGAGATTCGTTCAGTTACATCCCGAGTTTGCTAGTGAACCTCGGAACGTCTTCTTGGGTTTGGGTATCGATGGCTTTTGCCCATTCTCCATGCAAAACAACTCTTACAGCATGTGGCCGGTTATATTGACCGTCTACAACTTACCACCGTGGGAGTGTATGAAGGAGACGACATTCCAGCTTTGTTTGTTGATTCCGGGACCCCGTTCACCCGGCAAGGACATGGACGTCTTTCTTCGTCCTGTTATAGATGAGTTGGACGAGTTGTGGGGTAAAGGGATTATTACTTATGATGCCCACAAGAAGGAAGAGTTTACTATGAAGGTTTGTTTGTTGTCTACGACTAACGATTTTCCCGCTAGGACATACACCTCGGGATGGTCGGGTCAAGGTTATAAAGCTTGTCCAGAATGCATGGATGCTACTCCGTCATTGAGCGTGAAGAAAGGGGTTGCTTACTTCGACCACAGACGTTGGTTACCCATCAAACATCCTTTCAGAGAAGAAAAAGTTTTGTACAAGGAACCCACTGAAAGGCGACCACCGAGGAAATATAAACCTGCCGATATTCAGACACAGTTAGATGGCCTTCCCATTGTGTTTCCCGGGAAACACAAGGACTTTGGGGGAAAGATCGTGAAGCCAGATGTTAATCGGCGATTCAATTGGAAGAAAAAGAGTATCTTCTATCGTTTACCTTATTGGTCCGAAAACCTGTTGAAACATAACATTGACGTTATGCATTGCGAGAAAAACGTGTGTGATGCTCTTCTTGGCACAGTAATAGGTATTGATGGAAAACTTAGCAAAGACAACGTGAAAGCGAGAATTGATCTCGAGGAAATGAAGATCAGACCAGATTTGTGGTTGCAAGAGAAAAATGGTAAGAATGTAATGCCTCGAGCTAATTATACGTTAACCACCGAAAAAAGGAAAGTATTTCTTGATTGGTTGAAGGCACAGAAGTTTCCCGATGGATTTGCATCGAGTTTGAGAAATAACGTTCAAAGCGACTTAGGCAAGATTATAGGAATGAAATCTCACTACTGTCACGTGATGATGCAGTACCTATTCGTGGCTAGTCTCCCAGGGCTTTTCGAAGACAAAGCGATAAGTGACGCGATTATCGGGCTAGCCAACGTGTTTCGAGTTGTGTGTAATAAAAATCTGAGTCGGAAAAAGTTAGAAAAGGAGAAGAAGAAAGTGATTGAAGTTATGTGTAGACTGGAGATGATTTTACCTCCCGCGTTTTTCGATATAATGATCCACTTGGTCATTCATTTATACGACGAGGCTTTGTTAGGGGGACCGGTTCAGATGCGTTGGATGTACCCGTTTGAGCGGTATCTAAAGAAATTAAAGGAGTACATACGAAACCCGGCTAGGCCAGAGGGTTCAATCGCCGAGGGATACGTTGTAGAGGAGACTTTGACATTCATATCGCGTTACCTTAAAGAAGAAAAAACAAAGTTTAATGATCCGGGTAGATATCCCGATATCGAAGCTCAACCTAAAGATTTGTCCGTATTTAAGAGCCAATGTATTCCTATAGGTAAAAAAGAGTATGGTAATTTGCATTACAACGAGAAGGAGCAAATCGACTGGTATATCCTCCTTAATTGCGATGAAATCCAACATTTGATGACGTAAGGTTTCAATTTATTTATTAATTGTTTATTCAATTTATTTAATAAATGTTAATTCATTGTTGATCGTCAAATGTGCAGAGAACACAAAGCCACGTTATCGGGTTCCCCAGACGAAAAAGCTAGGAAACACCGGCAAAATTTCCGAGACTGGTTTCTGCATAAGGTATAGATCCATTCAAATACAAAATTAATACTCCATTTTAGGAAACATTGTTATAACTGTTTATGCTTGTAGGTTTATGAAATGGAAAAAGAAGGTGATGCATTCGCTACAAGTGAGATGATTTCATTGGCCAGTAAGTCTCATGGTGCAGTTTATAAGTACGATTCATGTGTTGTGAATGGTGTTAAATGGGTCACTAAAGGAAAGGGTGAAACAAGGGTGACACAAGATTACGGGGTATCCGCCATCTACAATGGAACACCTTTTTACGGTGAATTGGTCAAGGTTGTAGAGATCACATATGACGATGACTGTTCTGTTGTGCTGTTCGAGTGTAATTGGTATAAAACGAGTAAACCGAGGAAAGAGCATGGGGTAACTCTTGTCAACACGTCTAATTTTTTTTGGCAATCAGAGCCGTACATCTTAGCTACTCAAGCAAAAAAAGTTTTTTACATAGACGAGATTAGTTTAAGGAAATCACAAAAAGGTTGGAAAGTAGTTTGGGAACTCAATGATAGACATGGATGGAGTCCTGAGTTATGGGGTGCAGAGTCAATGCCCACTGGTGGGGATACGAGTGTCGATATCCCTTTAGTGAATACCGAGACGATTTCCGATCCAGTGAACTTGGCATCCACTGAGGAGATCGAGATTGACCCTGCTCATTTTTTTGTTGCTTTGAATTTTGAAACGGTTGTTGATGAAAACGAGGAAATTGAAGATGACACCTTGGATGAGTACGGTGATGAGGAAGAACCCATTGAGGTTGATAGTGATGGCGAACCTATAGTTGTTAGTGGATATGATTCTGAGTAGGAGTTTTTTTTTGGGTTTATTTGTATTAAAACATTTTATTTACTTAAACTTTTTAAATTTGGGGTGAATTTGACTCTAAACACTTAACTTTGACCACAAACACTTAACTTTGACCACAAACACTTAACTTTGACTCTAAACACTTAACTTTGACCACAAACACTTAACTTTGACTCTAAACACTTAACTTTGACCACAAACACTTAACTTTGACTCTAAACACTTAACTTTGACCACAAACACTTAACTTTGACCACAAACACTTAACTTTGACTCTAAACACTTAACTTTGACTCTAAACACTTAACTTTGACCACAAACACTTAACTTTGACCACAAACACTTAACTTTGACATTAAACACTTAACTTTGACTCTAAACACTTAACTTTGACCACAAACACTTAACTTTGACCACAAACACTTAACTTTGACCACAAACACTTAACTTTGACTCTAAACACTTAACTTTGACCACAAACACTTAACTTTGACCACAAACACTTAACTTTGACTCTAAACACTTAACTTTGACTCTAAACACTTAACTTTGACCACAAACACTTAACTTTGACCACAAACACTTAACTTTGACTCTAAACACTTAACTTTGACTCTAAACACTTAACTTTGACCACAAACACTTAACTTTGACCACAAACACTTAACTTTGACCACAAACACTTAACTTTGACCACAAACACTTAACTTTGACTCTAAACACTTAACTTTGACCACAAACACTTAACTTTGACTCTAAACACTTAACTTTGACCACAAACACTTAACTTTGACCACAAACACTTAACTTTGACTCTAAACACTTAACTTTGACTCTAAACACTTAACTTTGACCACAAACACTTAACTTTGACCACAAACACTTAACTTTGACTCTAAACACTTAACTTTGACTCTAAA
This sequence comes from Nemophila menziesii, assembly GCA_029959085.1. Lineage (NCBI taxonomy): Eukaryota > Viridiplantae > Streptophyta > Magnoliopsida > Boraginales > Hydrophyllaceae > Nemophila > Nemophila menziesii. Next base: position 3,936,422 of record JARWIR010000024.1, read on the forward strand.
CACTTAACTTTGACCACAAACACTTAACTTTGACCACAAACACTTAACTTTGACTCTAAACACTTAACTTTGACTCTAAACACTTAACTTTGACCACAAACACTTAACTTTGACCACAAACACTTAACTTTGACTCTAAACACTTAACTTTGACCACAAACACTTAACTTTGACTCTAAACACTTAACTTTGACCACAAACACTTAACTTTGACTCTAAACACTTAACTTTGACCACAAACACTTAACTTTGACCACAAACACTTAACTTTGACTCTAAACACTTAACTTTGACTCTAAACACTTAACTTTGACCACAAACACTTAACTTTGACCACAAACACTTAACTTTGACTCTAAACACTTAACTTTGACTCTAAACACTTAACTTTGACCACAAACACTTAACTTTGACCACAAAAACTTAACTTTGACTCTAAACACTTAACTTTGACTCTAAACACTTAACTTTGACCACAAACACTTAACTTTGACCACAAACACTTAACTTTGACTCTAAACACTTAACTTTGACTCTAAACACTTAACTTTGACCACAAACACTTAACTTTGACCACAAACACTTAACTTTGACTCTAAACACTTAACTTTGACCACAAACACTTAACTTTGACTCTAAACACTTAACTTTGACCACAAACACTTAACTTTGACTCTAAACACTTAACTTTGACCACAAACACTTAACTTTGACCACAAACACTTAACTTTGACTCTAAACACTTAACTTTGACCACAAACACTTAACTTTGACCACAAACACTTAACTTTGACTCTAAACACTTAACTTTGACCACAAACACTTAACTTTGACCACAAACACTTAACTTTGACCACAAACACTTAACTTTGACCACAAACACTTAACTTTGACCACAAACACTTAATTTATTTTTGAATTTATAGCGACTACATTTAACTTATAGCGACTAGTTCATGTACATGAACTAGTCGCTAATGATTCTAGAGCACTAGCGACTACATTGTAGTCGCTAGACATCGAAATAAATTCCCCAAAACCGATGGCGGTCCATTTTCCCGCCCACGAAAGGACACGCGTTTCACTTAGCTATCTAGCGACTACATTTTAGTCGCTAAAGACTTATCTAGCGACTATTTTCTAGTCTCTAGCGACTACACCAAGTAGTCGCTAGAAAAAAAACCCTATATCTAAACCGAGAGCTCCTTTCTTCACTTTCATTCCTTCTTCAAAAATTCTAAAAAACGAGAGCTCATTCCATTCCATTTTCAGCCACTCCAAGGGGCGATTCTAGCATCTAATCTTCATCAAAGGTAAGCAAATCCAACACCAAATCTCATTCTATTCCATTTTCAAGCTTAAATTAAGATTTTTTCCTCTATTTTTACATTTCTAATTAGTTTTTTTTTTGTTTGTGTTTCATTCCGAATCAATATGGCATGGATTCAACACCAAATCAGCTCCGATTTCATCCAAAAAGGTTAGTATTCCAACCAATTTTTGATTTTTAATTTTCATGTCTTTTTTTTTATTTGATGATTACATGTTATTTGTAATTCCGAAATTAGTAGGGTGTAATTAGAGTGTTGTATGAATTTTTTAAACCAAAAATTGATGTTAAATGGGTGAAAAAATTAATTTGTGAAATATAATTAAAAAAAATTCCTTTTTTTGATGCTTGATTCTTAATTCCGAGAATGATTAGTGTTAATAGGGATTGGTTTTTGTTAATTTAAACAAGTTATTCATGGTTTTTGTTTGAAAATTTAGTAGGATGATTTTTTGGCAATTTTTTAATCTTTGTTATGTTTTTTAGAAAATGTTAGATTAATCTTTGTTATGTGTTAAAAAATATATAGGGACCTTTATGCAAATTCTTAATCTTTGTTATGTGTTAAAAAATATATAGGGACCTTTATGCAATTTAAACAAAATATTTAAGGACCTTTATGTAATTTTATAATAATGAATAAGGACTTTCATGAAATTTTAGAAAAATAAATTGGGACTTTTATGCAATTTAAAACTACATAGGGATTTTCATGAAATTTAAGAAAAACTAAATATGGATTTTAGGGACTTTTATGCAATTTACAAAAATATTTAGGAATATTTATGCAATTTTAGAAAAATTAAATAAGGACTTTTATGCAATTTAAAAAAATATATAGGAATATTTATGGAATTTTTTAAGTTTATAATTTATTTGATTTATTTTAATTATGATTGTAATAATTTATTTAATTTTATTTTCATGTTTTTTATTTTTGGTGATGTAATAATTTAGTATTTTTTATGTTATTTTTTATTCCGTATTTTAATTTATCTATAAATTGCTAGATGGCCGATGTGATGTCACGACAACACGGAGGGGACGGTGGGGATAGGGACCCAAGCCGGAATCCTAACCGGAACCTAGCCGACTGTGCAAACCAGCCAGGTAAATAAACAAATCCAGTTAAATACTTTGTTAAAAAATAGAGTCACTAATAATTAATCTAATGTTAAAACAGATCCCCCTAGACGGAGAACAAGGGGTGGAGGTGCCTTGAAGACTGCGATGAAGGCATTGAAGGAAGTTGGGTGGCCTTTGCCAGTCAACTTTTGTGCGTTAGACGACACGTGGAGTCCTTCAGGCAAGTACGGGCACCACGTTTCTCAAGTTATTGGAATCGCAGTACGAGAGAGGATTCCGCCCTATCACCCGTTTTGGAGAAAGGTGCCGGAGGCGGACAAAAAAGCTGTTATTAAGAGATTATCGGTATTTAATTTAATTGTTAATATATTTTTTAACTTAATTTATTATTCTTTTTTAAATTTAAATAATGTATTTTTTTTTACAGAAATATTTTAACATAAATGATTGGAAAAAGAGGAAAGATTGTAACAAGATTTTTGGGAATTTGGACGATACAATGAGGATGAGGTTTAAGGATTACAAATACAACGTGAAGAAGTATTATTGGAAAAAGGGTATAAAGCCGGATTGGTTGTCAGATGAGGTGTGGGCTAAGTGCTGCGAGTATTGGAGTTCAAGAAAAGCTAAGGTGAAATCTTGATGATTTTTAATTTTAGTATATATTTAAAATTATAATAGTTTGTAATAATAATTGAATTTTATATTTTTTCAGAATCAAGCAAAAGAAAATAAAAAGAATCGAGAAAAGCAGAAAAACAAGAGTGGAGCGGGGTCGAGGAGGTATTCCCGAACTCGGGATATGCTATACGAGGTAATTTTTTATTTAAGTAATTTTTTTTATTAATTTATAATTTATTTTGAATATTCTTTATTTTATTGAAACAGGGTGAAGAATTAATCCCGGGAGGGCATCTGGTGATAAGGGACGAGTCTACCCAACAAGACATCCCGATTCCGCCTATGGGTGCGTTTTACGAGGTGGTGGGGAAGACAAAGAAGACGAAAGAGTGGAGGTCGGTGGGGTACGAAAGAGCCGATGTAAGTTATTCTTTATTAGATTGTTTTAATTATTTTTTTCATTTATTAACAAATTTAATTGATATATTGTTTTTTATGTAACAGAAATTGCTCAAGGACGCGATGAAGGAGAAGGTGACTCAAAGTCAATCAGAGTCAGGCGATTGGGGAGGAATGAGTCAGAAGGAGCAAGTCGATTACGTGAGGAAGACCGCGAAGGAGGTTGGGTCACCGAAGAGGAGCTTTATTCCGGGCATTGGCCGTCCGGGAAAATCGAAGAACAAGGCTAAGACTACTCCAGCCCGGAACGAGCAACACGAGGAGATGATGGCGGCTATTAACGAGCTCCGAGTGTCCAGCGGTCTTGCCCCCTTCCCACGCCCTGAAGATTCTACTAGCACCGCGCCTGCACCTTTCTCGATGGCTACTGTGAATGATGCCATCGCATACGTTAATCAGTTGAGGGCGGATAAAGGCGAGACCCCCTTCCAGCCTATGAGTGCGGGCCCCACTCCTCCTAGCGATGACTCAGAAGACTCAGACGATGATAGTAGTAGCAGCGGTGAAGATGTTGAGATGGATGTTGATTTGGATGAAGATGATTACGTGCCCGGGAATGAGGAGGACCTCTATAGACGGCGAGGATTTTAGTTATGTTTTAATTATTTTATTTTACGACTATTCGGATTATTTGGGTTTGTATTACGACTTTATTTTTTTTTATGGTGACTTATGTAATGATTTAATGTTTGGTGACTTTTACCTGGCTTGACCAGGTTTGACTTTGACCTGGCTTGACCGGGTTTGAATTTGGTTTAATTTTATATTTTAATTAATTATTTAGAATTGTTAATTTTATATTTTAATTAAATTAATTATTTAGAATTGTTAATTTTATTATTATTTTAATATTTTTTATTTTTAAAAAAAAAATAAAAAAAATATGATTTTCGAATATTTTTTAATTACAGTAATGCAATTAAAAAAAATTCGAAAATTGTGTTTTTTTATTTTTTTTTAAAAATAAAAAATTATTATTAACGACTACATTGTAGTCGACATTGACTAAAAGAGTAGTCGTTAGAGTTGTCCACTTTTGTCGACTACAAAGTAGTCGTTAAAGTTGTCCACTTTTGTCGACTACAAAGTAGTCGCTAGTGATGGCGTTATCTAGCGACTACTTTGTAGTCGTTAATATGGACCCAAGATCTAACGACTACTTATTGCCCAGTAGTCGTAAGGTTTACGTTCTAACGACAAGATTCTAGCGACTAATTTCTAGCGACTACTTGTAGTCGCTAGAACCTTGAACCCACATCTAGCGACTATTTTTTTAACTTCTAGCGACTACTCATGTAGTCGCTAGAAGCTTGACGCGGACTAGTGTTATAGTGTAATTGGGTTTTAAATATAATATACTTCTTTTATATAAAGTTGGGACTACTTTATTAATAAAAAAATTGATTAGAGAAATAGACGAGGTACCAAAGGATATACTTACCCCTAACTATTAAGTAGACTAGATTCATATACTTAAAATTACGTGACTTTTTCATGTCCATCAGGTAAATATTTTATTTCAAAGAAGGTTCTCTAAAATCATTTGAAGTCATTGTCCTCACCTATCGAGTTCGTGATGAAAATATATATATGTCTATAATTATATAGTAAATAAGAAAGTTTACATTGACACGGTAATTTAAACAATACTTATATTACCTTTACCAATATTCCCTAAATTTCTAAAACCACATTCAGACTAATTAAACCAAGATAAAATTTATTTACGAGTTAAGGGCTAATCCTTCGATCCAATATGGTTCAACACTCATATTTTTTCTATGTACATTTACTATGGATCAATTTAGAATATGGGTCTCGACACTAAATTTCTTACTATCTTTTTGTCACTCGTAAATATGGTCACACCATTTATCTCACGCCCATCATTCCAGGTTTTTAAAGTTATAAAAATAATTTTATTGAAATCAATATGTGGAACCGTCGATTCGATAATCTCCAGTTTTTAAGACATCTTTTGATCCAACTTTGTGTTTCTTAACAAATGGAGATATAGGAGTATTTAGACGGGTAACCTTCAAAATATGGAACTTTAAGGACATCTAGACCACAAATTTTCGGAAAAATATACTACCTATATTTTCATATTATAATAGTTTTTTAGGTATATCATATGTAACTTTTTTAGTTAATTTCTAATTTTTTATCGTGGTAAATGCTTTTATATTAGTAACAATTCAAGAGCGTTATGTATTTAAAATCTAAATACAGTTATAAATGTAATATCTAAATTTTTATTTAGATGTATTCTCTAAAATTGAAATATCAAATTTATAATTGCTCCATAGTTTTCATTAATAAAATAATATACCGTACTAATATAGTGGAGTCAGTCTTCTACATTTCAAGAACTTATATTGTTTGTAAAAGTTCCAAAATTTATTGAAGGAATTAGCGATATGCATATAGGTATGATTAAATAAACAACAATTATAATTACAAAAGAAAAGGAGTAGTCGTAAAACTAGAGGGTAAAAATAAAGATGTTTTAAAGTGGAAATGATATCATATGATGCAAGGAGATAAGTAATTAGAAATTGTTAATTTCGTAACTGATAACATGATTTCTTCTTTAATGTTTATTTTACATATTTTAAATTGATTTGGTTTAGCATGATGAATATCGAGAGTAAGATTTGATGATTTGTTAGTGTTACTTTCTTAATCATTTAAATACAAAGATTTTAAATTAGTGGAATGTTGGATATTCTCAATATATATGTAATGGTTTTCTAACAATTTTATGTTTTAGAAACATATCTTCTTCAATGCTACTTATTTTTATCTTTGTGTTTGGTGTTTTATAGTGTGCAACATGTGTTTGAGCACCAAGATCATGTTGAAAGAAGAGACCACTTGAAATTGCATATTTGTAAGAGAGAGATGATCTGATTTTTGAAGTTTCTTACGGATTTTGAGTAAGATATTTTGTATAGGTGTATCTATAAATTCGAACCTTTTATTTTAATTGATATTTGTTGACTATCTTTTGAATTATAATGTTTGGTAAACCATATGATCTTATATTAATAATGATAGTATCTCTTATCATTGTAAATAATTTTATTAATATCTCTAAATTAATCATTTTTACTACTATCAACTCTTTTTTCATTATATTTTAAATAAGATTTCAGTAACATTCGATTTTTTTTAAAGTATATTCTAATTATTTTTTATGCTTAATCTAAAAATAAAGTATTTTGAATCAAGAAACTAAAAAATTAATAATATATGTAACCTTTTATACAAAATATAAATATGTTAATAAATGATAAATATTACTTGAACATCAGTATAACTAAAGTTACAATATGTTGTAAACTATTATTTCAATATAGTAGTGTATATTAATACTTAAAGAGATAAATTAATAAAAATTATTGTAAAAATTAACAATATATTATTATTTTTTCATGTACTTTGAAAAACATATTATATATGCATCTAGACAATTATTTTATTCATTTTAAGTATAATCGTTTGATTCCATTTGTTGTAGGGCCCTAGAGGCATGGGCCATACCTAGTATATACATGTATTGAAAATTATAGTTGTGCAAATAATATATCTTTTATCAAAGACTCTTCTGTGTGGTTTTTTTATCAGTTCCGAACGTTATAGTTAATAATTCTTTTAGTTTTTCAATTCTCTGCATTCCTAAAAATATTGTAATTAATGTATTTAGTTACGTTTAAAAAATAAGAAATTTATTAACGCACTAATATATACATTATCAATTAATGATTTTTTCTTAAAAAATAGAGTTAATAGAAAAAAACAGTCTGAAATTGAGCTAAACTAATCTTGTCTCCTTATAGATAGTAAAGTTATCGTTAACTTTATTTTTTAAAGGATTATAGATTTTAATTTGATCTGCAAAGGATTATCGAGTCTGTTTAATGTATTCAGTATATTTATAATATAGTTGATGTATAAAATAATGTCCAAAAAATTTATAAAGAATATTTTGTAAAAAAAACCCATAATGCTAAATAAGCCTTAAAACATAACTATAGAATAAGGCCAAAAAATTTATAAAGAATTATGTTGTAAAAAGAAACCCATAATGCTAAATCAACCTTAAACCATCAACATAGAATAAGGCCCAAGACGTTTATAAAAATTATCTTGTAAAAAGAAGCCCACAATGCTAATTAAGCCTTGAAACATCACTACGGATATTTATGCAAGAACCCTGTTGACCACTAACACTTCAAAACTCAACCCTATATTATCAAAAGATAAGTCTCCAAAACACACCGCCTCCCTTATCAATTACATTATCACTCCATACCTCTACATAGATCTCCACTGTAATAGTGAATAAAATATTATGTTTGTTTAAGCCTGCAAGAATACATTGTTTTTAATCAATAAGATCGATGGTCGTGACATTTCATTTGAGGTATGTCATTCTTATTCTAATTTTATTTTTTCTCATTAAAATTTTTACAATTTTTATTTTAGGGAGTCCGATCTGATTTTTTATATAAATATTTGCATAATATATATTGTTTAACTGCCATTGATTTATTTTATTTTGGGATTTATGAATTATATATTAGGTAATGGTGTAATTTAGGACATGAAACACATTCATTTGTACCTTTTCTTAATTTCGATGATGAAATGAAACACTCTGATGTTTGGGAAGGAGAATAAAGCAGATCTACACCTGTTGTAACAGATAATCTTGCTTCTTTATATCGTCCACCTTTAGCTTTAATATACCAAGGCCCCTTTGGAAAGGCTAAAGATTTCGCAAAGAATCAAAAAAAATGGCTTTTAGTTAACATACAATCCACTAGAGAATTTAGTTCTCACATGCTTAATCGTGATACATGGGCTAATGAAGAGGTTGCACAAACTATCAAAACCAATTTCATTTTCTGGGAGATATACAATGATACAGAAGAAAGGAGTAAAGTTTGTATTTATTACAGATTAGATTCTGCACCTGTTACTCTTGTAATTGCCCCAGTTACAGGTCAAAACATCTGTGATTGGAATGGTATGATTCAACCCGAAAATTTGTTAGATGATTTGTTGCAATTCTTGGATAGTAGTCCTACAGATCACCATGTGAATGTAACTCATAAGCGTCCTAGACCACAACCTATGCAAGTAAAGGATACAAAAGATGAAGAAGATGAGAAAATGGAAACTTCTAATCCAATACCAGCTATTGAACATGTAAAAGATGATACAAAAGAAGCTATTATTGAAGAAAAAAAGCTTATTTATCCTCCTTTACCTGAAGAACCCAAAGATGATAAAACACTCACTTGTAGAATTGCATTTCGTCTCCAAAATGGAAAAAGACTTCAAAGGAATTTCTTTCGCTCAGATCCCATTCAGTTGATATGGTCATTCTATGATTCTGAACTGGATGAATGTGAAAAACGCCCTTTCCGGTTAACTCAAGCTATACCAGGTTCAAAGCCTTTGGATTATGAGGAGAATGTGACGTTTGAGGAGTCTGTCTTGCGAATTCTATGATTTCTGTTACTTGGGAATGATGTTTTTTTTAGAATGTTCTTGTCTTTTGGGTAATGTATATTTTTATTAGGGGTATGATGGACATGTTTGAGTTTTTTTTTTAGAAATATCTTATCAACCTTCAATGTATTTTATTAATATGTTTTGTTTTTATTTAATAAATTATTATGAATATTTAGTAGGAACTTATCTTATGAATAACAAAAAATATACAATATTAATCATTATAGTGTAATTGGGTTTTAAATATAATATACTTCTTTTATATAAAGTTGGGACTACTTTATTAATAAAAAAATTGATTAGAGAAATAGACGAGGTACCAAAGGATATACTTACCCCTAACTATTAAGTAGACTAGATTCATATACTTAAAATTACGTGACTTTTTCATGTCCATCAGGTAAATATTTTATTTCAAAGAAGGTTCTCTAAAATCATTTGAAGTCATTGTCCTCACCTATCGAGTTAGTGATGAAAATATATATATGTCTATAATTATATAGTAAATAAGAAAGTTTACATTGACACGGTAATTTAAACAATACTTATATTACCTTTACCAATATTCCCTAAATTTCTAAAACCACATTCAGACTAATTAAACCAAGATAAAATTTATTTACGAGTTGAGGGCTAATCTTTCGATCCAATATGGTTCAACACTCATATTTTTTCTATGTACATTTACTATGGATCAATTTAGAATATGGGTCTCGACACTAAATTTCTTACTATCTTTTTGTCACTCGTAAATATGGTCACACCATTTATCTCACGCCCATCATTCCAGGTTTTTAAAGTTATAAAAATAATTTTATTGAAATCAATATGTAGAACCGTCGATTCGATAATCTCCAGTTTTTAAGACATCTTTTGATCCAACTTTGTGTTTCTTAACAAATGGAGATATAGGAGTATTTAGACGGGTAACCTTCAAAATATGGAACTTTAAGGACATCTAGACCACAAATTTTCGGAAAAATATACTACTTATATTTTCATATTATAATAGTTTTTTAGGTATATCATATGTAACTTTTTTAGTTAATTTCTAATTTTTTATCGTGGTAAATGCTTTTATATTAGTAACAATTCAAGAGCGTTATGTATTTAAAATCTAAATACAGTTATAAATGTAATATCTAAATTTTTATTTAGATGTATTCTCTAAAATTGAAATATCAAATTTATAATTGCTCCATAGTTTTCATTAATAAAATAATATACCATACTAATTTAGTGGAGTCAGTCTTCTACATTTCAAGAACTTATATTGTTTGTAAAAGTTACGAAATTTATTGATAGAATTAGCGATATGCATAAAGGTATGATTAAATAAACAACAATTATAATTACAAAAGAAAAGGAGTAGTCGTAAAACTAGAGGGTAAAAATAAAGATGTTTTAAATTGGAAATGATATCATATGATGCAAGGAGATAAGTAATTAGAAATTGTTAATTTCGTAACTGATAACATGATTTCTTCTTTAATGTTTATTTTAAATATTTTAAATTGATTTGGTTTAGCATGAGGAACATCGATAGTAAGATTTGATGATTTGTTAGTGTTACTTTCTTAATCATTTAAATACGAAGATTTTAAATTAGTGGAATGTTGGATATTCTCAATATATATGTAATGGTTTTCTAACAATTTTATGTTTTAGAAACATATCTTCTTCAATGCTACTTATTTCTATCTTTGTGTTGGGTGTTTTATAGTGTGCAACATTTGTTTGAGCACCAAGATCATGTTGAAAGAAGAGACCACTTGAAATTGCATATTTGTAAGAGAGAGATGATCTGATTTTTGAAGTTTTTTTACGGATTTTGAGTAAGATATTTTGTATAGGTGTATCTATAAATTCGAACCTTTTATTATAATTGATATTTGTTGACTATCTTTTGAATTATAATGTTTGGTAAACCATATGATCTTAGATTAATAATGATAGTATCTCTTATCATTGTAAATAATTTTATTAATATCTCTAAATTAATCATTTTTACTACTATCAACTCTTTTTTCATTATATTTAAAATAAGATTTCAGTAACATTCGAATTTTTTTAAAGTATATTCTAATTATGTTTTATGCTTAATCTAAAAATAAAGTATTTTGAATCAAGAAACTAAAAAATTAATAATATATGTAACCTTTTATACAAAAGATAAATATGTTAATAAATGATAAATATTACTTGAACATCTTTTTTTTTTTTTGTCGCTCAAAATAAAAACCACCATTACATATTACAATATTTACTAAAGAAAGAGTTAGAAGCAACGATAGAGAAGTCCTTCCATTGAGATATGTCAATGTTCCTTCTGATGCATTTCGCGATCGCATCGGCAATTGAGTTATATTGTCGATTCACATATGAGATCTTCCACGTCGGGTATTCATTAAGCTATCCTTTAATTTCATTCACGATTGGGTTAAGGCTCCAATGTAGCCTTCCCTTTCCATTAATTCCTTGAACTAGTTCAAGGTTATCAGAGTAGAAAGAACTACTCTGAATTTTCTTAGAACCTGCTGTTCTAAGAGCTAACAAAAGTGCCCACGCTTCTCCTTCAATAACACTTCTTAATCTACACCTCGTCCCTTTCCTTTCTGAAATAATACCTTGTGCATTAATCCCAATGGTAGCAATGGCCGCAGGTTCCCATTCTTTATTGAAGGACGCATCACTAAACCAGACCATGTCTGATTTATCATCAATAGCTGGGTTGCTACTATCAACTGTTGTAATTCCATTCACGCTACTGTCTTTTTGCTGATTACCACTCTTTTTTTATCGAACATTCTAGATATAGTTTCTCTCGTATTTTGAGTGATGTTCAATACGGACCATTCTTTTTTATCAAAAAAACCTTTCATTCTTTCTTTCCATATGTTCCACGCCGTAGAAAGAATGATAGCCGTCACTTTTCTTTTGTCCCAGCCATTACTGGTATAACTTTTAACTGTATTCATCATCCACTCAGAGAATTTTACCTTCTTTTCACTATCAATTTTTATTTGAAGCATCGATTCAGACCATGCCATTAAACTCATGGGACAGTGAAGGATAATATGGTCCGAGTTCTCAATCTCGTTTTCGCACCATTCGCAAATATTATCCTCTTTACATTTCCTTTTCTTCAGGTTACTTTTTGATGGTAAGATGTCTTTGCAAAGCCTCCAATTGAAATTTATGATTTTTGACGGCACATTGGCGTGCCAAGTTAAGTTCCATAATTCGGTGTCATTATCTCTCCCACCTTTCTCTGACGATTGTGGGGTAGCTTTATTTTCTTCATCTGATAAAATGTAAAAACCTGATTTCGTAGAATACTCACCGTCTCTAGTAAAAGGCCATATGAGTTTATCCTCATTCTTCGCTTTAGTAATCGGAATTTTAATTATTTCATTGGCGATGATTGGATCGAAGAGCTCTTTTATAAGTCCGATGTTCCAGCCCGTGAATTCTTTAACCATAAGATCACTTACCCATTTCACAATAGTCTCACCCACACTTTGAATCTTATAGTTCCCTCCAAGCCATTTATGTTCGTATATATTCACTTTCTTACCGTTTCCAACTTGCCATATAGAATATTTTTTAAGCATTTGAATACCATTATAAAGGCTCGCCCAACTCCAAGATCTCCTGTTTTTTAGCTTAGTATCCCAAAGTTCACCCAGTATATTCCTTTTAAGACTTTGTATACCAATGAATCTTTGTTATTAACAATTCTCCAAGCTTGGTTCGCTAACATGGCCAGATTCATTTTTTGAAATTCTCTAAAGCCAATTCCTCCACTCTTTTTCGTTTTAGTCATTTCTTTCCAGTTCACCCAATGAATTCTCTTCTTGTTACCATTATCCCACCAAAAGTTGGCCACTAGGGATGACAACTTCTTACATAAAGTTTTTGGAAATTCAAAGATTGACATGGCATAGTTTGGGATTGCTTGCAGAACTGCTTTAATGAGTACCTCCTTGCCTCCTTCCGAAAGTAGTGATGCCGTCCAACTAGCTGATTTTGCAAGTAATCTATCTTTGATGAAATTTAAGTTCTGAGTTTTCGATCTCTTAAGTGTTAGCGGTAGGCCCAAGTACTTTCAAAGTGACGTTGTAGCACCAATATTAAGTTTATTGACAGTCAAGTTCCTAACTGCTTCAGGCGTGTCCTTGCTAAACAAGATTGATGATTTGTTTAAGTTGACTCGTTGACCTGATGCTTGGCAGTACATAGCAATCGTTTCTTTGAATGACTCGATTTCATTTTCCGTAATTTTGATAAAAAACAGAGCATCATCCGCAAAGAAAAGGTGAGTTAACTTTGGGCATTTATTTGTAATTTTAATCCCATTTATATTTCCTTCTCTGCATTGATTATTAATTAAACTAACAAGGCTTTCCGTGAGAAGTGAAAATAGAAGCGGTGAAAGCGGGTCCCCCTGTCTAAGTCCTTGTTGTGGCGAGAATTTTTTAAGCCTCTTCCCATTCATTTTAATTTGCATTGACACCGTAGTAACACAATTTTTAATCCATTTCACCCATTTCTCATCGAATCCCAATGCTTTTAGAGTTTCAAAAAGAAACTCCCAGTTAACCTGATCATATGCTTTCTCCATATCAACTTTAACCGCCGCATAATGTGTTTTCGATTTTCTTTTAGAATTCAGAAAGAAAGACACCTCTTGAGATATAAGAATATTATCTTGTATACTTCTCCCTTTGATGAATGCTGATTGAGTAGGAGAGATAATCTTATCCATAAACGGCTGGAGTCTGAGAGCCAATATTTTCGCAATAATTTTATAGCAAAAATTAACACATGAGATTGGCCTAAAATCTTTAATAGTTTCCTGCTTCTCCCCTTTTGGGACCAAGGTAATAATAGTGTCATTAATCAGATTCAGAGGAGTATTATTTGTAAAGAAATTAACAACTATTCTGCATACGTCCTTAGATATAATCTCCCAAAATTCGTGATAAAATTTACCCGGCAGGCCATCGGGACCCGGTGCCTTTGATCCATCCATAGAGAACACAGCCTCCTTGATTTCATTTTCATCTGGGATTCTAATTAGTATTTCGTTTGTGTGATAATCGACTTTAGATGGAATATGCCTTATAACTTCCTCCATCTTTGACACTTGTTTTTCTTTGAAGAGATTAACGTAAAAATTTTGAATGCTATTTTTAATAATCGCTTTATCATTACACCATTCATCGTTTTTACACTTAAGCATCTCGATTCTATTAATTCTTCTCCGATGCATGGTCTTGGCGAAGAAATATTTCGAGTTCTTATCTCCTTCCCTAATATTAAGGTCCCTAGCTCTATCTGCCCAATATAATTCTTCTTGGTCCCAGCAAGTTTCGATTTCTTTTTTCAACTCTCTTTCTTTATTCATAACTTCTACCGTCCTCTCTACATTTTGAAATTTTTCTAGTTCTTGATATAGCTTATTGATCTTCTTTCTATTATTGAAAAATGTGGTTTTACTCCACCCTTTAAGCGCCAAACAAAGTGCATCTTTTTTGTTGCAAAATTCTTGGATATTTTGTGCTATACTATTTGATCTCCAAGAGTCACCAACAATATCTTTACAACTATGGTGTTCTAACCATCTTGATTCAAAACAAAAATAATCCTCTTTAGCTTCACTATCCAAGTCACAACTCATAATAAGGGGCGAATGATCAGATGCGATCGCGGGAGGGACCTTTATACTTGCATTTGGGAACTTATTACACCAACTCATGTCTGCCATTCCCCTATCCAGCTTTTCTTTCACATTTTCCTCCCCCTTTCTATGATTATCCCAAGTAAAAAAACATCCTTTACTCGGAATTTCTACTAAATGGTTCTTATTTATAAAATCATTGAACTTTATAATTCTTTCGAGATTAGGTTGAGTTTTCCCTTTCTTTTCTGAAAATTTTGTGATATCATTATAGTCCCCTAGCATAACTTTAGGTCCCTCAAGTTTGTTTATCCATTTCGAAATTGAGCTCCAAGTATTGTTCTTTAAATTCTCATCGTTTGGGATATACACACAAAACAAAAACCACTTCGAACCATCATTTTCATTAATCTTAGAGATTACAAAATTCGAACATGAATACACGATATCAACCGATAGCCTATTCTTCCACATTACCACGATGCCCCCGGACATATATGCTCTTCCTCTGGGGTCTACAACATGAAACTTATCAAATTTATTAAACTGAGAAGAAGATTTAAGATCTTTCTTCCTCAGTTTCGATTCAACTAAACAAACAAAAGAAAGATTAAATTTATTAACCATAGATTTAAAAGACTTCTTTGTCAAGGGCGCCCTTGCACCTTGACAATTCCACCGGCCTGGCAACGGGACTGGCCGCCGTCCACGATCATATGTTGTCCTTTGATAGTGTTCACGGGACCACCCCGGTTACCATCAAAATCCTCCGTATTCTCACTGCTACTAGGATCATACTCAAGGTGTCCCTTACAATCATCGCCTTTGCAGAAAAACAATGTTTCCTCTCCTTCCTTATAACCATCATCGACGCCCTCCACCTTAACACCATCACAAATTTTGCAGAAGACCTCTTCGTAACTTACAAAGTAGGTGGGGTAATAGCTAACGGGCGTGACTGACTCAATAGAAGAGGTCAATTTTTTTATATAATCCAAAACTGATGCTTTGTTAATAGTAAAATCAAAAGTTCGATACTTAATTTTTCCGACATTCTCCGGGTATTTAGTGTTTCGAATATACTTCATCAATGATTCAATATCATAATTAATAAATATGTCTCCTGCCATGTTACTCATATGGGGAATTATGACTGCACTCCTATTCCCATTAATCTGTTGGTTCATAACATTTTTAATACGCACCTTAATTTCCATAACTAACACCCATTGAATTCGGAGAGCATTTATATTATTAATTATATAAAATTGAGAGCATAGGGTGATATAGAGAGAATAAAACCTGATTCTTTTGCACTTGTAATCAGAGTTCTTCACGGGTCTTCTACTAAAATGCAATTCGTCATTTTCCATAAAATATTATACAAATTACGCCAAAGATTCGTTGTAAGATTTCGACCGCCGTTTCGTCAGTAGTCCATACATTAAGCAACCTCTTCTTTCATAAGCAAAATCTCCACCATATCTCGATTTCCACCAATGGACGGCCATGCATGTCAAGAAAGCCTCGAGAATAACGCAATCCCTAGCTATTCTGAAGTAGCCCCTATTTGCAATAACCCAATCTCGAATTTTAAGAAGACAGCAACTCTTGATCTTAAAATCGTGCAAAAGGAAATCATAGGGTTCCTTATCCCATGTCAACAGCTTAATCACAATCCAAAGTGGTTGTATGTTCGCTATCCCAACCCAAATAGTCAGAACATACCAATCCCACCCTTGGCATGAGTTAATTTTATGTATAGCTTTAAGGCCCCGGGTCAAAATCTTCCCAACCAAAGACCCGCCACCCCATAACTCCACCTTAGGACGGAAGCGAGGAGACTAAATGAAATATATAAAAAGAAAACTAGGAAGAAGAAAGGGCGTGAAGAATTAGAGTTAAAAAGCAAGAAAAAAACCCTAATATTAAGCAGGAAAATTTCTACAGTAAATGTAAACTATTATTTCAATATAGTAGTGTATATTAATACTTAAAGAGATAAATTAATAAAAATTATTGTAAAAATTAACAATATATTATTATTTTTTCATGTACTTTGAAAAACATATTATATATGCATCTAGACAATTATTTTATTCAGTTTAAGTATAATCGTTTGATTCCATTTGTTGTAGGGCCCTAGAGGCATGGGCCATACCTAGTATATACATGTATTGAAAATTATAGTTGTGCAAGTAATATATCTTTTATCAAAGACTCATGTGTGTGGTTTTTTTTTATCAGTGCCGAACGTTATAGTTAATAATTCTTTTAGTTTTTCAATTCTTTGCATTCCTAAAAATATTGTAATTAATGTATTTAGTTACGTTTAAAAAATAAGAAATTTATTAAGGCACTAATATATACATTATCAATTAATGATTTTTTCTTAAAAAATAGAGTTAATAGAAAAAACGGTCTGAAATTGAGCTAAACTAATCTTGTCTCCTTATAGATAGTAAAGTTATCGTTAACTTTATTTTTTAAAGGATTATGGATTTTAATTTGATCTGCAAAGGATTATCGAGTCTGTTTAATGTATTCAGTATATTTATAATAGAGTTGATGTATAAAATAATGTCCACAAAATTTATAAAGAATATTTTGTAAAAAAAACCCATAATGCTAAATAAGCCTTAAAACATAACTATAGAATAAGGCCAAAAAATTTATAAAGAATTATGTTGTAAAAAAACCCATAATGCTAAATCAACCTTAAACCATCAACATAGAATAAGGCCAAAGACGTTTATATAAATTATCTTGTAAAAAGAAGCCCACAATGCTAATTAAGCCTTGAAACATCACTCGGATATTTTTGCAACAACCCTGTTGACCACTAACACTTCAAAACTCAACCCTACATTATCAAAAGATAAGTCTCCAAAACACACCGCCTCCCTTATCAATTACATTATCACTCCATACCTCTACATAGATCTCCACTGTAATAGTGAATAAAAGATTATGTCTGTTTAAGCCTGCAAGAATACATTGTTTTTAATCAATAAGATCGATGGTCGTGACATTTCATTTGAGTTATGTCTTTCTTATTCTAATTTTATTTTTTCTCATTAAAATTTTTACAATTTTTATTTTAGGGAGTTCGATCTGATTTTTTATATAAATATTTGCATAATATATATTGTTTAACTGCCATTGATTTATTTTATTTTGGGATTTATGAATTATATATTAGGTAATGGTGTAATTTAGGACATGAAGCACATTCATTTGTACCTTTTCTTAATTTCGATGATGAAATGAAACACTCTGATGTTTAGGAAGGAGAATAAAGCAGATCTACACCTGTTGTAACAGATAATCTTGCTTCTTTATATCGTCCACCTTTGGCTTTAATATACCAAGGCTCCTTTGGAAAGGCTAAAGATTTAGCAAAGAATCAGAAAAAGTGGCTTTTAGTTAACATACAATCCACTAGAGAATTTAGTTCTCACATGCTTAATCGTGATACATGGGCTAATGAAGAGGTTGCACAAACTATCAAAACCAATTTCATTTTCTAGGAGATATACAATGATACAGAAGAAAAGAGTAAAGTTTGTATTTATTACAGATTAGATTCTTGCACCTGTTACTCTTGTAATTGCACAGGTCAAAACATCTGTGATTGGAATGGTATGATTCAGCCCGAAATTTTTTTAGATGATTTGTTGGAATTCTTGGATAGTAGTCCTACATATCACCATGTGAATGTAACTCATAAGCGTCCTAGAGCACAACCTATGCAAGTAAAGGATACAAAAGATGAAGAAGATGAGAAAATGGAAACTTCTAATCCAATACCAGCTATTGAACATGTAAAAGATGATACAAAAGAAGCTATTATTGAAGAAAAAAACCTTATTTATCCTCCTTTACCTGAAGAACCCAAAGATGATAAAACACTCACTTGTAGAATTGCATTTCGTCTCCAAAATGGAAAAAGACTTCAAAGGAATTTCTTTCGCTCAGATCCCATTCAGTTGATATGGTCATTCTGTGATTCTGAACTGGATGAAGGTGAAAAACGCCCTTTCCGGTTAACTCAAGCTATACCAGGTTCAAAGCCTTTGGATTATGAGGAGAATGTGACGTTTGAGGAGTCTGTCTTGCGAATTCTATGATTTTTGTTACTTGGGAATGATGTTTTTTTTAGAATGTTCTTGTCTTTTGGGTAATGTATATTTTTATTAGGGGTATGATGGACATGTTTGAGTTTTTTTTTAGAAATATCTTATCAACCTTCAATGTATTTTATTAATATGTTTTGTTTTTATTTAATAAATTATTATGAATATTTAGTAGGAGCTTATCTTATGAATAACAAAAAATATACAATATTAATCATTATAGTGTAATTGGGTTTTAAATATAATATACTTCTTTTATATAAAGTTGGGACTACTTTATTAATAAAAAAATTGATTAGAGAAATAGACGAGGTACCAAAGGATATACTTACCCCTAACTATTAAGTAGACTAGAATGCATATACTTAAAATTACGTGACTTTTTCATGTCCATCAGGTAAATATTTTATTTTAAAGAAGGTTCTCTAAAATCATTTGAAGTCATTGTCCTCACCTATCGAGTTAGTGATGAAAATATATATATCTCTATAATTATACTAGTAAATAAGAAAGTTTACACTGACACGATAATTTAAACAATACTTATATTACCTTTACCAATATTCCCTAAATTTCTAAAACCACATTTAGACTAATTAAACCAAGATAAAATTTATTTACGAGTTGAGGGCTAATCCTTCGATCCAATATGGTTCAACACTGATATTTTTTCTATGTACATTTACTATGGATAAATTTAGAATATGGGTCTCGACACTAAATTTTTTACTATCTTTTTGTCACTCGTAAATATGGTCACACCATTTATCTCACGCCCATCATTCCAGGTTTTTAAAGTTATAAAAATAATTTTATTGAAATCAATATGTGGAACCGTCGATTCGATAATCTCCAGTTTTTTAAGACATCTTTTGATCCAACTTTGTGTTTCTTAACAAATGGAGATATAGGAGTATTTAGACGGGTAACCTTCAAAATATGGAACTTTAAGGACATCTAGACCACAAATTTTCGGAAAAATATACTACCTATATTTTCATATTATAATAGTTTTTTAGGTATATCATATGTAACTTTTTTAGTTAATTTCTAATTTTTTATCGTGGTAAATGCTTTTATATTAGTAACAATTCAAGAGCGTTATGTATTTAAAATCTAAATACAGTTATAAATGTAATATCTAAATTTTTATTTAGATGTATTCTCTAAAATTGAAATATCAAATTTATAATTGCTCCATAGTTTTCATTAATAAAATAATATACCATACTAATATAGTGGAGTCAGTCTTCTACATTTCAAGAACTTATATTGTTTGTAAAAGTTACGAAATTTATTGAGGGAATTAGCGATATGCATAAAGGTATGATTAAATAAACAACAATTATAATTACAAAAGAAAAGGAGTGGTCGTAAAACTAGAGGGTAAAAATAAAGATGTTTTAAATTGGAAATGATATCATATGATGCAAGGAGATAAGTAATTAGAAATTGTTAATTTCGTAACTGATAACATGATTTCTTTTTTAATGTTTATTTTACATATTTTAAATTGATTTGGTTTAGCATGAAGAATATCGATAGTAAGATTTGATGATTTGTTAGTGTTACTTTCTTAATCATTTAAATACGAAGATATTAAATTAGTGGAATGTTTGATATTCTCAATATATATGTAATGGTTTTCTAACAATTTTATGTTTTAGAAACATATCTTCTTCAATGCTACTTATTTTTATCTTTGTGTTGGGTGTTTTATAGTGTGCAACATTTGT
The DNA here is from genome assembly GCA_029959085.1 of Nemophila menziesii. Classification (NCBI taxonomy): domain Eukaryota; kingdom Viridiplantae; phylum Streptophyta; class Magnoliopsida; order Boraginales; family Hydrophyllaceae; genus Nemophila; species Nemophila menziesii. The sequence goes on from JARWIR010000024.1 coordinate 3,956,999, forward strand.
TTGAGCACCAAGATCATGTTGAAAGAAGAGACCACTTGAAATTGCATATTTGTAAGAGAGAGATGATCTGATTTTTGAAGTTTCTTACGGATTTTGAGTAAGATATTTTGTATAGGTGTATCTATAAATTCGAACCTTTTATTTTAATTGATATTTGTTGACTATCTTCTGAATTATAATTTTTGGTAAACCGTATGATCTTACATTAATAATGATAGTATCTCTTATCATTGTAAATAATTTTATTAAAATCTCTGAATTAATAATTTTTAATACTATCAACTCTTTTTTCATTATATTTTAAATAAGATTTCAGTAACATTCGAATTTTTTTAAAGTATATTCTAATTATTTTTTATGCTTAATCTAAAAATAAAGCATTTTGAATCAAGAAACTAAAAAATTAATAATATATGATGATAAATATTACTTGAACATCAGTATAACTAAAGTTACAATATGTTGTAAACTATTATTTCAATATAGTAGTGTATATTAATACTTAAAGAGATAAATTAATAAAAATTATTGTAAAAATTAACAATATATTATTAATTTTTCATTTACTTTGAAAAACATATTATATATGCATCTAGACAATTATTTTATTCATTTTAAGTATAATCGTTTGATTCCATTTGTTGTAGGGCCCTAGAGGTATGGCTATACCTAGTATATACATGTATTGAAAATTATAGTTGTGCAAATAATATATCTTTTATCAAAGACTCTTGTGTGTGGTTTTTTTAATTAGTGCCGAACGTTATAGTTAATAATTCTTTTAGTTTTTCAATTCTTTGCATTCCTAAAAATATTGTAATTAATGTATTTAGTTACGTTTAAAAATAAGAAATTTATTAACGCACTAATATATACATTATCAATTAATGATTTTTTCTTAAAAAATAGAGTTAATAGAAAAAAACGGTCTGAAATTGAGCTAAACTAATCTTGTCTCCTTATAGATAGTAAAGTTATCGTTAACTTTATTTTTTAAAGGATTATGGATTTTAATTTGATCTGCAAAGGATTATCGAGTCTGTTAAATGTATTCAGTATATTATGTATTCAGTATATTTATAATAGAGTTGATGTATAAAATAATGTCCACAAAATTTATAAAGAATATTTTGTAAAAAAAACCTATAATGCTAAATAAGCCTTAAAACATAACTATAGAATAAGGCCAAAAAATTTATAAAGAATTATGTTGTAAAAAGAAATCCATAATGCTAAATCAACCTTAAACCATCAACATAGAATAAGGCCCAAGACGTTTATATAAATTATCTTGTAAAAAGAAGCCCACAATGCTAATTAAGCCTTGAAACATCACTCGGATATTTTTGCAACAACCCTGTTGACCACTAACACTTCAAAACTCAACCCTACATTATCAAAAGATAAGTCTCCAAAACACACCGCCTCCCTTATCAATTACATTATCACTCCATACCTCTACATAGATCTCCACTGTAATAGTGAATAAAAGATTATGTTTGTTTAAGCCTGCAAGAATACATTGTTTTTAATCAATAAGATCGATGGTCGTGACATTTCATTTGAGGTATGTCTTTCTTATTCTAATTTTATTTTTTCTCATTAAAATTTTTACAATTTTTTTTAGGGAGTCCGATCTGATTTTTTATATAAATATTTGCATAATATTTATTGTTTAACTGCCATTGATTTATTTTATTTTGGTATTTATGAATTATATATTAGGTAATGGTGTAATTTAGGACATGAAGCACATTCATTTGTACCTTTTCTTAATTTCGATGATGAAATGAAACACTCTGATGTTTAGGAAGGAGAATAAAGCAGATCTACACCTGTTGTAACAGATAATCTTGCTTCTTTATATCGTCCACCTTTCGCTTTAATATACCAAGGCCCCTTTGGAAAGGCTAAAGATTTCGCAAAGAATCAGAAAAAGTGGATTTTAGTTAACATACAATCCACTAGAGAATTTAGTTCTCACATGCTTAATCGTGATACATGGGCTAATCGTAACCAATTTCACCTGTTACTCTTCTAATTGCCCTAGTTACAGGTCAAAATATCTGTTCTTGGAATGGTATGATTCAGCCCGAAAATTTGTTAGATGATTTGTTGCAATTCTTGGATAGTAGTCCTATAGATCACCATGTGAATGTAACTCATAAGCGTCCTAGAGCACAACCTATGCAAGTAAAGGATACAAAAGATGAAGAAGATGAGAAAATGGAAACTTCTAATCCAATACCCTCTATTGAACATGTAAAAGATGATACAAAAGAAGCTATTATTGAAGAAAAAAAGCTTATTTATCCTCCTTTACCTGAATAACCCAAAGATGATAAAACACTCACTTGTAGAATTGCATTTCGTCTCCAAAATGGAAAAAGACTTCAAAGGAATTTCTTTCGCTCAGATCCCATTCAGTTGATATGGTCATTCTGTGATTCTGAACTAGATGAAGGTGAAAAACGCCCTTTCCAGTTAACTCAAGCTATACCAGGTTCAAAGCCTTTGGATTATGAGGAGAATGTGACGTTTGAGGAGTCTGTCTTGCGAATTCTATGATTTCTGTTACTTGGGAATGATGTTCTTTTTAGAATGTTCTTGTCTTTTGGGTAATGTATATTTTTATTAGGGGTATGATGGATAGGTTTGAGTTTTTTTTAGAAATATCTTATCAACCTTCAATGTATTTTATTAATATGTTTTGTTTTTATTTAATAAATTATTATGAATATTTAGTAGGAACTTATCTTATGAATAACAAAAAGTATACAATATTAATCATTATAGTGTAATTGGGTTTTAAATATAATATACTTCTTTAATATAAAGTTGGGACTACTTTATTAATAAAAAAATTGATTAGAGAAATAGACGAGGTACCAAAGGATATACTTACCCCTAACTATTAAGTTGACTAGAATGCATATACTTGAAATTATGTGACTTTTTCATGTCCATCATGTAAATATTTTATTTCAAAGAAGGTTCTCTAAAATCATTTGAAGTCATTGTCCTCAACTATCGAGTTAGTGATTAAAATATATATATATCTCTATAATTATACTAGTAAATAAGAAAGTTTACATTGACACGGTAATTTAAACAATACTTATATTACCTTTACCAATATTACCTAAATTTCTAAAACCACATTTAGACTAATTAAACCAAGATAAAATTTATTTACGAGTTGAGGGCTAATCCTTCGATCCAATATGGTTCAACACTCATATTTTTTCTATGTACATTTACTATGGATCAATTTAGAATATGGGTCTCGACACTAAAAAATTTACTATCTTTTTGTCACTCGTAAATATTGTCACACCATTTATCTCATGCCCATCATTCCAGGTTTTTAAAGTTATAAAAATAATTTTATTGAAATCAATATGTGGAACCGTCGATTCGATAATCTCCAGGTTTTTAAGACATCTTTTGATCCAACTTTGTGTTTCTTAACAAATGGAGATATAGGAGTATTTAGACGGGTAACCTTCAAAATATGGAACTTTAAGGACATCTAAACCACAAATTTTCGGAAAAATATACTACCTATATTTTTATATTATAATAGTTTTTTATGTATATCATATGTAACTTTTTTAGTTAATTTCTAATTTTTTATCGTGGTAAATGCTTTTATATTAGTAACAATTCAAGTGCGTTATGTATTTAAAATCTAAATACAGTTATAAATGTAATATCTAAATTTTTATTTAGATGTATTCTCTAAAATTGAAATATCAAATTTATAATTGCTCCATAGTTTTCATTAATAAAATAATATACCATACTAATATAGTGGAGTCACTCTTCTACATTTCAAGAACTTATATTTTTTGTAAAGGTTACGAAATATATTGAGGGAATTAGCGATATGCATAAAAGTATGATTAAATAAACAACAATTATAATTATAAAAGAAAAGGAGTAGTCGTAAAACTAGAGGGTAAAAATAAAGATGTTTTAAATTGGAAATGATATCATTTGATGCAAGGAGATAAGTAATTAGAAATTGTTAATTTCGTAACTGATAACATGATTTCTTCTTTGATGTTTATTTTACATATTTTAAATTGATTTGGTTTAGCATGATGAATATCGAGAGTAAGATTTGATGATTTGGTAGTGTTACTTTCTTAATCATTTAAATACGAAGATTTTAAACTAGTGGAATGTTGGATATTCTCAATATATATGTAATGGTTTTCTAACAATTTTATGTTTTAGAAACATATCTTCTTCAATGCTACTTATTTTTATCTTTGTGTTAGGTGTTTTATAGTGTGCGACATGTGTTTGAGCACCAAGATCATGTTGAAAGAAGAGACCACTTGAAATTGCATATTTGTAAGAGAGAGATGATCTGATTTTTGAAGTTTCTTACGGATTTTGAGTAAGATATTTTGTATAGGTGTATCTATAAATTCGAACCTTTTATTTTAATTGATATTTGTTGACTATCTTTTGAATTATAATGTTTGGTAAACCATATGATCTTACATTAATAATGATAGTATCTCTTATCATTGTATATAATTTTATTAATATCTCTAAATTAATCATTTTTACTACTATCAACTCTTTTTTCATTATATTTTAAATAAGATTTCAGTAACATTCGAATTTTTTTAAAGTATATTCTAATTATTTTTTATGCTTAATCTAAAAATAAAGCATTTTGAATCAAGAAACTAAAATATTAATAATATATGTAACCTTTTATACAAAAGATAAAGATGTTAATAGATGATAAATATTACTTGAACATCAGTATAACTAAAGTTACAATATGTTGTAAACTATTATTTCAATATAGTAGTGTATATTAATACTTAAAGAGATAAATTTATAAAAATTATTGTAAAAATTAACAATATATTATTATTTTTTCATGTACTTTGAAAAACATATTATATATGCATCTAGACAATTATTTTATTCATTTTAAGTATAATCGTTTGATTCCATTTGTTGTAGGGCCCTAGAGGCATGGGCCATACCTAGTATATACATGTATTGAAAATTATAGTTGTGCAAATAATATGTCTTTTATCAAAGACCCTTGTGTGTGGTTTTTTTATCAGTGCCGAACGTTATAGTTAATAATTCTTTTAGTTTTTCAATTCTTTGCATTCCTAAAAATATTGTAATTAATGTATTTAGTTACGTTTAAAAAATAAGGAATTTATTAACGCACTAATATATACATTATCAATTAATGATTTTTTCTTAAAAAATAGATTTAATAGAAAAAATGGTCTGAAATTGAGCTAAACTAATCTTGTCTCCTTATAGATAGTAAATTTATCAGTAACTTTCTTTTTTAAAGGATTATGGATTTTAATTTGATCTGCAAAGGATTATCGAGTCTGTTTAATGTATTCTGTATATTTATAATAGAGTTGTTGTATAAAATAATGTCCAAAAAATTTATAAAGAATATTTTGTAAAAAAAAACCCGTAATGCTAAATAAGCCTTAAAACATAACTATAGAATAAGGCCAAAAAAATTATAAAGAATTATGTTGTAAAAAGAAATCTATAATGCTAAATCAACCTTAAACCATCAACATAGAATAAGGCCCAAGATGTTTATATAAATTATCTTGTAAAAAGAAGCCCACAATGCTAATTAAGCCTTGAAACATCACTACGTATATTTATGCAACAACCTTGTTGACCACTAACACTTTAAAACTCAACCCTACATTATCAAAAGATAAGTCTCCAAAACACACCGCCTCCCTTATCAATTACATTATCACTCCATACCTCTACATAGATCTCCACTGTAATAGTGAATAAAAGATTATGTTTGTTTAAGCCTGCAAGAATACATTGTTTTTAATCAATAAGATCGATGGTCGTGACATTTCATTTGAGGTATGTCTTTCTTATTCTAATTTTATTTTTTCTCATTAAAATTTTTACAATTTTTATTTTAGGGAGTCCGATCTGATTTTTTATATAAATATTTGCATAATATATGTTGTTTAACTGCCATTGATTTATTTTATTTTGGGATTTATGAATTATATATTAGATAATGGTGTAATTTAGGACATGAAGCACATTCATTTGTACCTTTTCTTAATTTCGATGATGAAATGAAACACTCTGATGTTTGGGAAGGAGAATAAAGAAGATCTACACCTGTTGTAACAGATATCTTGCTTTTTTATATCGTCCACCTTTAGCTTTAATATACCAAGGCCCCTTTGGAAAGGCTAAAGATTTCGCAAAGAATCAGAAAAAGTGGTTTTTAGTTAACATACAATCCACTAGAGAATTTAGTTCTCACATGCTTAATCATGATACATGGGCTAATGAAGAGTTTGCACAAACTATCAAAACCAATTTCATTTTCTGGGAGATATACAATGATACAGAAGAAAGGAGTAAAGTTTGTATTTATTACAGATTAGATTCTGCACATGTTACTCTTGTAATTGTCCTAGTTACAGGTCAAAACATCTGTGCTTGGAATGGTATGATTCAGCCCGAAAATTTGTTAGATGATTTGTTGCAATTCTTGGATAGTAGTCCTACAGATCACCATGTGAATGTAACTCATAAGCGTCCTAGAGCACAACCTATGCAAGTAAAGGATACAAAAGATGAAGAAGATGAGAAAATGGAAACTTCTAATCCAATACCAGCTATTGAGCATGTAAAAGATGATACAAAGAAGCTATTATTGAAGAAAAAAAGCGTATTTATCCTCCTTTACCTGAAGAACCCAAAGATGATAAAACACTCACTTGTAGAATTGCATTTCGTCTCCAAAATGGAAAAAGACTTCAAAGGAATTTCTTTCGCTCAGATCCCATTCAGTTGATATGGTCATTCTGTGATTCTGAACTGGATGAAGGTGAAAAACGCCCTTTCCGGTTAACTCAAGCTATACCAGGTTCAAAGCCTTTGGATTATGAGGAGAATGTGACGTTTGAGGAGTCTGTCTTGCGAATTCTATGATTTCTGTTACTTGGGAATGATGTTTTTTTAGAATGTTCTTGTCTTTTGGGTAATGTATATTTTTATTAGGGGTATGATGGACAGGTTTGAGTTTTTTTTTTAGAAATATCTTATCAACCTTCAATGTATTTTATTAATATATTTTGTTTTTATTTAATAAATTATTATGAATATTTAGTAGGAACTTATCTTATGAATAACAAAAAATATACAATATTAATCATTATAGTGTAATTGGGTTTTAAATATAATATACTTCTTTTATATAAAGTTGGGACTACTTTATTAATAAAAAAATTGATTAGAGAAATAGACGAGGTACCAAAGGATATACTTACCCCTAACTATTAAGTAGACTAGAATGCATATACTTAAAATTACGTGACTTTTTCATGTCCATCAGGTAAATATTTTATTTCAAAGAAGGTTCTCTAAAATCATTTGAAGTCATTGTCCTCACCTATCGAGTTAGTGATGTTAATATATATATCTCTATAATTATACTAGTAAATAAGAAAGTTTACATTGACACGGTAATTTAAACAATACTTATACTACCTTTACCAATATTCCCTAAATTTCTAAAACCACATTTAGATTAATTAAACCAAGATAAAATTTATTTACGAGTTGAGGGCTAATCCTTCGATCCAATATGGTTCAACACTCATATTTTTTCTATGTACATTTACTATGGATCGATTTAGAATATGGGTCTCGACACTAAAATTTTTACTATCTTTTTGTCACTCGTAAATATGGTCACACCATTTATCTCATGCCCATCATTCTAGGTTTTTAAAGTTATAAAAATAATTTTATTGAAATCAATATGTGGAACCGTCAATTCGATAATCTCCAGTTTTTTAAGACATCTTTTGATCCAACTTTGTGTTTCTTAACAAATGGAGATATAGGAGTATTTAGACGGGTAACCTTCAAAATATGGAACTTTAAGGACATCTAGACCAAAAATTTTCGGAAAAATATACTACCTATATTTTCATATGTATATCATATGTAACTTTTTTAGTTAATTTCTAATTTTTTATCGTGGTAAATGCTTTTATATTAGTAACAATTCAAGAGCATTATGTATTTAAAATCTAAATACAGTTATAAATGTAATATCTAAATTTTTATTTAGATGTATTCTCTAAAATTGAAATATAAAATTTATAATTGCTCCATAGTTTTCATTAATAAAATAATATACCATACTAATATAGTGGAGTCAGACTTCTACATTTCAAGAACTTATATTGTTTGTAAAAGTTACGAAATATATTGAGGGAATTAGCGATATGCATAAAGGTATGATTAAATAAACAACAATTATAATTACAAAAGAAAAGGAGTAGTCGTAAAACTAGAGGGTAAAAATAAAGATGTTTTAAATTGGAAATCATATCATATGATGCAAGGAGATCAGTAATTAGAAATTGTTAATTTCGTAACTGATAACATGATTTCTTCTTTAATATTTATTTTACATATTTTAAATTGATTTGGTTTAGCATGATGAATATCGAGAGTAAGATTTGATGATTTGTTAGTGTTACTTTCTTAATCATTTAAATACGAATATTTTAAATTAGTGGAATGTTGGATATTCTCAATATATATGTAATGGTTTTCTAACAATTTTATGTTTTATAAACATATCTTCTTCAATGCTACTTATTTTTATCTTTGTGTTGGGTGTTTTATAGGGTGCAACATGTGTTTGAGCACCAAGATCATGTTGAAAGAAGAGACCACTTGAAATTGCATATTTGTAAGAGAGAGATGATCTGATTTTTGAAGTTTCTTACGGATTTTGAGTAAGATATTTTGTATAGGTGTATCTATAAATTCAAACCTTTTATTTTGATTGATATTTGTTGACTATCTTTTGAATTATAATGTTTTGTCAACCACATGATCTTACATTAATAATGATAGTATCTCTTATCATTGTAAATAATTTTATTAATATCTCTAAATTAATCATTTTTACTACTATCAACTCTTTTTTCATTATATTTTAAATAAGATTTCAGTAACATTCGAATTTTTTTAAAGTATATTCTAATTATTTTTTATGCTTAATCTAAAAATAAAGCATTTTGAATCAAGAAACTAAAAAATTAATATTATATGTAATCTTTTATACAAAAGATAAATATGTTAATAGATGATAAATATTACTTGAACATCAGTATAACTAAAGTTACAATATGTTGTAAACTATTATTTCAATATAGTAGTGTATATTAATACTTAAAGAGATAAATTAATAAAAATTATTGTAAGAATTAACAATATATTATTATTTTTTCATGTACTTTGAAAAGTATATTATATATGCATCTAGACAATTATTTTACTCATTTTAAGTATAATCGTTTGATTCCATTTGTTGTAGGGCCCTAGAGGCATGGGCCATACCTAGTATATACATGTATTGAAAATTATAGTTGTGCAAATAATATATCTTTTATCAAAGACTCTTGTGTGTGGTTTTTTTTATCAGTGCCGAACGTTATAGTTAATAATTCTTTTAGTTTTTCAATTCTTTGCATTCCTAAAAATATTGTAATTAATGTATTTAGTTACGTTTAAAAAATAAGGAATTTATAAACGCACTAATATATACATTATCAATTAATGATTTTTTCTTAAAAAATAGAGTTAATAGAAAAAAAACGGTCTGAAATTGAGCTAAACTAATCTTGTCTCCTTATAGATAGTAAAGTTATCGTTAACTTTATTTTTTAAAGGATTATGGATTTTAATTTGATCTGCAAAGGATTATCGAGTCTCTTAAATGTATTCAGTATATTTATAATAGAGTTGATGTATAAAATAATGTCCAAAAAATTTATAAAGTATATTTTGTAAAAAAAAACCCATAATGCTAAATAAGCCTTAAATCATAACTATAGAATAAGGCCAAAAAATTTATACAGAATTATGTTGTAAAAAGAAACCCATAATGCTAAATCAACCTTAAACCATCAACATAGAATAAGGCCCAAGACGTTTATAAAAATTATCTTGTAAAAATAAGCCCACAACGCTAATTAAGCCTTGAAACATCACTACGAATATTTATGAAACAACCCTGTTGACCACTAACGCTTCAAAACTCAACCCTACATTATCAAAAGATAAGTCTCCAAAACACACCGCCTCCCTTATCAATTACATTTTCACTCCATACCTCTACATAGATCTCCACTGTAATAGTGAATAAAAGATTATGTTTGTTTAAGCCTGCAAGAATACATTGTTTTTAATCAATAAGATCGATGGTCGTGACATTTCATTTGAGGTATGTCTTTCTTATTCTAATTTTATTTTTTCTCATTAAAATTTATACAATTTTTATTTTAGGGAGTCCGATCTGATTTTTTATATAAATATTTGCATAATATATATTGTTTAACTGCCATTGATATATTTTATTTTGGGATTTATGAATTATATATTAGGTAATGGTGTAATTTAGGACATGAAGCACATTCATTTGTACCTTTTCTTAATTTCGGTGATGAAATTAAACACTCTGATTTTTGGGAAGGAGAATAAAGCAGATCTACACTTGTTGTAACAGATAATCTTGCTTCTTTATATAGTCCACCTTTCGCTTTAATATACCAAGGCCCCTTTGGAAAGGCTAAAGATTTAGCAAAGAATCAGAAAAAGTGGCTTTTAGTTAACATACAATCCACTAGAGAATTTAGTTCTCACATGCTTAATCGTGATACATGGGCAAATGAAGAGGTCGCACAAACTATCAAAACCAATTTCATTTTCTGGGAGATATACAATGATACAGAAGAAAGGAGTAAAGTTTGTATTTATTACAGATTAGATTCTGCACCTGTTACTCTTGTAATTGCCCCAGTTACAGGTCAAAACATCTGTGCTTGGAATGGTATGATTCAGCCCGAAAATTTGTTAGATGATTTGTTGCAATTCTTGGATAGTAGTCCTACAGATCACCATGTGAATGTAACTCATAAGCGTCCTAGAGCACAACTTATGCAAGTAAAGGATACAAAAGATGAAGAAGATGAGAAAATGGAAACTTCTAATCCAATACCAGCTATTGAACATGTAAAAGATGATACAAAAGAAGCTATTATTGAAGAAAAAAAGCTTATTTATCCTCCTTTACCTGAAGAACCCAAAGATGATAAAACACTCACTTGTAGAATTGCATTTCGTCTCCAAAATAGAAAAAGACTTCAAAGGAATTTCTTTCGCTCAGATCCCATTCAGTTGATATGGTCATTCTGTGATTCTGAACTGGATGAAGGTGAAAAACGCCCTTTCTGGTTAACTCAAGCTATACCAGGTTCAAAGCCTTTAGATTATGAGAAGAATGTGACGTTTGAGGAGTCTGGTCTTGCGAATTCTATGATTTCTGTTACTTGGGAATGATGTTTTTTTTAGAATGTTCTTGTCTTTTGGGTAATGTATATTTTTATTAGGGGTATAATGGACAGGTTTGAGTTTTTTTTTTGAAATATCTTATCAACCTTTAATGTATATTATTAATATGTTTTGTTTTTATTTAATAAATTATTATGAATATTTAGTAGGAACTTATCTTATGAATAACAAAAAATATACAATATTAATCATTATAGTGTAATTGGGTTTTAAATATAATATACTTCTTTTATATAAAGTTGGGACTACATTATTAATAAAAAAATTGATTAGAGAAATAGACGAGGTACTACTTACCCCTAACTATTAAGTAGACTAGAATGCATATACTTAAAATTACGTGACTTTTTCATGTCCATTAGGTAAATATTTTATTTCAAAGAAAGTTCTCTAAAATCATTTGAAGTCATTGTCCTAACCTATCAAGTTAGTGATGAAAATATATATATCTCTATAATTATACTAGTAAATAAGAAAGTTTACATTGACACGGTAATTTAAACAATACTTATATTACCTTTACCAATATTCCCTAAATTTCTAAAACCACATTTAGACTAATTAAACCAAGATAAATTTTTTTTACGAGTTGAGGGCTAATCCTTCGATCCAATATGGTTCAACACTCATATTTTTTCTATGTACATTTACTATGGATCAATTTAGAATATGGGTCTCGACACTAAATTTTTTACTATCTTTTTGTCACTCGTAAATATGGTCACACCATTTATCTCATGCCCATCATTCTAGGTTTTTAAAGTTATAAAAATAATTTTATTGAAATCAATATGTGGAACCGTCGATTTGATAATCTCCAGTTTTTTAAGACATCTTTTGATCCAACTTTGTGTTTCTTAACAAATGGAGATATAGGAGTATTTAGACGGGTAACCTTCAAAATATGGAACTTTAAGGACATCTAGACCACAAATTTTCAGAAAAATATACTACATATATTTTCATATTATAATAGTTTTTTAGGTATATCATATGTAAATTTTTTAGTTAATTTCTAATTTTTTATCGTGGTAAATGCTTTTATATTAGTAACAATTCAAGAGCGTTATGTATTTAAAATCTAAATACAGTTATAAATGTAATATCTAAATTTTTATTTAGATGTATTCTCTAAAATTGAAATATCAAATTTATAATTGCTCCATAGTTTTCATTAATAAAATAATATACCATAGTAATATAGTGGAGTCATTCTTCTACATTTCAAGAACTTATATTGTTTGTAAAAGTTACGAAATTTATTGAGAGAATTAGCGATATGCATAAAGGTATGATTAAATAAACAACAATTATAATTACAAAAGAAAAGGAGTAGTCGTAAAACTAGAGGGTAAAAATAAAGATGTTTTAAATTGGAAATGATATCATATGATGCAAGGAGATAAGTAATTAGAAATTGTTAATTTCGTAACTGATAACATGATTTCTTCTTTAATGTTTATTTTTTACATATTTTAAATTCATTTGTTTTAGCATGATGAATATCGAGAGTAAGATTTGATGATTTGTTAGTGTTACTTTCTTAATCATTTAAATACGAAGATTTTAAATTAGTGGAATGTTGGATATTCTCAATATATATGTAATGGTTTTCTAACAATTTTATGTTTTAGAAACATATCTTCTTCAATGCTACTTATTTTTATCTTTGTGTTGGGTGTTTTATAGTGTACAACATGTGTTTGAGCACCAAGATCATGTTGAAAGAAGAGACCACTTGAAATTGCATATTTGTAAGAGAGATGATCTGATTTTTGAAGTTTCTTACGGATTTTGAGTAAGATATTTTGTATAGGTGTATCTATAAATTCAAACCTTTTATTTTGATTGATATTTGTTGACTATCTTTTGAATTATAATGTTTTGTAAACCACATGATCTTACATCAATAATGATAGTATCTCTTATCATTGTAAATAATTTTATTAATATCTCTAAATTAATCATTTTTACTACTATCAACTCTTTTTTCATTATATTTTAAATAAGATTTCAGTAACATTCGAATTTTTTTAAAGTATATTCTAATTATTTTTTATGCTTAATCGAAAAATAAAGCATTTTGAATCAAGAAACTAAAAAATTAATAATATATGTAATCTTTTATACAAAAGATAAATATGTTAATAGATGATAAATATTACTTGAACATCAGTATAACTAAAGTTACAATATGTTGTAAACTATTATTTCAATATAGTAGTGTATATTAATACTTAAAGAGATAAATTAATAAAAATTATTGTAAGAATTAACAATATATTATTATTTTTTCATGTACTTTGAAAAGTATATTATATATGCATCTAGACAATTATTTTACTCATTTTAAGTATAATCGTTTGATTCCATTTGTTGTAGGGCCCTAGAGGCATGGGCCATACCTAGTATATACATGTATTGAAAATTATAGTTGTGCAAATAATATATCTTTTATCAAAGACTCTTGTGTGTGGTTTTTTTTATCAGTGCCGAACGTTATAGTTAATAATTCTTTTAGTTTTTCAATTCTTTGCATTCCTAAAAATATTGTAATTAATGTATTTAGTTACGTTTAAAAAATAAGGAATTTATAAACGCACTAATATATACATTATCAATTAATGATTTTTTCTTAAAAAATAGAGTTAATAGAAAAAAAACGGTCTGAAATTGAGCTAAACTAATCTTGTCTCCTTATAGATAGTAAAGTTATCGTTAACTTTATTTTTTAAAGGATTATGGATTTTAATTTGATCTGCAAAGGATTATCGAGTCTCTTAAATGTATTCAGTATATTTATAATAGAGTTGATGTATAAAATAATGTCCAAAAAATTTATAAAGTATATTTTGTAAAAAAAAACCCATAATGCTAAATAAGCCTTAAATCATAACTATAGAATAAGGCCAAAAAATTTATACAGAATTATATTGTAAAAAGAAACCCATAATGCTAAATCAACCTTAAACCATCAACATAGAATAAGGCCCAAGACGTTTATAAAAATTATCTTGTAATAATAAGCCCACAACGCTAATTAAGCCTTGAAACATCACTACGAATATTTATGAAACAACCCTGTTGACCACTAACGCTTCAAAACTCAACCCTACATTATCAAAAGATAAGTCTCCAAAACACACCGCCTCCCTTATCAATTACATTTTCACTCCATACCTCTACATAGATCTCCACTGTAATAGTGAATAAAAGATTATGTTTGTTTAAGCCTGCAAGAATACATTGTTTTTAATCAATAAGATTGATGGTCGTGACATTTCATTTGAGGTATGTCTTTCTTATTCTAATTTTATTTTTTCTCATTAAAATTTATACAATTTTTATTTTAGGGAGTCCGATCTGATTTTTTATATAAATATTTGCATAATATATATTGTTTAACTGCCATTGATATATTTTATTTTGGGATTTATGAATTATATATTAGGTAATGGTGTAATTTAGGACATGAAGCACATTCATTTGTACCTTTTCTTAATTTCGATGATGAAATGAAACACTCTGATTTTTGGGAAGGAGAATAAAGCAGATCTACACTTGTTGTAACAGATAATCTTGCTTCTTTATATAGTCCACCTTTCGCTTTAATATACCAAGGCCCCTTTGGAAAGGCTAAAGATTTCGCAAAGAATCAGAAAAAGTGGCTTTTAGTTAACATACAATCCACTAGAGAATTTAGTTCTCACATGCTTAATCGTGATACATGGGCAAATGAAGAGGTTGCACAAACTATCAAAACCAATTTCATTTTCTGGGAGATATACAATGATACAGAAGAAAGGAGTAAAGTTTGTATTTATTACAGATTAGATTCTGCACCTGTTACTCTTGTAATTGCCCCAGTTACAGGTCAAAACATCTGTGCTTGGAATGGTATGATTCAGCCCGAAAATTTGTTAGATGATTTGTTGCAATTCTTGGATAGTAGTCCTACAGATCACCATGTGAATGTAACTCATAAGCGTCCTAGAGCACAACTTATGCAAGTAAAGGATACAAAAGATGAAGAAGATGAGAAAATGGAAACTTCTAATCCAATACCAGCTATTGAACATGTAAAAGATGATACAAAAGAAGCTATTATTGAAGAAAAAAAGCTTATTTATCCTCCTTTACCTGAAGAACCCAAAGATGATAAAACACTCACTTGTAGAATTGCATTTCGTCTCCAAAATGGAAAAAGACTTCAAAGGAATTTCTTTCGCTCAGATCCCATTCAGTTGATATGGTCATTCTGTGATTCTGAACTGGATGAAGGTGAAAAACGCCCTTTCTGGTTAACTCAAGCTATACCATGTTCAAAGCCTTTAGATTATGAGGAGAATATGACGTTTGAGGAGTCTGGTCTTGCGAATTCTATGATTTCTGTTACTTGGGAATGATGTTTTTTTTAGAATGTTCTTGTCTTTTGGGTAATGTATATTTTTATTAGGGGTATGATGGACAGGTTTGAGTTTTTTTTTAGAAATATCTTATAGACCTTCAATGTATATTATTAATATGTTTTGTTTTTATTTAATAAATTATTATAAATATTTAGTAGGAACTTAACTTATGAATAACAAAAAATATACAATATTAATCATTATAGTGTAATTGAGTTTTAAATATAATATACTTCTTTTATATAAAGTTGGGACTACATTATTAAGAAAAAAATTGATTAGAGAAATAGACGAGGTACCAAAGGATATACTTACCCCTAACTATTAAGTAGACTAGAATGCATATACTTAAAATTACGTGACTTTTTCATGTCCATTAGGTAAATATTTTATTTCAAAGAAGGTTCTTTAAAATCATTTGAAGTCATTGTCCTAACCTATCAAGTTAGTGATGAAAATATATATATCTCTATAATTATACTAGTAAATAAGAAAGTTTACATTGACACGGTAATTTAAACAATACTTATATTACCTTTACCAATATTCCCTAAATTTCTAAAACCACATTTAGACTAATTAAACCAAGATAAAAAAATTTTTACGAGTTGAGGGCTAATCCTTCGATCCAATATGGTTCAACACTCATATTTTTTCTATGTACATTTACTATGGATCAATTTAGAATATGGGTCTCGACACTAAATTTTTTACTATCTTTTTGTCACTCGTAAATATGGTCACACCATTTATCTCATGCCCATCATTCTAGGTTTTTAAAGTTATAAAAATAATTTTATTGAAATCAATATGTGGAACCGTCGATTTGATAATCTCCAGTTTTTTAAGACATCTTTTGATCCAACTTTGTGTTTCTTAACAAATGGAGATATAGGAGTATTTAGACGGGTAACCTTCAAAATATGGAACTTTAAGGACATCTAGACCACAAATTTTCAGAAAAATATACTACCTATATTTTCATATTATAATAGTTTTTTAGGTATATCATATGTAAATTTTTTAGTTAATTTCTAATTTTTTATCGTGGTAAATGCTTTTATATTAGTAACAATTCAAGAGTGTTATGTATTTAAAATCTAAATACAGTTATAAATGTAATATCTAAATTTTTATTTAGATGTATTCTCTAAAATTGAAATATCAAATTTATAATTGCTCCATAGTTTTCATTAATAAAATAATATACCATAGTAATATAGTGGAGTCATTCTTCTACATTTCAAGAACTTATATTGTTTGTAAAAGTTACGAAATTTATTGAGAGAATTAGCGATATGCATAAAGGTATGATTAAATAAACAACAATTATAATTACAAAAGAAAAGGAGTAGTCGTAAAACTAGAGGGTAAAAATAAAGATGTTTTAAATTGGAAATGATATCATATGATGCAAGGAGATAAGTAATTAGAAATTGTTAATTTCGTAACTGATAACATGATTTCTTCTTTAATGTTTATTTTTTACATATTTTAAATTCATTTGGTTTAGCATGATGAATATCGAGAGTAAGATTTGATGATTTGTTAGTGTTACTTTCTTAATCATTTAAATACGAAGATTTTAAATTAGTGGAATGTTGGATATTCTCAATATATATGTAATGGTTTTCTAACAATTTTATGTTTTAGAAACATATCTTCTTCAATGCTACTTATTTTTATCTTTGTGTTGGGTGTTTTATAGTGTACAACATGTGTTTAAGCACCAAGATCATGTTGAAAGAAGAGACCACTTGAAATTGCATATTTGTAAGAGAGAGATGATCTGATTTTTGAAGTTTCTTACGGATTTTGAGTAAGATATTTTGTATAGGTGTATCTATAAATTCGAACCTTTTATTTTAATTGATATTTGTTGACTATCTTTTGAATTATAATGTTTGGTAAACCATATGATCTTACATTAATAATGATAGTATCTCTTATCATTGTAAATAATTGTATTAATATCTCTAAATTAATCATTTTTACTACTATCAACTCTTTTTTCATTATATTTTAAATAAGATTTTTTCAGTAACATTTGATTTTTTTTAAAGTATATTCTAATTATTTTTTATGCTTAATCTAAAAATAAAGCATTTTGAATCAAGAAACTAAAAAATTAATAATATAAGAAACCTTTTATACAAAAGATAAATATGTTAATAGACGATAAATATTACTTGAACATCCGTATAACTAAAGTTACAATATGTTGTAAACTATTATTTCAATATAGTAGTGTATATTAATACTTAAAGAGATAAATTAATAAAAATTAACAATATATTATTATTTTTTCATGTACTTTGAAAAACATATTATATATGCATCTGGACAATTATTTTATTCATTTTAAGTATAATCGTTTGATTCCATTTGTTGTAGGGCCCTAGAGGCATGGGCCATACCTAGTATATACATGTATTGAAAATTATAGTTGTGCAAATAATATATCTTTTATCAAAGACTCTTGTGTGTGGTTTTTTTTATCAGTGCCGAACGTTATAGTTAATAATTCTTTTAGTTTTTCAGTTCTTTGCATTCCTAAAAATATTGTAATTAATGTATTTAGTTACGTTTAAAAAATAAGGAATTTATCAACGCACTAATATATACATTATCAATTAATGATTTTTTCTATAAAAATAGAGTTAATAGAAAAAAACGGTCTGAAATTGAGCTAAACTAATCTTGTCTCCTTATAGATAGTAAAGTTATCGTTAACTTTATTTTTTAAAGTATTATGGATTTTAATTTGATCTGCAAAGGATTATCGAGTCTGTTTAATGTATTCAGTATATTTATAATAGAGTTGATGTATAAAATAATGTCCAAAAAATTTATAAAGAATATTTTGTAAAAAAAACCCATAATGCTAAATAAGCCTTAAAACATAACTAAAGAATAAGGCAAAAAATTTTATAAAGAATTATGTTGTAAAAAGACACCCATAATGCTAAATCAACCTTAAACCATCAACATAGAATAAGGCCCAAGACGTTTATAAAAATTATCTTGTAAAAAGAAGCCCACAATGCTAATTAATTCTTGAAACATCACTACGGATATTTATGCAACAACCATGTTGACCACTAACACTTCAAAACTCAACCCTACATTATCAAAAGATAAGTCTCCAAAACACACCGCCTCCCTTATCAATTACATCATCACTTCATACCTCTACATAGATCTCCACTGTAATAGTGAATAAAAGATTATGTTTGTTTAAACCTGCAAGAATACATTGTTTTTAATCAATAAGATCGATGGTAGTGACATTTCATTTGAGGTATGTCTTTCTTATTCTATTTTTATTTTTTCTCATTGAGATTTTTACAATTTTTATTTTAGGGAGTCAGATCTGATTTTTTATATAAATATTTGCATAATATATATTGTTTAACTGCCATTGATTTATTTTATTTTGGGATTTATGAATTATATATTAGGTAATGGTGTAATTTAGGACATGAAGCACATTCATTTATACCTTTTCTTAATTTCGATGATGAAATGAAACACTCTGATGTTTGGGAAGGAGAATAAAGCAGATCTACACCTGTTGTAACAGATAATCTTACTTCTTTATATCGTCCACCTTTAGCTTTAATATACTAAGGCCGCTTTGGAAAGGCTAAAGATTTCGCAAAAAATCAGAAAAAGCGGCTTTTAGTTAACATACTATCCACTAGAGAATTTAGTTCTCACATGCTTAATCGTGAAACATGGGCTAATTAAGAGTTTGCACAAACTATCAAAACCAATTTCATTTTCTGGGAGATATACAATGATACAGAAGAAAGGAGTAAAGTTTGTATTTATTACAGATTAGATTCTGCACCTGTTACTCTTGTAATTGCCCTAGTTACAGGTCAAAACATCTGTGCTTGGAATGGTATGATTCAGCCCAAAAATTTGTTAGATGATTTGTTGCAATTCTTGGATAGTAGTCCTACAGATCACCATGTGAATGTAACTCATAAGCGTCCTAGAGCACAACCTATGCAAGTAAAGGATACAAAAGATGAAGAAGATGAGAAAATGGAAACTTCTAATTCAATACCAGCTATTGAACATGTAAAAGATGATACAAAGAAGCTATTATTGAAGAAAAAAAGCTTATTTATCCTCCTTTACCTGAAGAACCCAAAGATGATAAAACACTCACTTGTAGAATTGCATTTCATCTCCAAAATGAAAAAAGACTTCAAAGGAATTTCTTTCGCTCAGATCCCATTCAGTTGATATGGTCATTCTGTGATTCTGAACTGGATGAAGGTGAAAAACGCCCTTTCCGGTTAACTCAAGCTATACCAGGTTCAAAGCCTTTGGATTATGAGGAGAATGTGACGTTTGAGGAGTCTGTCTTGCGAATTCTATGATTTCTGTTACTTGGGAATGATGTTTTTTTTTAGAATGTTCTTGTCTTTTGGGTAATGTATATTTTTATTAGGGGTATGATGGACAGGTTTGAGTGTGTTTTTTAGAAATATCTTATCAACCTTCAATGTATTTTATTAATATGTTTTGTTTTTATTTAATAAATTATTATGAATATTTAGTAGGAACTTATCTTATGAATAACAAAAAATATACAATATTAATCATTATAGTGTAATTGGGTTTTAAATATAATATACTTCTTTTATATAAAGTTTGGACTACTTTATTAATAAAAAAATTGATTAGAGAAATAGACGAGGTACCAAAGGATATACTTACCCCTAACTATTAAGTAGACTAGAATGCATATACTTAAAATTACGTGACTTTTTCATGTCCATCAGGTAAATATTTTATTTCAAAGAAGGTTCTCTAAAATCATTTGAAGTCATTGTCCTCACCTATCGAGTTAGTGATGAAAATATATATATCTCTATAATTATACTGGTAAATAAGAAAGTTTACATTGACACGGTAATTTAAACAATACTTATATTACCTTTACCAATATTCCCTAAATTTCTAAAACCACATTTAGACTAATTAAACCAAGATAAAATTTATTTACGAGTTGAGGGCTAATCCTTCGATCCAATATGGTTCAACACTCATATTTTTTCTATGTACATTTACTATGGATCAATTTAGAATATGGGTCTCGACACTAAAATTTTTACTATCTTTTTGTCACTCGTATATATGGTAACACCATTTATCTCATGCCCATCATTCCAAGTTTTCAAAGTTATAAAAATAATTTTATTGAAATCAATATGTGGAACCGACGATTCGATAATCTCTAGTTTTTTAAGACATCTTTTGATCCAACTTTGTGTTTCTTAACAAATGGAGATATAGGAGTATTTAGACGGGTAACCTTCAAAATATGGAACTTTAAGGACATCTAGACCACAAATTTTCGGAAAAATATACAACCTATATTTTTATATTATAATAGTTTTTTATGTATATCATATGTAACTTTTTTAGTTAATTTCGAATTTTTTATCGTGGTAAATGCTTTTATATTAGTAACAATTCAAGAGCGTTATGTATTTAAAATCTTAATACAGTTATAAATGTAATATCTAAATTTTTATTTAGATGTATTCTCTAAAATTGAAATATCAAATTTATAATTGCTCCATAGTTTTTATTAATAAAATAATATACCATACTAATATAGTGGAGTCAGTCTTCTACATTTCAAGAACTTATATTGTTTGTAAAAGTTACGAAATATATTGAGGGAATTAGCGATATGCATAAAGGTATGATTAAATAAACAACAATTATAATTATAAAAGAAAAGGAGTAGTCGTAAAACTAGAGGGTAAAAATAAAGATGTTTTGAATTGGAAATGATATCATATGATGCAAGGAGATAAGTAATAAGAAATTGTTAATTTCGTAACTGATAACATGATTTCTTCTTTAATGTTTATTTTACATATTTTAAATTGATTTGGTTTAGCATGATGAATATCGAGAGTAAGATTTGATGATTTGTTAGTGTTACTTTCTTAATCATTTAAATACGAAGATTTTAAATTAGTGGAATGTTGGATATTCTCAATATATATGTAATGGTTTTCTAACAATTTTATGTTTTAGAAACATATCTTCTTCAATGCTACTTATTTTTATCTTTGTGTTGGGTGTTTTATAGTGTGCAACATGTGTTTGAGCACCAAGATCATGTTCAAAGAAGAGACCACTTGAAATTGCATATTTGTAAGAGAGAGATGATCTGATTTTTGAAGTTTCTTACGGATTTTGAGTAACATATTTTGTATAGGTGTATCTATAAATTCGAACCTTTTATTTTAATTGATATTTGTTGACTATCTTTTGAATTATAATGTTTAGTTAACCATATGATCTTACATTAATAATGATAGTATCTCTTATCATTGTAAATAATTTTATTAATATCTCTAAATTAATCATTTTTACTACTATCAACTCTTTTTTCATTGTATTTTAAATAAGATTTCAGTAACATTCGAATTTTTTTAAAGTATATTCTAATTATTTTTTATGCTCAATCTAAAAATAAAGCATTTTGAATCAAGAAACTAAAATATTAATAATATATGTAACTTTTTATACAAAAGATAAATATGTTAATAGATGATAAATATTACTTGAACATCAGTATAACTAAAGTTACAATATGTTGTAAACTATTATTTCAATATAGTAGTGTATATTAAATACTTAAAGAGATAAATTAATAAAAATTATTGTAAAAATTAACAATATATTATTATTTTTTCATGTACTTTGAAAAACATATTATATATGCATCTAGACAATTATTTTATTCATTTTAAGTATAATCGTTTGATTCCATTTGTTGTAGGGCCGTAGAGGCATGGGCCATACCTAGTATATACATGTATTGAAAATTATAGTTGTGCAAATAATATATCTTTTATCAAAGACTCTTGTGTGTGGTTTTTTTTATCAGTGCCGAACGTTATATTTAATAATTCTTTTAGTTTTTCAATTCTTTGCATTCCTAAAAATATTGTAATTAATGTATTTAGTTACGTTTAAAAAATAAGGAATTTATCAACGCACTAATATATACATTATCAATTAATGATTTTTTCTTAAAAAAAAGAGTTAATAGAAAAAAACTGTTTGAAATTGAGCTAAACTAATCTTGTCTCCTTATAGATAGTAAAGTTATCGTTAACTTTATTTTTTAAAGGATTATGGATTTTAATTTGATCTGCAAAGGATTATCGAGTCTGTTTAATGTATTCAGTATATTTATAATAGAGTTGATGTATAAAATAATGTCCAAAAAATTTATAAAGAATATTTTGTAAAAAAAACCCATAATGTTAAATAAGCCTTAAAACATAACTATAGAATAAGGCC
Organism: Nemophila menziesii; assembly: GCA_029959085.1. Lineage (NCBI taxonomy): Eukaryota > Viridiplantae > Streptophyta > Magnoliopsida > Boraginales > Hydrophyllaceae > Nemophila > Nemophila menziesii. The sequence goes on from JARWIR010000024.1 coordinate 3,980,188, forward strand.
AAAAAATTTATAAAGAATTATGTTTTAAAAAGAAATCTATAATGATAAATCAACCTTAAACCATCAACATAGAATAAGGTCCAAGACGTTTATATAAATTATCTTGTAAAAAGAAGCCCACAATGCTAATTAAGCCTTGAAACATCACTACTAATATTTATGCCACAACCCTGTTGACCACTAACACTTCAAATCTCAACCCTACATTATCAAAAGATAAGTCTCCAAAACACACTGCCTCCCTTATCAATTACATTATCACTCCCTATCTCTACATAGATCTCCACTGTAATAGTGAATAAAAGATTATGTTTGTTTAAGCCTGCAAGAATACATTGTTTTTAATCAATAAGATCGATGGTCGTGTCATTTCATTTGAGGTATGCCTTTCTTATTCTAATTTTATTTTTTCTCATTAAAATTTTTACAATTTTTATTTTAGGGAGTCCGATCTGATTTTTTATATAAATATTTGCATAATATATATTGTTTAACTGCCATTGATTTATTTTATTTTGGGATTTATGAATTATATATTAGGTAATGGTGTAATTTAGGACATGAAGCACATTCATTTGTACCTTTTCTTAATTTCGATGATGAAATGAAACACTCTGATGTTTGGGAAGGAGAATAAAGCAGATCTACACCTGTTGTAAAAAATATCTTGCTTCTTTATATATCCACCTTTAGCTTTAATATACCAAGGCCCCTTTGGAAAGGCTAAAGATTTCTTAAAGAATCAGAAAAAGTGGCTTTTAGTTAACATACAATCCACTAGAGAATTTAGTTCTCACATGCTTAATCGTGATACATGGGCTAATGAAGAGTTTGCACAAACTATCAAAACCAATTTCATTTTCTGGAAGATATACAATGATACAGAAGAAAGGAGTGAAGTTTGTATTTATTACAGATTAGATTCTGCACCTGTTACTCTTGTAATTTCCCTAGTTACAGGTCAGAACATCTGTGCTTGGAATGGTATGATTCAGCCCGAAAATTTGTTAGTTGATTTGTTGCAATTCTTGGATAGTAGTCCTACAGATCACCATGTGAATGTAACTCATAAGCGTCCTAGAGCACAACCTATGCAAGTAAAGGATACAAAAGATGAAGAAGATGAGAAAATGGAAACTTCTAATCCAATACCAGCTATTGAACATGTAAAAGATGATACAAAGAAACTATTATTGAAGAAAAAAGCTTATTTATGCTCCTTTACCTGAAGAACCCAACGATGATAAAACACTCACTTGTAGAATTGCATTTCGTCTCCAAAATGGAAAAAGACTTCAAAGGAATTTCTTTCGCTATCCCATTCAGTTGATATGGTCATTCTATGATTCTGAACTGGATGAAGGTGAAAAACGCCCTTTCCGGTTAACTCAAGCTATACCAGGTTCAAAGCCTTTGGATTATGAGGAGAATGTGACGTTTGAGGAGTCTGTCTGGCGAATTCTATGATTTCTGTTACTTGGGAATGATGTTTTTTTTTAGAATGTTCTTGTCTTTTGGGTAATGTATATTTTTATTAGGGGTATGATGGACAGGTTTGAGTTTTTTTTTTAGAAATATCTTATCAACCTTCAATGTATTTTATTAATATATTTTGTTTTTATTTAATAAATTATTATGAATATTTAGTAGGAACTTATCTTATGAATAACAAAAAATATACAATATTAATCATTATAGTGTAATTGGGTTTTAAATATAATATACTTCTTTTATATAAAGTTGGGACTACTTTATTAATAAAAAAATTGATTAGAGAAATAGACGAGGTACCAAAGGATATACTTACCCCTAACTATTAAGTAGACTAGAATGCATATACTTAAAATTACGTGACTTTTTCATGTCCATCAGGTAAATATTTTATTTCAAAGAAGGTTCTCTAAAATCATTTGAAGTCATTGTCCTCACCTATCGAGTTAGTGATGAAAATATATATATCTCTATAATTATACTAGTAAATAAGAAAGTTTTCATTGACACGGTAATTTAAACAATACTTATATTACCTTTACCAATATTCCCTAAATTTCTAAAACCACATTTAAACTAATTAAACCAAGATAAAATTTATTTACGAGTTGAGGGCTAATCCTTCGATCCAATATGGTTCAACACTCATATTTTTTCTATGTACATTTACTATGGATCAATTTAGAATATGGGTCCCGACACTAAAAATTTTACTATCTTTTTGTCACTCGTAAATATGGTCACACCATTTATCTCATACCCATCATTCCAGGTTTTTACAGTTATAAAAATAATTTTATTGAAATCAATATGTGGAACCGTAGATTCGATAATCTCCAGTTTTTTAAGACATCTTTTGATCCAACTTTGTGTTTCTTAACAAATGGAGATATAGGAGTATTTAGACAGGTAACCTTCAAAATATGGAACTTTAAGGACATCTAGACCACAAATTTTCGGAAAAATATACTACCTATATTTTCATATTATAATAGTTTTTTATGTATATCATATGTAACTTTTTTAGTTAATTTCTAATTTTTTATCGTGGTAAATTCTTTTATATTAGTAATAATTCAAGAGCGTTATGTATTTAAAATCTAAATACAGTTATAAATGTAATATCTAAATTTTTATTTAGATGTATTCTCTAAAATTGAAATATCAAATTTATAATTGCTCCATAGTTTTCATTAATAAAATAATATACCATACTAATATAGTGGAGTCAGTCTTCTACATTTCAAGAACTTATATTGTTTGTAAAAGTTACGAAATATATTGAGGGAATTAGCGATATGCATAAAGGTATGATTAAATAAACAACAATTATAATTATAAAAGAAAAGGAGTAGTCGTAAAACTAGAGGGTAAAAATAAAGATGTTTTAAATTGGAAATGATATCATATGATGCAAGGAGATAAGTAATTAGAAATTGTTAATTTCGTAACTGATAACATGATTTCTTCTTTAATGTTTATTTTACATATTTTAAATTGATTTGGTTTAGCATGATGAATATGGAGAGTAAGATTTGATGATTTGTTAGTGTTACTTTCTTAATCATTTAAATACGAAGATTTTAAATTAGTGGAATGTTGGATATTCTCAATATATATGTAATGGTTTTCTAACAATTTTATGTTTTAGAAACATATTTTCTTCAATGCTACTTATTTTTATCTTTGTGTTGGGTGTTTTATAGTGTGCAACATGTGTTTGAGCACCAAGATCATGTTGAAAGAAGAGACCACTTGAAATTGCATATTTGTAAGAGAGAGATGATCTGATTTTTGAAGTTTCTTAAGGATTTTGAGTAAGATATTTTGTATAGGTGTATCTATAAATTCGAACCTTTTATTTTAATTGATATTTGTTGACTATCTTTTGAATTATAATGTTTAGTTAACCATATGATCTTACATTAATAATGATAGTATCTCTTATCATTGTAAATAATTTTATTAATATCTCTAAATTAATCATTTTTACTACTATCAACTCTTTTTTCATTATATTTTAAATAAGATTTCAGTAACATTCGAATTTTTTTAAAGTATATTCTAATTATTTTTTATGCTTAATCTAAAAATAAAGCATTTTGAATCAAGAAACTAAAATATTAATAATATATGTAACTTTTTATACAAAAGATAAATATGTTAATAGATGATAAATATTACTTGAACATCAGTATAACTAAAGTTACAATATGTTGTAAACTATTATTTCAATATAGTAGTGTATATTAATACTTAAAGAGATAAATTAATAAAAATTATTGTAAAAATTAACAATATATTATTATTTTTTCATGTACTTTGAAAAATATATTATATATGCATCTAGACAATTATTTTATTCATTTTAAGTATAATCGTTTGATTCCATTTGTTGTAGGGCCCTAGAGGCATGGGCCATACCTAGTATATACATGTATTGAAAATCATAGTTGTGCAAATAATATATCTTTTATCAAAGACTCTTGTGTGTGGTTTTTTTTATCAGTGCCGAACGTTATAGTTAATAATTCTTTTAGTTTTACAATTCTTTGCATTCCTAAAAATATTGTAATTAATGTATTTAGTTACGTTTAAAAAATAAGGAATTGATTAACGCACTAATATATACATTATCAATTAATGATTTTTTCTTAAAAAAAAGATTTAATAGAAAAAAACGGTCTGAAATTGAGCTAAACTAATCTTGTCTCCTTATAGATAGTAAAGTTATCGTTAACTTTATTTTTTAAAGGATTATGGATTTTAATTTGATCTGCAAAGGATTATCGAGTCTGTTTAATGTATTCAGTATATTTATAATAGAGTTGATGTATAAAATAATGTCCAAAAAATTTATAAAGAATATTTTGTAAAAAAACCCATAATGCTAAATAAGCCTTAAACATAACTATAGAATAAGGCCAAAAAATTTATAAAGAATTATGTTGTAAAAAGAAATCTATAATGATAAATCAACCTTAAACCATCAACATAGAATAAGGTCCAAGACGTTTATATAAATTATCTTGTACAAAGAAGCCCACAATGCTAATTAAGCCTTGAAACATCACTACAAAATATTTATGCAACAACCCTGTTGACCACTAACACTTCAAAACTCAACCCTACATTATCAAAAGATAAGTCTCCAAAACACACCGCCTCCCTTATCAATTACATTATCACTCCATATCTCTACATAGATCTCAACTGTAATAGTGAATAAAAGATTATGTTTGTATAAGCCTGCAAGAATACATTGTTTTTAATCAATAAGATCGATGGTCGTGATATTTCATTTGAGGTATGTCTTTCTTATTCTAATTTCATTTTTTCTCATTAAAATTTTTACAATTTTTATTTTAGGGAGTCCGATCTGATTTTTTATATAAATATTTGCATAATATATATTGTTTAACTGCCATTGATTTATTTTATTTTGGGATTTATGAATTATATATTAGGTAATGGTGTAATTTAGGACATGAAGCACATTCATTTGTACCTTTTCTTAATTTCGATGATGAAATGAAACACTCTGATGTTTGGGAAGGAGAATAAAGCAGATCTACACCTGTTGTAACAAATATCTTGCCTCTTTATATCGTCCACCTTTAGCTTTAATATACCAAGGCCCCTTTGGAAAGGCTAAAGATTTCGCAAAGAATCAGAAAAAGTGGCTTTTAGTTAACATACAATCCACTAGAGAATTTAGTTCTCACATGCTTAATCGTGATACATGGGCTAATGAAGAGTTTGCACAAACTATCAAAACCAATTTCATTTTCTGGGAGATATACAATGATACAGAAGAAAGGAGTAAAGTTTGTATTTATTACAGATTAGATTCTGCACCTGTTACTCTTGTAATTTCCCTAGTTACAGGTCAGAACATCTGTGCTTGGAATGGTATGATTCAGCCCGAAAATTTGTTAGATGATTTGTTGCAATTCTTGGATAGTAGTCCTACAGATCACCATGTGAATGTAACTCATAAGCGTCCTAGAGCACAACCTATGTAAGTAAAGGATACAAAAGATGAAGAAGATGAGAAAATGGAAACTTCTAATCCAATACCAGCTATTGAACATGTAAAAGATGATACAAAGAAGCTATTATTGAAGAAAAAAAGCTTATTTATCCTCCTTTACCTGAAGAACCCAAAGATGATAAAACACTCACTTGTAGAATTGCATTTCGTCTCCAAAATGGAAAAAGACTTCAAAGGAATTTCTTTCGCTCAGATCCCATTAAGTTGATATGGTCATTCTATGATTCTGAACTGGATGAAGGTGAAAAACGCCCTTTCCTGTTAACTCAAGCTATACCAGGTTCAAAGCCTTTGGATTATGAGGAGAATGTGACGTTTGAGGAGTCTGTCTTGCGAATTCTATGATTTCTGTTACTTGGGAATGATGTTTTTTTTAGAATGTTCTTGTCTTTTGGGTAATGTATATTTTTATTAGGGGTATGATGGACAGGTTTGAGTGTTTTTTTTAGAAATATCTTATCAACCTTCAATGTATTTTATTAATATGTTTTGTTTTTATTTAATAAATTATTATGAATATTTAGTAGGAACTTATCTTATGAATAACAAAAAATATACAATATTAATCATTATAGTGTAATTGGGTTTTAAATATAATATACTTCTTTTATATAAAGTTGGGACTACTTTATTAATAAAAAAATTGATTAGAGAAATAGACGAGGTACCAAAGGATATACTTACCCCTAACTATTAAGTAGACTAGAATGCATATACTTAAAATTACGCGACTTTTTCATGTCCATCAGGTAAATATTTTATTTCAAAGAAGGTTCTCTAAAATCATTTGAAGTCATTGTCCTCACCTATCGAGTTAGTGATGAAAATATATATATCTCTATAATTATACTAGTAAATAAGAAAGTTTACATTGACACGGTAATTTAAATAATACTTATATTACCTTTACCAATATTCCCTAAATTTTTAAAACCACATTTAGACTAATTAAACCAAGATAAAATTTATTTACGAGTTGAGGGCTAATCCTTCGATCCAATATGGTTCAACACTCATATTTTTTCTATGTACATTTACTATGGATCAATTTAGAATATGGGTCTCGACACTAAAAATTTTACTATCTTTTTGTCACTCGTATATATGGTCACACCATTTATCTCATGCCCATCATTCCAGGTTTTTAAAGTTATAAAAATAATTTTATTGAAATCAATATGTGGAACCGTCGATTCGATAATCTCTAGTTTTTTAAGACATCTTTTGATCCAACTTTGTGTTTCTTATCAAATGGAGATATAGGAGTATTTAGACGGGTAACCTTCAAAATATGGAACTTTAAGGACATCTAGACCACAAATTTTTGGAAAAATATACAACCTATATTTTTATATTATAATAGTTTTTTATGTATATCATATGTAACTTTTTTAGTTAATTTCTAATTTTTTATCGTGGTAAATGCTTTTATATTAGTAACAATTCAAGAGCGTTATGTATTTAAAATCTTAATATAGTTATAAATGTAATATCTAAATTTTTATTTAGATGTATTCTCTAAAATTGAAATATCAAATTTATAATTGCTCCATAGTTTTCATTAATAAAATAATATACCATACTAATATAGTGGAGTCAGTCTTCTACATTTCAAGAACTTATATTGTTTGTAAAAGTTATGAAATATATTGAGGGAATTAGCGATATGCATAAAGGTATGATTAAATAAACAACAATTATAATTATAAAAGAAAAGGAGTAGTCGTAAAACTAGAGGGTAAAAATAAAGATGTTTTAAATTGGAAATGATATCATATGATGCAAGGAGATAAGTAATTAGAAATTGTTAATTTCGTAACTGATAACATGATTTCTTCTTTAATGTTTATTTTACATATTTTAAATTGATTTGGTTTAGCATGATGAATATCGAGAGTAAGATTTGATGATTTGTTAGTGTTACTTTCTTAATCATTTAAATACGAAGATTTTAAATTAGTGGAATGTTGGATATTCTCAATATATATGTAATGGTTTTCTAACAATTTTATGTTTTAGAAACATATCTTCTTCAATGCTACTTATTTTTATCTTTGTGTTGGGTGTGTTATAGTGTGCAACATGTGTTTGAGCACCAAGATCATGTTGAAAGAAGAGACCACTTGAAATTGCATATTTGTAAGAGAGAGATGATCTGATTTTTGAAGTTTCTTATGGATTTTGAGTAAGATATTTTGTATAGGTGTATCTATAAATTCGAACCTTTTATTTTAATTGATATTTGTTGACTATCTTTTGAATTATAATGTTTAGTTAACCATATGATCTTACATTAATAATGATAGTATCTCTTATCATTGTAAATAATTTTATTAATATCTCTAAATTAATCATTTTTACTACTATCAACTCTTTTTTCATTATATTTTAAATAAGATTTCAGTAACATTCGAATTTTTTTAAAGTATATTCTAATTATTTTTTATGCTTAATCTAAAAATAAAGCATTTTGAATCAAGAAACTAAAATATTAATAATATATGTAACTATTTATACAAAAGAAATATGTTAATAGATGATAAATATTACTTGAACATCAGTATAACTAAAGTTACAATATGTTGTAAACTAATATTTCAATATAGTAGTGTATATTAATACTTAAAGAGATAAATTAATAAAAATTATTGTAAAAATTAACAATATATTATTATTTTTTCATGTACTTTGAAAAACATATTATATATGCATCTAGACAATTATTTTATTCATTTTAAGTGTAATCGTTTGATTCCATTTGTTGTAGGGCCCTAGAGGCATGGGCCATACCTAGTATATACATGTATTGAAAATTATAGTTGTGCAAATAATATATCTTTTATCAAAGACTCTTGTGTGTTGTTTTTTTATCAGTGCCGAACGTTATAGTTAATAATTCTTTTAGTTTTTCAATTCTTTGCATTCCTATAAATATTGTAATTAATGTATTTAGTTACGTTTAAAAAATAAGGAATTTATTAACGCACTAATATATACATTATCAATTAATGATTTTTTCTTAAAAAAAAGAGTTAATAGAAAAAAACTGTCTGAAATTGAGCTAAACTAATCTTGTCTCCTTATAGATAGTAAAGTTATCGTTAACTTTATTTTTTAAAGGATTATGGATTTTAATTTGATCTGCAAAGGATTATCGAGTCTGTTTAATGTATTCAGTATATTTATAATAGAGTTGATGTATAAAATAATGTCCAAAAAATTTATAAAGAATATTTTGTAAAAAAAACCCATAATGCTAAATAAGCCTTAAAACATAACTATAGAATAAGGCCAAAAAATTTATAAAGAATTATGTTGTAAAAAGAAATCTATAATGATAAATCAACCTTAAACCATCAACATAGAATAAGGTCCAAGACGTTTATATTAATTATCTTGTAAAAAGAAGCCCACAATGCTAATTAAGCCTTGAAACATCACTACGAATATTTATGCCACAACCCTGTTGACCACTAACACTTCAAAACTCAACCCTACATTATCAAAAGATAAGTCTCCAAAACACACCGCCTCCCTTATCAATTACATTATCACTCCATATCTCTACATAGATCTCAACTGTAATAGTGAAGAAAAGATTATGTTTGTTTAAGCCTGCAAGAATACATTGTTTTTAATCAATAAGATCGATGGTCGTGACATTTCATTTGAGGTATGTCTTTCTTATTCTAATTTTATTTTTTCTCATTAAAATTTTTACAATTTTTATTTTAGGGAGTCCGATCTGATTTTTTATATAAATATTTGCATAATATATATTGTTTAACTGCCATTGATTTATTTTATTTTGGGATTTATGAATTATATATTAGGTAATGGTGTAATTTAGGACATGAAGCACATTCATTTGTACCTTTTCTTAATTTCGATGATGAAATGAAACACTCTGATGTTTGGGAAGGAGAATAAAGCACATCTACACCTGTTGTAACAAATATCTTGCTTCTTTATATCGTCCACCTTTAGCTTTAATATACCAAGGCCCCTTTGGAAAGGCTAAAGATTTCGCAAAGAATCAGAAAAAGTGGCTTTTAGTTAACATACAATCCACTAGAGAATTTAGTTCTCAGATGCGTAATCGTGATATATGGGCTAATGAAGAGTTTGCACAAACTATCAAAACCAATTTCATTTTCTGGGAGATATACAATGATACAGAAGAAAGGAGTAAAGTTTGTATTTATTACAGATTAGATTCTGCACCTGTTACTCTTGTAATTTCCCTAGTTACAGGTCAGAACATCTGTGCTTGGAATGGTATGATTCAGCCCGAAAATTTGTTAGATGATTTGTTGCAATTCTTGGATAGTAGTCCTACAGATCACCATGTGAATGTAACTCATAAGCATCCTAGAGCACAACCTATGCAAGTAAAGGATACAAAAGATGAAGAAGATGAGAAAATGGAAACTTCTAATCCAATACCAGCTATTGAACATGTAAAAGATGATACAAAGAAGCTATTATTGAAGAAAAAAAGCTTATTTATGCTCCTTTACCTGAAGAACCCAACGATGATAAAACACTCACTTGTAGAATTGCATTTCGTCTCCAAAATGGAAAAAGACTTCAAAGGAATTTCTTTCGCTCAGATCCCATTCAGTTGATATGGTCATTCTGTGATTCTGAACTGGATGAAGGTGAAAAACGCCCTTTCCGGTTAACTCAAGCTATACCAGGTTCAAAGCCTTTGGATTATGAGGAGAATGTGACGTTTGAGGAGTCTGTCTTGCAAATTCTATGATTTCTGTTACTTGGGAATGATGTTTTTTTAGAATGTTCTTGTCTTTTGGGTAATGTATATTTTTATTAGGGGTATGATGGACAGGTTTGATTTTTTTTTTTCGAAATATCTTATCAACCTTCAATGTATTTTATTAATATATTTTGTTTTTATTTAATAAATTATTATGAATATTTAGTAGGAACTTATCTTATGAATAACAAAAAATATACAATATTAATCATTATAGTGTAATTGGGTTTTAAATATAATATACTTCTTTTATATAAAGTTGGGACTACTTTATTAATAAAAAAATTGATTAGAGAAACAGACGAGGTACCAAAGGATATACTTACCCGTAACTATTAAGTAGACTAGAATGCATATACTTAAAATTACGTGACTTTTTCATGTCCAACAGGTAAATATTTTATTTCAAAGAAGGTTCTCTAAAATCATTTGAAGTCATTGTCCTCACCTATCGAGTTAGTGATGAAAATATATATATATCTCTATAATTATACTAGTAAATAAGAAAGTTTACATTGACACGGTAATTTAAACAATACTTATATTACCTTTACCAATATTCCCTAAATTTCTAAAACCACATTTAAACTAATTAAACCAAGATAAAATTTATTTACGAGTTGAGGGCTAATCCTTCGATCCAATATGGTTCAACACTCATATTTTTTCTATGTACATTTACTATGGATCAATTTAGAATATGGGTCCCGACACTAAAAATTTTACTATCTTTTTGTCACTCGTAAATATGGTCACACCATTTATCTCATGCCCATCATTCCAGGTTTTTAAGTTATAAAAATAATTTTATTGAAATCAATATGTGGAACCGTAGATTCGATAATCTCCAGTTTTTTAAGACATCTTTTGATCCAACTTTGTGTTTCTTAACAAATGGAGATATAGGAGTATTTAGACGGGTAACCTTCAAAATATGGAACTTTAAGGACATCTAGACCACAAATTTTCGGAAAAATATACTACCTATATTTTCATATTATAATAGTTTTTTATGTATATCATATGTAACTTTTTTAGTTAATTTCTAATTTTTTATCGTGGTAAATGCTTTTATATTAGTAACAATTCAAGAGCGTTATGTATTTAAAATCTAAATACAGTTATAAATGTAATATCTAAATTTTTATTTAGATGTATTCTCTAAAATTGAAATATCAAATTTATAATTGCTCCATAGTTTTCATTAATAAAATAATATACCATACTAATATAGTGGAGTCAGTCTTCTACATTTCAAGAACTTATATTGTTTGTAAAAGTTACGAAATATATTGAGGGAATTAGCGATATGCATAACGGTATGATTAAATAAACAACAATTATAATTATAAAAGAAAAGGAGTAGTCGTAAAAATAGAGGGTAAAAATAAAGATGTTTTAAATTGGAAATGATATCATATGATGCAAGGAGATAAGTAATTAGAAATTGTTAATTTCGTAACTGATAACATGATTTCTTCTTTAATGTTTATTTTACATATTTTAAATTGATTTGGTTTAGCATGATGAATATCGAGAGTAAGATTTGATGATTTGTTAGTGTTACTTTCTTAATCATTTAAATACGAAGATTTTAAATTAGTGGAATGTTGGATATTCTCAATATATATGTAATGGTTTTCTAACAATTTTATGTTTTAGAAACATATCTTTTTCAATGCTACTTATTTTTATCTTTGTGTTGGGTGTTTTATAGTGTGCAACATGTGTTTGAGCACCAAGATCATGTTGAAAGAAGAGACCACTTGAAATTGCATATTTGTAAGAGAGAGATGATCTGATTTTTGAAGTTTCTTACGGATTTTGAGTAAGATATTTTGTATAGGTGTATCTATAAATTCGAACCTTTTATTTTAATTGATATTTGTTGACTATCTTTTGAATTATAATGTTTAGTTAACCATATGATCTTACATTAATAATGATAGTATCTCTTATCATTGTAAATAATTTTATTAATATCTCTAAATTAATCATTTTTACTACTATCAACTCTTTTTTCATTATATTTTAAATAAGATTTCAGTAACATTCGAATTTTTTTAAAGTATATTGTAATTATTTTTTATGCTTAATCTAAAAATAAAGCATTTTGAATCAAGAAACTAAAATATTAATAATATATGTAACTTTTTATACAAAAGATAAATATGTAAATAGATGATAAATATTACTTGAATATTAGTATAACTAAAGTTACAATATGTTGTAAACTATTATTTCAATATAGTAGTGTATATTAATACTTAAAGAGATAAATTAATAAAAATTATTGTAAAAATAAACAATATATTATTATTTTTTCATGTACTTTGAAAAACATATTATATATGCATCTAGACAATTATTTTATTCATTTTAAGTATAATCGTTTGATTCCATTTGTTGTTGGGCCCTAGAGGCATGGGCCATACCTAGTATATACATGTATTGAAAATTATAGTTGTGCAAATAACATATCTTTTATCAAAGACTCTTGTGTGTGGTTTTTTTTATCAGTGCCGAACGTTATAGTTAATAATTCTTTTAGTTTTTCAATTCTTTGCATTCCTAAAAATATTGTAATTAATGTATTTAGTTACGTTTAAAAAATAAGGAATTTATTAACGCACTAATATATACATTATCAATTAATGATTGTTTCTTAAAAAAAAGAGTTAATAGAAAAAAACTGTCTGAAATTGAGCTAAACTAATCTTGTCTCCTTATAGATAGTAAAGTTATCGTTAACTTTATTTTTTAAAGGATTATGGATTTTAATTTGATCTGCAAAGGATTATCGAGTCTGTTTAATGTATTCAGTATATTTATAATAGAGTTGATGTATAAAATAATGTCCAAAAAATTTATAAAGAATATTTTGTAAAAAAAACCCATAATGCTAAATAAGCCTTAAAACATAACTATAGAATAAGGCCAAAAAATTTATAAAGAATTATGTTGTAAAAAGAAATCTATAATGATAAATCAACCTTAAACCATCAACATAGAATAAGGTCCAAGACGTTTATATTAATTATCTTGTAAAAAGAAGCCCACAATGCTAATTAAGCCTTGAAACATCACTACGAATATTTATGCCACAACCCTGTTGACCACTAACACTTCAAAACTCAACCCTACATTATCAAAAGATAAGTCTCCAAAACACACCGCCTCCCTTATCAATTACATTATCACTCCATATCTCTACATAGATCTCAACTGTAATAGTGAATAAAAGATTATGTTTGTTTAAGCCTGCAAGAATACATTGTTTTTAATCAATAAGATCGATGGTCGTGACATTTCATTTGAGGTATGTCTTTCTTATTCTAATTTTATTTTTTCTCATTAAAATTTTTACAATTTTTATTTTAGGGAGTCCGATCTGATTTTTTATATAAATATTTGCATAATATATATTGTTTAACTGCCATTGATTTATTTTATTTTGGGATTTATGAATTATATATTAGGTAATGGTGTAATTTAGGACATGAAGCACATTCATTTGTACCTTTTCTTAATTTCGATGATGAAATGAAACACTCTGATGTTTTGGAAGGAGAATAAAGCACATCTACAACTGTTGTAACAAATATCTTGCTTCTTTATATCGTCCACCTTTAGCTTTAATATACCAAGGCCCCTTTGGAAAGGCTAAAGATTTCGCAAAGAATCAGAAAAAGTGGATTTTAGTTAACATACAATCCACTAGAGAATTTAGTTCTCACATGCTTAATCGTGATACATGGGCTAATGAAGAGTTTGCACAAACTATCAAAACCAATTTCATTTTCTGGGATATATACAATGATACAGAAGAAAGGAGTAAAGTTTGTATTTATTACAGATTAGATTCTGCACCTGTTACTCTTGTAATTTCCCTAGTTACAGGTCAGAACATCTGTGCTTGGAATGGTATGATTCAGCCCGAAAATTTGTTAGATGATTTGTTGCAATTCTTGGATAGTAGTCCTACAGATCACCATGTGAATGTAACTCATAAGCGTCCTAGAGCACAACCTATGCAAGTAAAGGATACAAAAGATGAAGAAGATGAGAAAATGGAAACTTCTAATCCAATACCAGCTATTGAACATGTAAAAGATGATACAAAGAAGCTATTATTGAAGAAAAAAAGCTTATTTATGCTCCTTTACCTGAAGAACCCAACGATGATAAAACACTCACTTGTAGAATTGCATTTCGTCTCCAAAATGGAAAAAGACTTCAAAGGAATTTCTTTCGCTCAGATCCCATTCAGTTGATATGGTCATTCTGTGATTCTGAACTGGATGAAGGTGAAAAACGCCATTTCCGGTTAACTCAAGCTATACCAGGTTCAAAGCCTTTGGATTATGAGGAGAATGTAACGTTTGAGGAGTCTGTCTTGCGAATTCTATGATTTCTGTTACTTGGGAATGATGTTTTTTTTAGAATGTTCTTGTCTTTTGGGTAATGTATATTTTTATTAGGGGTATGATGGACAGGTTTGATTTTTTTTTTTAGAAATATCTTATCAACCTTCAATGTATTTTATTAATATATTTTGTTTTTATTTAATAAATTATTATGAATATTTAGTAGGAACTTATCTTATGAATAACAAAAAATATACAATATTAATCATTATAGTGTAATTGGGTTTTAAATATAATATACTTCTTTTATATAAAGTTGGGACTACTTTATTAATAAAAAAATTGATTAGAGAAACAGACGAGGTACCAAAGGATATACTTACCCCTTACTATTAAGTAGACTAGAATGCATATACTTAAAATTACGTGACTTTTTCATGTCCATCATGTAAATATTTTATTTCAAAGAAGGTTCTCTAAAATCATTTGAAGTCATTGTCCTCACCTATCGAGTTAGTGATGAAAATATATATATCTCTATAATTATACTAGTAAATAAGAAAGTTTACATTGACACGGTAATTTAAACAATACTTATATTACCTTTACCAATATTCCCTAAATTTCTAAAACCACATTTAAACTAATTAAACCAAGATAAAATTTATTTACGAGTTGAGGGCTAATCCTTCGATCCAATATGGTTCAACACTCATATTTTTTCTATGTACATTTACTATGGATCAATTTAGAATATGGGTCCCCACACTAAAAATTTTACTATCTTTTTGTCACTCGTAAATATGGTCACACCATTTATCTCATGCCCATCATTCCAGGTTTTTAAAGTTATAAAAATAATTTTATTGAAATCAATATGTGGAACCGTAGATTCGATAATCTCCAGTTTTTTAAGACATCTTTTGATCCAACTTTGTGTTTCTTAACAAATGGAGATATAGGAGTATTTAGACGGGTAACCTTCAAAATATGGAACTTTAAGGACATCTAGACCACAAATTTTCGGAAAAATATACTACCTATATTTTCATATTATAATAGTTTTTTATGTATATCATATGTAATTTTTTTAGTTAATTTCTAATTTTTTACCGTGGTAAATGCTTTTATATTAGTAACAATTCAAGAGCGTTATGTATTTAAAATCTAAATACAGTTATAAATGTAATATCTAAATTTTTATTTAGATGTATTCTCTAAAATTGAAATATCAAATTTATAATTGCTCCATAGTTTTCATTAATAAAATAATATACCATACTAATATAGTGGAGTCAGTCTTCTACATTTCAAGAACTTATATTGTTTGTAAAAGTTATGAAATATATTGAGGGAATTAGCGATATGCATAAAGGTATGATTAAATAAACAACAATTATAATTATAAAAGAAAAGGAGTAGTCGTAAAACTAGAGGGTAAAAATAAAGATGTTTTAAATTGGAAATGATATCATATGATGCAAGGAGATAAGTAATTAGAAATTGTTAATTTCGTAACTGATAACATGATTTCTTCTTTAATGTTTATTTTACATATTTTAAATTGATTTGGTTTAGCATGATGAATATCGAGAGTAAGATTTGATGATTTGTTAGTGTTACTTTCTTAATCATTTAAATACGAAGATTTTAAATTAGTGGAATGTTGGATATTCTCAATATATATGTAATGGTTTTCTAACAATTTTATGTTTTAGAAACATATCTTCTTCAATGCTACTTATTTTTATCTTTGTGTTGGGTGTTTTATAGTGTGCAACATGTGTTTGAGCACCAAGATCATGTTGAAAGAAGAGACCACTTGAAATTGCATATTTGTAAGAGAGAGATGATCTGATTTTTGAAGTTTCTTACGGATTTTGAGTAAGATATTTTGTATAGGTGTATCTATAAATTCGAACCTTTTATTTTAATTGATATTTGTTGACTATCTTTTGAATTATAATGTTTAGTTAACCATATGATCTTACATTAATAATGATAGTATCTCTTATCATTGTAAATAATTTTATTAATATCTCTAAATTAATAATTTTTACTACTATCAACTCTTTTTTCATTATATTTTAAATAAGATTTCAGTAACATTCGAATTTTTTTAAAGTATATTCTAATTATTTTTTATGCTTAATCTAAAAATAAAGCATTTTGAATCAAGAAACTAAAATATTAATAATATATGTAACTTTTTATACAAAAGATAAATATGTTAATAGATGATAAATATTACTTGAACATCAGTATAACTAAAGTTACAATATGTTGTAAACTATTATTTCAATATAGTAGTGTATATTAATACTTAAAGAGATAAATTAATAAAAATTATTGTAAAAATTAACAATATATTATTATTTTTTCATGTACTTTGAAAAACATATTATATATGCATCTAGGCAATTATTTTATTCATTTTAAGTATAATCGTTTGATTCCATTTGTTGTTGGGCCCTAGAGGCATGGGCCATACCTAGTATATACATGTATTGAATATTATAGTTGTGCAAATAATATATCTTTTATCAAAGACTCTTGTGTGTGGTTTTTTTTATTAGTGCCGAACGTTATAGTTAATAATTCTTTTAGTTTTTCAATTCTTTGCATTCCTAAAAATATTGTAATTAATGTATTTAGTTACGTTTAAAAAATAAGGAATTTATTAACGCACTAATATATACATTATCAATTAATGATTTTTTCTTAAAAAAAAGAGTTAATAGAAAAAAACTGTCTGAAATTGAGCTAAACTAATCTTGTCTCCTTATAGATAGTAAAGTTATCGTTAACTTTATTTTTTAAAGGATTATGGATTTTAATTTGATCTGCAAAGGATTATCGAGTCTGTTTAATGTATTCAGTATATTTATAATAGAGTTGATGTATAAAATAATGTCCAAGAAATTTATAAAAAATATTTTGTAAAAAAAACCCATAATGCTAAATAAGCCTTAAAACATAACTATAGAATAAGGCCAAAAAATTTATAAAGAATTATGTTGTAAAAAGAAATCTATAATGATAAATCAACCTTAAACCATCAACATAGAATAAGGTCCAAGACGTTTATATTAATTATCTTGTAAAAAGAAGCCCACAATGCTAATTAAGACTTGAAACATCACTACGAATATTTATGCCACAACCCTGTTGACCACTAACACTTCAAAACTCAACCCTACATTATCAAAAGATAAGTCTCCAAAACACACCGCCTCCCTTATCAATTACATTATCACTCCATATCTCTACATAGATCTCAACTGTAATAGTGAATAAAAGATTATGTTTGTTTAAGCCTGCAAGAATACATTGTTTTTAATCAATAAGATCGATGGTCGTGACATTTCATTTGAGGTATGTCTTTCTTATTCTAATTTTATTTTTTCTCATTAAAATTTTTACAATTTTTATTTTAGGGAGTCCGATCTGATTTTTTATATAAATATTTGCATAATATATATTGTTTAACTGCCATTGATTTATTTTATTTTGGGATTTATGAATTATATATTAGGTAATGGTGTAATTTAGGACATGAAGCACATTCATTTGTACCTTTTCTTAATTTCGATGATGAAATGAAACACTCTGATGTTTGGGAAGGAGAATAAAGCAGATCTACACCTGTTGTAACAAATATCTTGCTTCTTTATATCGTCCACCTTTAGCTTTAATATACCAAGGCCCCTTTGGAAAGGCTAAAGATTTCGCAAAGAATCAGAAAAAGTGGCTTTTAGTTAACATACAATCCACTAGAGAATTTAGTTCTCAGATGCTTAATCGTGATATATGGGCTAATGAAGAGTTTGCACAAACTATCAAAACCAATTTCATTTTCTGGGAGATATACAATGATACAGAAGAAAGGAGTAAAGTTTGTATTTATTACAGATTAGATTCTGCACCTGTTACTCTTGTAATTTCCCTAGTTACAACATCTGTGCTTGGAATGGTATGATTCAGCCCGAAAATTTGTTAGATGATTTGTTGCAATTCTTGGATAGTAGTCCTACAGATCACCATGTGAATGTAACTCATAAGCGTCCTAGAGCACAACCTATGCAAGTAAAGGATACAAAAGATGAAGAAGATGAGAAAATGGAAACTTCTAATCCAATACCAGCTATTGAACATGTAAAAGATGATACAAAGAAGCTATTATTGAAGAAAAAAAGCTTATTTATGCTCCTTTACCTGAAGAACCCAACGATGATAAAACACTCACTTGTACAATTGCATTTCGTCTCCAAAATGGAAAAAGACTTCAAAGGAATTTCTTTCGCTCAGATCCCATTCAGTTGATATGGTCATTCTGTGATTCTGAACTGGATGAAGGTGAAAAACGCCCTTTCCGGTTAACTCAAGCTATACCAGGTTCAAAGCCTTTGGATTATGAGGAGAATGTGACGTTTGAGGAGTCTGTCTTGCGAATTCTATGATTTCTGTTACTTGGGAATGATGTTTTTTTTTAGAATGTTCTTGTCTTTTGGGTAATGTATATTTTTATTAGGGGTATGATGGACAGGTTTGAGTTTTTTTTTAGAAATATCTTATCAACCTTCAATGTATTTTATTAATATATTTTGTTTTTATTTAATAAATTATTATGAATATTTAGTAGGAACTTATCTTATGAATAACAAAAAATATACAATATTAATCATTATAGTGTAATTGGGTTTTAAATATAATATACTTCTTTTATATAAAGTTGGGACTACTTTATTAATAAAAAAATTGATTAGAGAAACAGACGAGGTACCAAAGGATATACTTACCCCTAACTATTAAGTAGACTAGAATGCATATACTTAAAATTACGTGACTTTTTCATGTCCATCAGGTAAATATTTTATTTCAAAGAAGGTTCTCTAAAATCATTTGAAGTCATTGTCCTCACCTATCGAGTTAGTGATGAAAATATATATATCTCTATAATTATACTAGTAAATAAGAAAGTTTACATTGACACGGTAATTTAAACAATACTTATATTACCTTTACCAATATTCCCTAAATTTCTAAAACCACATTTAAACTAATTAAACCAAGATAAAATTTATTTACGAGTTGAGGGCTAATCCTTCGATCCAATATGGTTCAACACTCATATTTTTTCTATGTACATTTACTATGGATCAATTTAGAATATGGGTCCCGACACTAAAAATTTTACTATCTTTTTGTCACTCGTAAATATGGTCACACCATTTATCTCATGCCCATCATTCCAGGTTTTTAAAGTTATAAAAATAATTTTATTGAAATCAATATGTGGAACCGTAGATTCGATAATCTCCAGTTTTTTAAGACATCTTTTGATCCAACTTTGTGTTTCTTAACAAATGGAGATATAGGAGTATTTAGACGGGTAACCTTCAAAATATGGAATTTAAGGACATCTAGACCACAAATTTTCGGAAAAATATACTACCTATATTTTCATATTATAATAGTTTTTTATGTATATCATATGTAACTTTTTTAGTTAATTTCTAATTTTTTATCGTGGTAAATGCTTTTATATTAGTAACAATTCAAGAGCGTTATGTATTTAAAATCTAAATACAGTTATAAATGTAATATCTAAATTTTTATTTAGATGTATTCTCTAAAATTGAAATATCAAATTTATAATTGCTCCATAGTTTTCATTAATAAAATAATATACCATACTAATATAGTGGAGTCAGTCTTCTACATTTCAAGAACTTATATTGTTTGTAAAAGTTACGAAATATATTGAGGGAATTAGCGATATGCATAAAGGTATGATTAAATAAACAACAATTATAATTATAAAAGAAAAGGAGTAGTCGTAAAACTAGAGGGTAAAAATAAAGATGTTTTAAATTGGAAATGATATCATATGATGCAAGGAGATAAGTAATTAGAAATTGTTAATTTCGTAACTGATAACATGATTTCTTCTTTAATGTTTATTTTACATATTTTAAATTGATTTGGTTTAGCATGATGAATATCGAGAGTAAGATTTGATGATTTGTTAGTGTTACTTTCTTAATCATTTAAATACGAAGATTTTAAATTAGTGGAATGTTGGATATTCTCAATATATATGTAATGGTTTTCTAACAATTTTATGTTTTAGAAACATATCTTCTTCAATGCTACTTATTTTTATCTTTGTGTTGGGTGTTTTATAGTGTGCAACATGTGTTTGAGCACCAAGATCATGTTGAAAGAAGAGACCACTTGAAATTGCATATTTGTAAGAGAGAGATGATATGATTTTTGAAGTTTCTTACGGATTTTAAGTAAGATATTTTGTATAGGTGTATCTATAAATTCGAACCGTTTATTTTAATTGATATTTGTTGACTATCTTTTGAATTATAATGTTTAGTTAACCATATGATCTTACATTAATAATGATAGTATCTCTTATCATTGTAAATAATTTTATTAATATCTCTAAATTAATCATTTTTACTACTATCAACTCTTTGTTCATTATATTTTAAATAAGATTTCAGTAACATTCGAATTTTTTTAAAGTATATTCTAATTATTTTTTATGCTTAATCTAAAAATAAAGAATTTTGAATCAAGAAACTAAAATATTAATAATATATGTAACTTTTTATACAAAAGATAAATATGTTAATAGATGATAAATATTACTTGAACATCAGTATAACTAAAGTTACAATATGTTGTAAACTATTATTTCAATATAGTAGTGTATATTAATACTTAAAGAGATAAATTAATAAAAATTATTGTAAAAATTAACAATATATTATTATTTTTTCATGTACTTTGAAAAACATATTATATATGCATCTAGACAATTATTTTATTCATTTTAAGTATAATCGTTTGATTCCATTTGTTGTTGGGCCCTAGAGGCATGGGCCATACCTAGTATATACATGTATTGAAAATTATAGTTGTGCAAATAATATATCTTTTATCAGAGACTCTTGTGTGTGGTTTTTTTTATCAGTGCCGAACGTTATAGTTAATAATTCTTTTAGTTTTTCAATTCTTTGCATTCCTAAAAATATTGTAATTAATGTATTTAGTTACGTTTAAAAAATAAGGAATTTATTAACGCACTAATATATACATTATCAATTAATGATTTTTTCTTAAAAAAAAGAGTTAATAGAAAAAAACTGTCTGAAATTGAGCTAAACTAATCTTGTCTCCTTATAGATAGTAAAGTTATCGTTAACTTTATTTTTTAAAGGATTATGGATTTTAATTTGATCTGCAAAGGATTATCGAGTCTGTTTAATGTATTAAGTATATTTATAATAGAGTTGATGTATAAAATAATGTCCAAAAAATTTATAAAGAATATTTTGTAAAAAAAACCCATAATGCTAAATAAGCCTTAAAACATAACTATAGAATAAGGCCAAAAAATTTATACAGAATTATGTTGTAAAAAGAAATCTATAATGATAAATCAACCTTAAACCATCAACATAGAATAAGGTCCAAGACGTTTATATAAATTATCTTGTAAAAAGAAGCCCACAATGCTAATTAAGCCTTGAAACATCACTACAAATATTTATGCCACAACCCTGTTGACCACTAACACTTCAAAACTCAACCCTACATTATCAAAAGATAAGTCTCCAAAACACACCGCCTCCCTTATCAATTACATTATCACTCCATATCTCTACATAGATCTCAACTGTAATAGTGAATAAAAGATTATGTTTGTTTAAGCCTGCAAGAATACATTGTTTTTAATCAATAAGATCGATGGTCGTGACATTTCATTTGAGGTATGTCTTTCTTATTCTAATTTTATTTTTTCTCATTAAAATTTTTACAATTTTTATTTTAGGGAGTCCGATCTGATTTTTTATATAAATATTTGCATAATATATATTGTTTAACTGCCATTGATTTATTTTATTTTGGGATTTATGAATTATATATTAGGTAATGGTGTAATTTAGGACATGAAGCACATTCATTTGTACCTTTTCTTAATTTCGATGATGAAATGAAACACTCTGATGTTTGGGAAGGAGAATAAAGCAGATCTACACCTGTTGTAACAAATATCTTGCTTCTTTATATCGTCCACCTTTAGCTTTAATATACCAAGGCCCCTTTGGAAAGGCTAAAGATTTCGCAAAGAATCAGAAAAAGTGGCTTTTAGTTAACATACAATCCACTAGAGAATTTAGTTCTCACATGCTTAATCGTGATACATGGGCTAATGAAGAGTTTGCACAAACTATCAAAACCAATTTCATTTTCTGGGATATATACAATGATACAGAAGAAAGGAGTAAAGTTTGTATTTATTACAGATTAGATTCTGCACCTGTTACTCTTGTAATTTCCCTAGTTATAGGTCAGAACATCTGTGCTTGGAATGGTATGATTCAGCCCGAAAATTTGTTAGATGATTTGTTGCAATTCTTGGATAGTAGTCCTACAGATCACCATGTGAATGTAACTCATAAGCGTCCTAGAGCACAACCTATGCAAGTAAAGGATACAAAAGATGAAGAAGATGAGAAAATGGAAACATCTAATCCAATACCAGCTATTGAACATGTAAAAGATGATACAAAGAAGCTATTATTGAAGAAAAAAAGCTTATTTATGCTCCTTTACCTGAAGAACCCAACGATGATAAAACACTCACTTGTAGAATTGCATTTCGTCTCCAAAATGGAAAAAGACTTCAAAGGAATTTCTTTCGCTCAGATCCCATTCAGTTGATATGGTCATTCTGTGATTCTGAACTGGATGAAGGTGAAAAACGCCCTTTCCGGTTAACTCAAGCTATACCAGGTTCGAAGCCTTTGGATTATGAGGAGAATGTGACGTTTGAGGAGTCTGTCTTGCGAATTCTATGATTTCTGTTACTTGGGAATGATGTTTTTTTTTAGAATGTTCTTGTCTTTTGGGTAATGTATATTTTTATTAGGGGTATGATGGACAGGTTTGAGTTTTTTTTTTAGAAATATCTTATCAACCTTCAATGTATTTTATTAATATATTTTGTTTTTATTTAATAAATTATTATGAATATTTAGTAGGAACTTATCTTATGAATAACAAAAAATATACAATATTAATCATTATAGTGTAATTGGGTTTTAAATATAATATACTTCTTTTATATAAAGTTGGGACTACTTTATTAATAAAAAAATTGATTAGAGAAATAGACGAGGTACCAAAGGATATACTTACCCCTAACTATTAAGTAGACTAGAATGCATATACTTAAAATTACGTGACTTTTTCATGTCCATCAGGTAAATATTTTATTTCAAAGAAGGTTCTCTAAAATCATTTGAAGTCATTGTCCTCACCTATCGAGTTAGTGATGAAAATATATATATCTCTATGATTATACTAGTAAATAAGAAAGTTTACATTGACACGGTAATTTAAACAATACTTATATTACCTTTACCAATATTCCCTAAATTTCTAAAACCACATTTAGACTAATTAAACCAAGATAAAATTTATTTACGAGTTGAGGGCTAATCCTTTGATCCAATATGGTTCAACACTCATATTTTTTCTATGTACATTTACTATGGATCAATTTAGAATATGGGTCTCGACACTAAATTTTTTACTATCTTTTTGTCACTCGTAAATATGGTCACACCATTTATCTCATGCCCATCATTCTAGGTTTTTAAAGTTATAAATTTTTTTTTATTGAAATCAATATGTGGAACCGTCGATTTGATAATCTCCAGTTTTTTAAGACATCTTTTGATCCAACTTTGTGTTTCTTAACAAATGGAGATATAGGAGTATTTAGACGGGTAACCTTCAAAATATGGAACTTTAAGGACATCTAGACCACAAATTTTCAGAAAAATAGACTACCTATATTTTCATATTATAATAGTTTTTTAGGTATATCATATGTAAATTTTTTAGTTAATTTCTAATTTTTTATCGTGGTAAATGCTTTTATATTAGTAACAATTCAAGAGCGTTATGTATTTAAAATCTAAATACAGTTATAAATGTAATATCTAAATTTTTATTTAGATGTATTCTCTAAAATTGAAATATCAAATTTATAATTGCTCCATAGTTTTCATTAATAAAATAATATACCATAGTAATATAGTGGAGTCATTCTTCTACATTTCAAGAACTCATATTGTTTGTAAAAGTTACGAAATTTATTGAGAGAATTAGTGATATGCATAAAGGTATGATTAAATAAACAACAATTATAATTACAAAAGAAAAGGAGTAGTCGTAAAACTAGAGGGTAAAAATAAAGATGTTTTAAATTGGAAATGATATCATATGATGCAAGGAGATAAGTAATTAGAAATTGTTAATTTCGTAACTGATAACATGATTTCTTCTTTAATGTTTATTTTTTACATATTTTAAATTCATTTGGTTTAGCATGATGAATATCGAGAGTAAGATTTGATGATTTGTTAGTGTTACTTTCTTAATCATTTAAATACGAAGATTTTAAATTAGTGGAATGTTGGATATTCTCAATATATATGTAATGGTTTTCTAACAATTTTATGTTTTAGAAACATATCTTCTTCAATGCTACTTATTTTTATCTTTGTGTTGGGTGTTTTATAGTGTACAACATGTGTTTGAGCACCAAGATCATGTTGAAAGAAGAGACCACTTGAAATTGCATATTTGTAAGAGAGAGATGATCTGATTTTTGAAGTTTCTTGCGGATTTTGAGTAAGATATTTTGTATAGGTGTATCTATAAATTCGAACCTTTTATTTTAATTGATATTTGTTGACTATCTTTTGAATTATAATGTTTGGTAAACCATATGATCTTACATTAATAATGATAGTATCTCTTATCATTGTAAATAATTTTATTAATATCTCTAAATTAATCATTTTTACTACTATCAACACTTTTTTCATTATATTTTAAATAAGATTTTTTCAGTAACATTTGATTTTTTTTAAAGTATATTCTAATTATTTTTTATGCTTAATCTAAAAATAAAGCATTTTGAATCAAGAAACTAAAAAATTAATAATATAAGAAACCTTTTATACAAAAGATAAATATGTTAATAGACGATAAATATTACTTGAACATCAGTATAACTAAAGTTACAATATGTTGTAAACTATTATTTCAATATAGTAGTGTATATTAATACTTAAAGAGATAAATTAATAAAAATTAACAATATATTATTATTTTTTCATGTACTTTGAAAAACATATTATATATGCATCTAGACAATTATTTTATTCATTTTAAGTATAATCGTTTGATTCCATTTGTTGTAGGGCCCTAGAGGCATGGGCCATACCTAGTATATACATGTATTGAAAATTATAGTTGTGCAAATAATATATCTTTTATCAAAGACTCTTGTGTGTGGTTTTTTTATCAGTGCCGAACGTTATAGTTAATAATTCTTTTAGTTTTTCAATTCTTTGCATTCCTAAAAATATTGTAATTAATGTATTTAGTTACGTTTAAAAAATAAGGAATTTAACAACGCACTAATATATACATTATCAATTAATGATTTTTTCTTTAAAAATAGAGTTAATAGAAAAAAACGGTCTGAAATTGAGCTAAACTAATCTTGTCTCCTTATAGATAGTAAAGTTATCGTTAACTTTATTTTTTAAAGTATTATGGATTTTAATTTGATCTGCAAAGGATTATCGAGTCTGTTTAATGTATTCAGTATATTTATAATAGAGTTGATGTATAAAATAATGTCCAAAAAATTTATAAAGAATATTTTGTAAAAAAAACCCATAATGCTAAATAAGCCTTAAAACATAACTAAAGAATAAGGCAAAAAAATTTATAAAGAATTATGTTGTAAAAAGAAACCCATAATGCTAAATCAACCTTAAACCATCAACATAGAATAAGGCCCAAGACGTTTATAAAAATTATCTTGTAAAAAGAAGCCCACAATGCTAATTAATTCTTGAAACATCACTACGGATATTTATGCAACAACCATGTTGACCACTAACACTTCAAAACTCAACCCTACATTATCAAAAGATAAGTCTCCAAAACACACCGCCTCCCTTATCAATTACATCATCACTCCATACCTCTACATAGATCTCCACTGTAATAGTGAATAAAAGATTATGTTTGTTTAAACCTGCAAGAATACATTGTTTTTAATCAATAAGATCGATGGTAGTGACATTTCATTTGAGGTATGTCTTTCTTATTCTATTTTTATTTTTTCTCATTAAAATTTTTACAATTTTTATTTTAGGGAGTCCGATCTGATTTTTTATATAAATATTTGCATAATATATATTGTTTAACTGCCATTGATTTATTTTATTTTGGGATCTATGAATTATATATTAGGTAATGGTGTAATTTAGGACATGAAGCACATTCATTTGTACCTTTTCTTAATTTCGATGATGAAATGAAACACTCTGATGTTTGGAAAGGAGAATAAAGCAGATCTACACCTGTTGTAACAAATATCTTTCTTCTTTATATCGTCCACCTTTAGCTTTAATATACCAAGGCCCCTTTGGAAAGGCTAAAGATTTCGCAAAGAATCAGAAAAAGTGGCTTTTAGTTAACATACAATCCACTAGAGAATTTAGTTCTCACATGCTTAATCGTGATACATGGGCTAATAAAGAGTTTGCACAAACTATCAAAACCAATTTCATTTTCTGGGAGATATACAATGATACAGAAGAAAGGAGTAAAGTTTGTATTTATTACAGATTAGATTCTGCACCTGTTACTCTTGTAATTTCCCTAGTTACAGGTCAGAACATCTGTGCTTGGAATGGTATGATTCAGCCCGAAAATTTGTTAGATGATTTGTTGCAATTCTTGGATAGTAGTCCTACAGATCACCATGTGAATGTAACTCATAAGCGTCCTAGAGCACAACATATGCAAGTAAAGGATACAAAAGATGAAGAAGATGAGAAAATGGAAACTTCTAATCCAATACCAGCTATTGAACATGTAAAAGATGATACAAAGAAGCTATTATTGAAGAAAAAAAGCTTATTTATCCTCCTTTACCTGAAGGACCCAAAGATGATAAAACACTCACTTGTAGAATTGCATTTCGTCTCCAAAATGGAAAAAGACTTCAAAGGAATTTCTTTCACTCAGATCCCATTCAGTTGATATGGTCATTCTGTGATTCTGAACTGGATGAAGGTGAAAAACGCCCTTTCCGGTTAACTCAAGCTATACCAGGTTCAAAGCCTTTGGATTATGAGGAGAATGTGACGTTTGAGGAGTCTGTCTTGCGAATTCTATGATTTCTGTTACTTGGGAATGATGTTTTTTTTTTAGAATGTTCTTGTCTTTTGGGTAATGTATATTTTTATTAGGGGTATGATGGACAGGTTTGAGTGTTTTTTTTAGAAATATCTTATCAACCTTCAATGTATTTTATTAATATGTTTTGTTTTTATTTAATAAATTATTATGAATATTTAGTAGGAACTTATCTTATGAATAACAAAAAATATACAATATTAATCATTATAGTGTAATTGGGTTTTAAATATAATATACTTCTTTTATATAAAGTTGGGACTACTTTATTAATAAAAAAATTGATTAGAGAAATAGACGAGGTACCAAAGGATATACTTACCCCTAACTATTAAGTAGACTAGAATGCATATACTTAAAATTACGTGACTTTTTCATGTCCATCAGGTAAATATTTTATTTCAAAGAAGGTTCTCTAAAATCATTTGAAGTCATTGTCCTCACCTATCGAGTTAGTGATGAAAATATATATATCTCTATAATTATACTAGTAAATAAGAAAGTTTACATTGACACGGTAATTTAAACAATACTTATATTACCTTTACCAATATTCCCTAAATTTCTAAAACCACATTTAGACTAATTAAACCAAGATAAAATTTATTTACGAGTTGAGGGCTAATCCTTCGATCCAATATGGTTCAACACTCAT
The DNA here is from genome assembly GCA_029959085.1 of Nemophila menziesii. Taxonomy (NCBI): domain Eukaryota; kingdom Viridiplantae; phylum Streptophyta; class Magnoliopsida; order Boraginales; family Hydrophyllaceae; genus Nemophila; species Nemophila menziesii. The sequence continues at coordinate 4,008,849 of JARWIR010000024.1, forward strand.
ATTTTTTCTATGTACATTTACTATGGATCAATTTAGAATATTGGTCTCGACACTAAATTTTTTACTATCTTTTTGTCACTCGTATATATGGTAACACCATTTATCTCATGCCCATCATTCCAGGTTTTCAAAGTTATAAAAATAATTTTATTGAAATCTATATGTGGAACCGACGATTCGATAATCTCTAGTTTTTTAAGACATCTTTTGATCCAACTTTGTGTTTCTTAACAAATGGAGATATAGGAGTATTTAGACGGGTAACCTTCAAAATATGGAACTTTAAGGACATCTAGACCACAAATTTTCGGAAAAATATACAACCTATATTTTTATATTATAATAGTTTTTTATGTATATCATATGTAACTTTTTTAGTTAATTTCTAATTTTTTATCGTGGTAAATGCTTTTATATTAGTAACAATTCAAGAGCGTTATGTATTTAAAATCTTAATACAGTTATAAATGTAATATCTAAATTTTTATTTAGATGTATTCTCTAAAATTGAAATATCAAATTTATAATTGCTCCATAGTTTTTATTAATAAAATAATATACCATACTAATATAGTGGAGTCAGTCTTCTACATTTCAAGAACTTATATTGTTTGTAAAAGTTACGAAATATATGAGGGAATTAGCGATATGCATAAAGGTATGATTAAATAAACAACAATTATAATTATAAAAGAAAAGGAGTAGTCGTAAAACTAGAGGGTAAAAATAAAGATGTTTTAAATTGGAAATGATATCATATGATGCAAGGAGATAAGTAATTAGAAATTGTTAATTTCGTAACTGATAACATGATTTCTTCTTTAATGTTTATTTTACATATTTTAAATTGATTTGGTTTAGCATGATGAATATCGAGAGTAAGATTTGATGATTTGTTAGTGTTACTTTCTTAATCATTTAAATACGAAGATTTTAAATTAGTGAAATGTTGGATATTCTCAATATATATGTAATGGTTTTCTAACAATTTTATGTTTTAGAAACATATCTTCTTCAACGCTACTTATTTTTATCTTTGTGTTGGGTGTTTTATAGTGTGCAACATGTGTTTGAGCACCAAGATCATGTTCAAAGAAGAAACCACTTGAAATTGCATATTTGTAAGAGAGAGATGATCTGATTTTTGAAGTTTCTTGCGGATTTTGAGTAAGATATTTTGTATAGGTGTATCTATAAATTCGAACCTTTTATTTTAATTGATATTTGTTGACTATCTTTTGAATTATAATGTTTGGTAAACCATATGATCTTACATTAATAATGATAGTATCTCTTATCATTGTAAATAATTTTATTAATATCTCTAAATTAATCATTTTTACTACTATCAACACTTTTTTCATTATATTTTAAATAAGATTTTTTCAGTAACATTTGATTTTTTTTAAAGTATATTCTAATTATTTTTTATGCTTAATCTAAAAATAAAGCATTTTGAATCAAGAAACTAAAAAATTAATAATATAAGAAACCTTTTATACAAAAGATAAATATGTTAATAGACGATAAATATTACTTGAACATCAGTATAACTAAAGTTACAATATGTTGTAAACTATTATTTCAATATAGTAGTGTATATTAATACTTAAAGAGATAAATTAATAAAAATTAACAATATATTATTATTTTTTCATGTACTTTGAAAAACATATTATATATGCATCTAGACAATTATTTTATTCATTTTAAGTATAATCGTTTGATTCCATTTGTTGTAGGCCCTAGAGGCATGGGCCATACCTAGTATATACATGTATTGAAAATTATAGTTGTGCAAATAATATATCTTTTATCAAAGACTCTTGTGTGTGGTTTTTTTATCAGTGCCGAACGTTATAGTTAATAATTCTTTTAGTTTTTCAATTCTTTGCATTCCTAAAAATATTGTAATTAATGTATTTAGTTACGTTTAAAAAATAAGGAATTTAACAACGCACTAATATATACATTATCAATTAATGATTTTTTCTTTAAAAATAGAGTTAATAGAAAAAAACGGTCTGAAATTGAGCTAAACTAATCTTGTCTCCTTATAGATAGTAAAGTTATCGTTAACTTTATTTTTTAAAGTATTATGGATTTTAATTTGATCTGCAAAGGATTATCGAGTCTGTTTAATGTATTCAGTATATTTATAATAGAGTTGATGTATAAAATAATGTCCAAAAAATTTATAAAGAATATTTTGTAAAAAAAACCCATAATGCTAAATAAGCCTTAAAACATAACTAAAGAATAAGGCAAAAAAATTTATAAAGAATTATGTTGTAAAAAGAAACCCATAATGCTAAATCAACCTTAAACCATCAACATAGAATAAGGCCCAAGACGTTTATAAAAATTATCTTGTAAAAAGAAGCCCACAATGCTAATTAATTCTTGAAACATCACTACGGATATTTATGCAACAACCATGTTGACCACTAACACTTCAAAACTCAACCCTACATTATCAAAAGATAAGTCTCCAAAACACACCGCCTCCCTTATCAATTACATCATCACTCCATACCTCTACATAGATCTCCACTGTAATAGTGAATAAAAGATTATGTTTGTTTAAACCTGCAAGAATACATTGTTTTTAATCAATAAGATCGATGGTAGTGACATTTCATTTGAGGTATGTCTTTCTTATTCTATTTTTATTTTTTCTCATTAAAATTTTTACAATTTTTATTTTAGGGAGTCCGATCTGATTTTTTATATAAATATTTGCATAATATATATTGTTTAACTGCCATTGATTTATTTTATTTTGGGATCTATGAATTATATATTAGGTAATGGTGTAATTTAGGACATGAAGCACATTCATTTGTACCTTTTCTTAATTTCGATGATGAAATGAAACACTCTGATGTTTGGAAAGGAGAATAAAGCAGATCTACACCTGTTGTAACAAATATCTTTCTTCTTTATATCGTCCACCTTTAGCTTTAATATACCAAGGCCCCTTTGGAAAGGCTAAAGATTTCGCAAAGAATCAGAAAAAGTGGCTTTTAGTTAACATACAATCCACTAGAGAATTTAGTTCTCACATGCTTAATCGTGATACATGGGCTAATAAAGAGTTTGCACAAACTATCAAAACCAATTTCATTTTCTGGGAGATATACAATGATACAGAAGAAAGGAGTAAAGTTTGTATTTATTACAGATTAGATTCTGCACCTGTTACTCTTGTAATTTCCCTAGTTACAGGTCAGAACATCTGTGCTTGGAATGGTATGATTCAGCCCGAAAATTTGTTAGATGATTTGTTGCAATTCTTGGATAGTAGTCCTACAGATCACCATGTGAATGTAACTCATAAGCGTCCTAGAGCACAACATATGCAAGTAAAGGATACAAAAGATGAAGAAGATGAGAAAATGGAAACTTCTAATCCAATACCAGCTATTGAACATGTAAAAGATGATACAAAGAAGCTATTATTGAAGAAAAAAAGCTTATTTATCCTCCTTTACCTGAAGGACCCAAAGATGATAAAACACTCACTTGTAGAATTGCATTTCGTCTCCAAAATGGAAAAAGACTTCAAAGGAATTTCTTTCACTCAGATCCCATTCAGTTGATATGGTCATTCTGTGATTCTGAACTGGATGAAGGTGAAAAACGCCCTTTCCGGTTAACTCAAGCTATACCAGGTTCAAAGCCTTTGGATTATGAGGAGAATGTGACGTTTGAGGAGTCTGTCTTGCGAATTCTATGATTTCTGTTACTTGGGAATGATGTTTTTTTTTTAGAATGTTCTTGTCTTTTGGGTAATGTATATTTTTATTAGGGGTATGATGGACAGGTTTGAGTGTTTTTTTTAGAAATATCTTATCAACCTTCAATGTATTTTATTAATATGTTTTGTTTTTATTTAATAAATTATTATGAATATTTAGTAGGAACTTATCTTATGAATAACAAAAAATATACAATATTAATCATTATAGTGTAATTGGGTTTTAAATATAATATACTTCTTTTATATAAAGTTGGGACTACTTTATTAATAAAAAAATTGATTAGAGAAATAGACGAGGTACCAAAGGATATACTTACCCCTAACTATTAAGTAGACTAGAATGCATATACTTAAAATTACGTGACTTTTTCATGTCCATCAGGTAAATATTTTATTTCAAAGAAGGTTCTCTAAAATCATTTGAAGTCATTGTCCTCACCTATCGAGTTAGTGATGAAAATATATATATCTCTATAATTATACTAGTAAATAAGAAAGTTTACATTGACACGGTAATTTAAACAATACTTATATTACCTTTACCAATATTCCCTAAATTTCTAAAACCACATTTAGACTAATTAAACCAAGATAAAATTTATTTACGAGTTGAGGGCTAATCCTTCGATCCAATATGGTTCAACACTCATATTTTTTCTATGTACATTTACTATGGATCAATTTAGAATATGGGTCTCGACACTAAATTTTTTACTATCTTTTTGTCACTCGTATATATGGTAACACCATTTATCTCATGCCCATCATTCCAGGTTTTCAAAGTTATAAAAATAATTTTATTGAAATCTATATGTGGAACCGACGATTCGATAATCTCTAGTTTTTTAAGACATCTTTTGATCCAACTTTGTGTTTCTTAACAAATGGAGATATAGGAGTATTTAGACGGGTAACCTTCAAAATATGGAACTTTAAGGACATCTAGACCACAAATTTTCGGAAAAATATACAACCTATATTTTTATATTATAATAGTTTTTTATGTATATCATATGTAACTTTTTTAGTTAATTTCTAATTTTTTATCGTGGTAAATGCTTTTATATTAGTAACAATTCAAGAGCGTTATGTATTTAAAATCTTAATACAGTTATAAATGTAATATCTAAATTTTTATTTAGATGTATTCTCTAAAATTGAAATATCAAATTTATAATTGCTCCATAGTTTTTATTAATAAAATAATATACCATACTAATATAGTGGAGTCAGTCTTCTACATTTCAAGAACTTATATTGTTTGTAAAAGTTACGAAATATATTGAGGGAATTAGCGATATGCATAAAGGTATGATTAAATAAACAACAATTATAATTATAAAAGAAAAGGAGTAGTCGTAAAACTAGAGGGTAAAAATAAAGATGTTTTAAATTGGAAATGATATCATATGATGCAAGGAGATAAGTAATTAGAAATTGTTAATTTCGTAACTGATAACATGATTTCTTCTTTAATGTTTATTTTACATATTTTAAATTGATTTGGTTTAGCATGATGAATATCGAGAGTAAGATTTGATGATTTGTTAGTGTTACTTTCTTAATCATTTAAATACGAAGATTTTAAATTAGTGAAATGTTGGATATTCTCAATATATATGTAATGGTTTTCTAACAATTTTATGTTTTAGAAACATATCTTCTTCAACGCTACTTATTTTTATCTTTGTGTTGGGTGTTTTATAGTGTGCAACATGTGTTTGAGCACCAAGATCATGTTCAAAGAAGAGACCACTTGAAATTGCATATTTGTAAGAGAGAGATGATCTGATTTTTGAAGTTTCTTACGGATTTTGAGTAAGATATTTTATATAGGTGTATCTATAAATTCGAACCTTTTATTTTAATTGATATTTGTTGACTATCTTTTGAATTATAATGTTTAGTTAACCATATGATCTTACATTAATAATGATAGTATCTCTTATCATTGTAAATAATTTTATTAATATCTCTAAATTAATCATTTTTACTACTATCAACTCTTTTTTCATTATATTTTAAATAAGATTTTAGTAACATTTGAATTTTTTTAAAGTATATTCTAATTATTTTTTATGCTCAATCTAAAAATAAAGCATTTTGAATCAAGAAACTAAAATATTAATAATATATGTAACTTTTTATACAAAAGATAAATATGTTAATAGATGATAAATATTACTTGAACATCAGTATAACTAAAGTTATAATATGTTGTAAACTATTATTTCAATATAGTAGTGTATATTAAATACTTAAAGAGATAAATTAATAAAAATTATTGTAAAAATTAACAATATATTATTATTTTTTCATGTACTTTGAAAAACATATTATATATGCATCTAGACAATTATTTTATTCATTTTAAGTATAATCGTTTGATTCCATTTGTTGTAGGGCCCTAGAGGCATGGGCCATACCTAGTATATACATGTATTGAAAATTATAGTTGTGCAAATAATATATCTTTTATCAAAGACTCTTGTGTGTGGTTTTTTTTATCAGTGCCGAACGTTATAGTTAATAATTCTTTTAGTTTTTCAATTCTTTGCATTCCTAAAAATATTGTAATTAATGTATTTAGTTATGTTTAAAAAATAAGGAATTTATCAACGCACTAATATATACATTATCAATTAATGATTTTTTCTTAAAAAAAAAGAGTTAATAGAAAAAAACTGTTTGAAATTGAGCTAAACTAATCTTGTCTCCTTATAGATAGTAAAGTTATCGTTAACTTTATTTTTTAAAGGATTATGGATTTTAATTTGATCTGCAAAGGATTATCGAGTCTGTTTAATGTATTCAGTATATTTATAATAGAGTTGATGTATAAAATAATGTCCAAAAAATTTATAAAGAATATTTTGTAAAAAAAACCCATAATGCTAAATAAGCCTTAAAACATAACTTTAGAATAAGGCCAAAAAATTTATAAAGAATTATGTTTTAAAAAGAAATCTATAATGATAAATCAACCTTAAACCATCAACATAGAATAAGGTCCAAGACGTTTATATAAATTATCTTGTAAAAAGAAGCCCACAATGCTAATTAAGCCTTGAAACATCACTACTAATATTTATGCCACAACCCTGTTGACCACTAACACTTCAAATCTCAACCCTACATTATCAAAAGATAAGTCTCCAAAACACACCGCCTCCCTTATCAATTACATTATCACTCCATATCTCTACATAGATCTCCACTGTAATAGTGAATAAAAGATTATGTTTGTTTAAGCCTGCAAGAATACATTGTTTTTAATTAATAAGATCGATGGTCGTGTCATTTCATTTGAGGTATGTCTTTCTTATTCTAATTTTATTTTTTCTCATTAAAATTTTTACAATTTTTATTTTAGGGAGTCCGATCTGATTTTTTATATAAATATTTGCATAATATATATTGTTTAACTGCCATTGATTTATTTTATTTTGGGATTTATGAATTATATATTAGGTAATGGTGTAATTTAGAACATGAAGCACATTCATTTGTACCTTTTCTTAATTTCGATGATGAAATGAAACACTCTGATGTTTGGGAAGGAGAATAAAGCAGATCTACACCTGTTGTAACAAATATCTTGCTTCTTTATATATCCACCTTTAGCTTTAATATACCAAGGCCCCTTTGGAAAGGCTAAAGATTTCGCAAAGAAACAGAAAAAGTGGCTTTTAGTTAACATACAATCCACTAGAGAATTTAGTTCTCACATGCTTAATCGTGATACATGGGCTAATGAAGAGTTTGCACAAACTATCAAAACCAATTTCATTTTCTGGGAGATATACAATGATACAGAAGAAAGGAGTAAAGTTTGTATTTATTACAGATTAGATTCTGCACCTGTTACTCTTGTAATTTCCCTAGTTACAGGTCAGAACATCTGTGCTTGGAATGGTATGATTCAGCCCGAAAATTTGTTAGATGATTTGTTGCAATTCTTGGATAGTAGTCCTACAGATCACCATGTGAATGTAACTCATAAGCGTCCTAGAGCACAACCTATGCAAGTAAAGGATACAAAAGATGAAGAAGATGAGAAAATGGAAACTTCTAATCCAATACCAGCTATTGAACATGTAAAAGATGATACAAAGAAGCTATTATTGAAGAAAAAAGCTTATTTATGCTCCTTTACCTGAAGAACCCAACGATGATAAAACACTCACTTGTAGAATTGCATTTCGTCTCCAAAATGGAAAAAGACTTCAAAGGAATTTCTTTCGCTATCCCATTCAGTTGATATGGTCATTCTGTGATTCTGAACTGGATGAAGGTGAAAAACGCCCTTTCCGGTTAACTCAAGCTATACCAGGTTCAAGCCTTTGGATTATGAGGAGAATGTGACGTTTGAGGAGTCTGTCTGGCGAATTCTATGATTTCTGTTACTTGGGAATGATGTTTTTTTTTAGAATGTTCTTGTCTTTTGGGTAATGTATATTTTTATTAGGGGTATGATGGACAGGTTTGAGTTTTTTTTTAGAAATATCTTATCAACCTTCAATGTATTTTATTAATATATTTTGTTTTTATTTAATAAATTATTATGAATATTTAGTAGGAACTTATCTTATGAATAACAAAAAATATACAATATTAATCATTATAGTGTAATTGGGTTTTAAATATAATATACTTCTTTTATATAAAGTTGGGACTACTTTATTAATAAAAAAATTGATTAGAGAAATAGACGAGGTACCAAAGGATATACTTACCCCTAACTATTAAGTAGACTAGAATGCATATACTTAAAATTACGTGACTTTTTCATGTCCATCAGGTAAATATTTTATTTCAAAGAAGGTTCTCTAAAATCATTTGAAGTCATTGTCCTCACCTATCGAGTTAGTGATGAAAATATATATATCTCTATAATTATACTAGTAAATAAGAAAGTTTACATTGACACGGTAATTTAAACAATACTTATATTACCTTTACCAATATTCCCTAAATTTCTAAAACCACATTTAAACTAATTAAACCAAGATAAAATTTATTTACGAGTTGAGGGCTAATCCTTCGATCCAATATGGTTCAACACTCATATTTTTTCTATGTACATTTACTATGGATCAATTTAGAATATGGGTCCCGACACTAAAAATTTTACTATCTTTTTGTCACTCGTAAATATGGTCACACCATTTATCTCATACCCATCATTCCAGGTTTTTAAAGTTATAAAAATAATTTTATTGAAATCAATATGTGGAACCGTAGATTCGATAATCTCCAGTTTTTTAAGACATCTTTTGATCCAACTTTGTGTTTCTTAACAAATGGAGATATAGGAGTATTTAGACAGGTAACCTTCAAAATATGGAACTTTAAGGACATCTAGACCACAAATTTTCGGAAAAATATACTACCTATATTTTCATATTATAATAGTTTTTTATGTATATCATATGTAACTTTTTTAGTTAATTTCTAATTTTTTATCGTGGTAAATGCTTTTATATTAGTAACAATTCAAGAGCGTTATGTATTTAAAATCTTAATACAGTTATAAATGTAATATCTAAATTTTTATTTAGATGTATTCTCTAAAATTGAAATATCAAATTTATAATTGCTCCATAGTTTTCATTAATAAAATAATATACTATACTAATATAGTGGAGTCAGTCTTCTACATTTCAAGAACTTATATTGTTTGTAAAAGTTACGAAATATATTGAGGGAATTAGCGATATGCATAAATGTATGATTAAATAAACAACAATTATAATTATAAAAGAAAAGGAGTAGTCGTAAAACTAGAGGGTAAAAATAAAGATGTTTTAAATTGGAAATGATATCATATGATGCAAGGAGATAAGTAATTAGAAATTGTTAATTTCGTAACTGATAACATGATTTCTTCTTTAATGTTTATTTTACATATTTTAAATTGATTTGGTTTAGCATGATGAATATCGAGAGTAAGATTTGATGATTTGTTAGTGTTACTTTCTTAATCATTTAAATACGAAGATTTTAAATTAGTGGAATGTTGGATATTCTCAATATATATGTAATGGTTTTCTAACAATTTTATGTTTTAGAAACATATTTTCTTTAATGCTACTTATTTTTATCTTTGTGTTGGGTGTTTTATAGTGTGCAACATGTGTTTGAGCACCAAGATCATGTTGAAAGAAGAGACCACTTGAAATTGCATATTTGTAAGAGAGAGATGATCTGATTTTTGAAGTTTCTTACGGATTTTGACTAAGATATTTTGTATAGGTGTATCTATAAATTCGAACCTTTTATTTTAATTGATATTTGTTGACTATCTTTTGAATTATAATGTTTAGTTAACCATATGATCTTACATTAATAATGATAGTATCTCTTATCATTGTAAATAATTTTATTAATATCTCTAAATTAATCATTTTTACTACTATCAACTCTTTTTTCATTATATTTTAAATAAGATTTCAGTAACATTCGAATTTTTTTAAAGTATATTCTAATTATTTTTTATGCTTAATCTAAAAATTAAGCATTTTGAATCAAGAAACTAAAATATTAATAATATATGTAACTTTTTATACAAAAGATAAATATGTTAATAGATGATAAATATTACTTGAACATCAGTATAACTAAAGTTACAATATGTTGTAAACTATTATTTCAATATAGTAGTGTATATTAATACTTAAAGAGATAAATTAATAAAAATTATTGTAAAAATTAACAATATATTATTATTTTTTCATGTACTTTGAAAAATATATTATATATGCATCTAGACAATTATTTTATTCATTTTAAGTATAATCGTTTGATTCCATTTGTTGTAGGGCCCTAGAGGCATGGGCCATACCTAGTATATACATGTATTGAAAATTATAGTTGTGCAAATAATATATCTTTTATCAAAGACTCTTGTGTGTGGTTTTTTTTATCAGTGCCGAACGTTATAGTTAATAATTCTTTTAGTTTTTCAATTCTTTGCATTCCTAAAAATATTGTAATTAATGTATTTAGTTACGTTTAAAAAATAAGGAATTGATTAACGCACTAATATATACATTATCAATTAATGATTTTTTCTTAAAAAAAAGATTTAATAGAAAAAAACGGTCTGAAATTGAGCTAAACTAATCTTGTCTCCTTATAGATAGTAAAGTTATCGTTAACTTTATTTTTTAAATGATTATGGATTTTAATTTGATCTGCAAAGGATTATCGAGTCTGTTTAATGTATTCAGTATATTTATAATAGAGTTGATGTATAAAATAATGTCCAAAAAATTTATAAAGAATATTTTGTAAAAAAACCCATAATGCAAAATAAGCCTTAAAACATAACTATAGAATAAGGCCAAAAAATTTATAAAGAATTATGTTGTAAAAAAAAATCTATAATGATAAATCAACCTTAAACCATCAACATAGAATAAGGTTCAAGACGTTTATATAAATTATCTTGTAAAAAGAAGCCCACAATGCTAATTAAGCCTTGAAACATCACTACGAAATATTTATGCAACAACCCTGTTGACCACTAACACTTCAAAACTCAACCCTACATTATCAAAAGATAAGTCTCCAAAACACACCGCCTCCCTTATCAATAACATTATCACTCCATACCTCTACATAGATCTCCACTGTAATAGTGAATAAAAGATTATGTTTGTTTAATCCTGCAGGAATACATTATTTTTAATCAATAAGATCGATGGTCGTGACATTTCATTTGAGGTATGTCTTTCTTATTCTAATTTTATTTTTTCTCATTAAAATTTTTACAATTTTTATTTTAGGGAGTCCGATCTGATTTTTTATATAAATATTTGCATAATATATATTGTTTAACTGCCATTGATTTATTTTATTTTGGGATTTATGAATTATATATTAGGTAATGGTGTAATTTAGGACATGAAGCACATTCATTTGTACCTTTCCTTAATTTCGATGATGAAATGAAACACTCTGATGTTTGGGAAGGAGAATAAAGCAGATCTACACCTGTTGCAACAAATATCTTGCTTCTTTATATCGTCCACCTTTAGCTTTAATATACCAAGGCCCCTTTGGAAAGGCTAAAGATTTCGCAAAGAATCAGAAAAAGTGGCTTTTAGTTAACATACAATCCACTAGAGAATTTAGTTCTCACATGCTTAATCGTGATACATGGGCTAATGAAGAGTTTGCACAAACTATCAAAACCAATTTCATTTTCTGGGAGATATACAATGATACAGAAGAAAGGAGTAAAGTTTGTATTTATTACAGATTAGATTCTGCACCTGTTACTCTTGTAATTTCCCTAGTTACAGGTCAGAACATCTGTGCTTGGAATGGTATGATTCAGCCCGAAAATTTGTTAGATGATTTGTTGCAATTCTTGGATAGTAGTCCTACAGATCACCATGTGAATGTAACTCATAAGCGTCCTAGAGCACAACCTATGTAAGTAAAGGATACAAAAGATGAAGAAGATGAGAAAATGGAAACTTCTAATCCAATACCAGCTATTGAACATGTAAAAGATGATACAAAGAAGCTATTATTGAAGAAAAAAAGCTTATTTATCCTCCTTTACCTGAAGAACCCAAAGATGATAAAACACTCACTTGTAGAATTGCATTTCGTCTCCAAAATGGAAAAAGACTTCAAAGGAATTTCTTTCGCTCAGATCCCATTCAGTTGATATGGTCATTCTGTGATTCTGAACTGGATGAAGGTGAAAAACGCCCTTTCCGGTTAACTCAAGCTATACCAGGTTCAAAGCCTTTGGATTATGAGGAGAATGTGACGTTTGAGGAGTCTGTCTTGCGAATTCTATGATTTCTGTTACTTGGGAATGATGTTTTTTTTAGAATGTTCTTGTCTTTTGGGTAATGTATATTTTTATTAGGGGTATGATGGACAGGTTTGAGTGTTTTTTTTAGAAATATCTTATCAACCTTCAATGTATTTTATTAATATGTTTTGTTTTTATTTAATAAATTATTATGAATATTTAGTAGGAACTTATCTTATGAATAACAAAAAATATACAATATTAATCATTATAGTGTAATTGGGTTTTAAATATAATATACTTCTTTTATATAAAGTTGGGACTACTTTATTAATAAAAAAATTGATTAGAGAAATAGACGAGGTACCAAAGGATATACTTACCCCTAACTATTAAGTAGACTAGAATGCATATACTTAAAATTACGTGACTTTTTCATGTCCATCAGGTAAATATTTTATTTCAAAGAAGGTTCTCTAAAATCATTTGAAGTCATTGTCCTCACCTATCGAGTTAGTGATGAAAATATATATATCTCTATAATTATACTAGTAAATAAGAAAGTTTACATTGACACGGTAATTTAAACAATACTTATATTACCTTTACCAATATTCCCTAAATTTCTAAAACCACATTTAGACTAATTAAACCAAGATAAAATTTATTTACGAGTTGAGGGCTAATCCTTCGATCCAATATGGTTCAACACTCATATTTTTTCTATGTACATTTACTATGGATCAATTTAGAATATGGGTCTCGACACTAAAAATTTTACTATCTTTTTGTCACTCGTATATATGGTCACACCATTTATCTCATGCCCATCATTCCAGGTTTTTAAAGTTATAAAAATAATTTTATTGAAATCAATATGTGGAACCGTCGATTCGATAATCTCTAGTTTTTTAAGACATCTTTTGATCCAACTTTGTGTTTCTTAACAAATGCAGATATAGGAGTATTTAGACGGGTAACCTTCAAAATATGGAACTTTAAGGACATCTAGACCACAAATTTTCGGAAAAATATACAACCTATATTTTTATATTATAATAGTTTTTTATGTATATCATATATAACTTTTTTAGTTAATTTCTAATTTTTTATCGTGGTAAATGCTTTTATATTAGTAACAATTCAAGAGCGTTATGTATTTAAAATCTTAATACAGTTATAAATGTAATATCTAAATTTTTATTTAGATGTATTCTCTAAAATTGAAATATCAAATTTATAATTGCTCCATAGTTTTCATTAATAAAATAATATACCATACTAATATAGTGGAGTCAGTCTTCTACATTTCAAGAACTTATATTGTTTGTAAAAGTTACGAAATATATTGAGGGAATTAGCGATATGCATAAAGGTATGATTAAATAAACAACAATTATAATTATAAAAGAAAAGGAGTAGTCGTAAAACTAGAGGGTAAAAATAAAGACGTTTTAAATTGGAAATGATATCATATGATGCAAGGAGATAAGTAATTAGAAATTGTTAATTTCGTAACTGATAACATGATTTCTTCTTTAATGTTTATTTTACATATTTTAAATTGATTTGGTTTAGCATGATGAATATCGAGAGTAAGATTTGATGATTTGTTAGTGTTACTTTCTTAATCATTTAAATACGAAGATTTTAAATTAGTGGAATGTTGGATATTCTCAATATATATGTAATGGTTTTCTAACAATTTTATGTTTTAGAAACATATCTTCTTCAATGCTACTTATTTTTATCTTTGTGTTGGGTGTTTTATAGTGTGCAACATGTGTTTGAGCACCAAGATCATGTTGAAAGAAGAGACCACTTGAAATTGCATATTTGTAAGAGAGAGATGATCTGATTTTTGAAGTTTCTTACGGATTTTGAGTAAGATATTTTGTATAGGTGTATCTATAAATTCGAACCTTTTATTTTCCTTGATATTTGTTGACTATCTTTTGAATTATAATGTTTAGTTAACCATATGATCTTACATTAATAATGATAGTATATCTTATCATTGTAAATAATTTTATTAATATCTCTAAATTAATCATTTTTACTACTATCAACTCTTTTTTCATTATATTTTAAATAAGATTTCAGTAACATTCGAATTTTTTTAAAGTATATTCTAATTATTTTTTATGCTTAATCTAAAAATAAAGCATTTTGAATCAAGAAACTAAAATATTAATAATATATGTAACTATTTATACAAAAGATAAATATGTTAATAGATGATAAATATTACTTGAACATCAGTATAACTAAAGTTACAATATGTTGTAAACTAATATTTCAATATAGTAGTGTATATTAATACTTAAAGAGATAAATTAATAAAAATTATTGTAAAATTAACAATATATTATTATTTTTTCATGTACTTTGAAAAACATATTATATATGCATCTAGACAATTATTTTATTCATTTTAAGTGTAATCGTTTGATTCCATTTGTTGTAGGGCCCTAGAGGCATGGGCCATACCTAGTATATACATGTATTGAAAATTATAGTTGTGCAAATAATATATCTTTTATCAAAGACTCTTGTGTGTGGTTTTTTTTATCAGTGCCGTTATAGTTAATAATTCTGTTAGTTTTTCAATTCTTTGCATTCCTATAAATATTGTAATTAATGTATTTAGTTACGTTTAAAAAATAAGGAATTGATTAACGCACTAATATATACATTATCAATTAATGATTTTTTCGTAAAAAAAAGAGTTAATAGAAAAAAACTGTCTGAAATTGAGCTAAACTAATCTTGTCTCCTTATAGATAGTAAAGTTATCGTTAACTTTATTTTTTAAAGGATTATGGATTTTAATTTGATCTGCAAAGGATTATCGAGTCTGTTTAATGTATTCAGTATATTTATAATAGAGTTGATGTATAAAATAATGTCCAAAAAATTTATAAAGAATATTTTGTAAAAAAAACCCATAATGCTAAATAAGCCTTAAAACATAACTATAGAATAAGGCCAAAAAATTTATAAAGAATTATGTTGTAAAAAGAAATCTATAATGATAAATCAACCTTAAACCATCAACATAGAATAAGGTCCAAGACGTTTATATAAATTATCTTGTAAAAAGAAGCCCACAATGCTAATTAAGCCTTGAAACATCACTACGAATATTTATGCCACAACCCTGTTAACCACTAACACTTCAAAACTCAACCCTACATTATCAAAAGATAAGTCTCCAAAACACACCGCCTCCCTTATCAATTACATTATCACTCCATATCTCTACATAGATCTCCACTGTAATAGTGAATAAAAGATTATGTTTGTTTAAGCCAGCAAGAATACATTGTTTTTAATCAATAAGATCGATGGTCGTGACATTTCATTTGAGGTATGTCTTTCTTATTCTAATTTTATTTTTTCTCATTAAAATTTTTACAATTTTTATTTTAGGGAGTCCGATCTGATTTTTTATATAAATATTTGCATAATATATATTGTTTAACTGCCATTGATTTATTTTATTTTGGGATTTATGAATTATATATTAGGTAATTGTGTAATTTAGGACATGAAGCACATTCATTTGTACCTTTTCTTAATTTCGATGATGAAATGAAACACTCTGATGTTTGGGAAGGAGAATAAAGCAGATCTACACCTGTTGTAACAAATATCTTGCTTCTTTATATCGTCCACCTTTAGCTTTAATATACCAAGGCCCCTTTGGAAAGGCTAAAGATTTCGCAAAGAATCAGAAAAAGTGGCTTTTAGTTAACATACAATCCACTAGAGAATTTAGTTCTCACATGCTTAATCGTGATACATGGGCTAATGAAGAGTTTGCACAAACTATCAAAACCAATTTCATTTTCTGGGATATATACAATGATACAGAAGAAAGGAGTAAAGTTTGTATTTATTACAGATTAGATTCTGCACCTGTTACTCTTGTAATTTCCCTAGTTATAGGTCAGAACATCTGTGCTTGGAATGGTATGATTCAGCCCGAAAATTTGTTAGATGATTTGTTGCAATTCTTGGATAGTAGTCCTACAGATCACCATGTGAATGTAACTCATAAGCGTCCTAGAGCACAACCTATGCAAGTAAAGGATACAAAAGATGAAGAAGATGAGAAAATGGAAACTTCTAATCCAATACCAGCTATTGAACATGTAAAAGATGATACAAAGAAGCTATTATTGAAGAAAAAAAGCTTATTTATGCTCCTTTACCTGAAGAACCCAACGATGATAAAACACTCACTTGTAGAATTGCATTTCGTCTCCAAAATGGAAAAAGACTTCAAAGGAATTTCTTTCGCTCAGATCCCATTCAGTTGATATGGTCATTCTGTGATTCTGAACTGGATGAAGGTGAAAAACGCCCTTTCCGGTTAACTCAAGCTATACCAGGTTCAAAGCCTTTGGATTATGAGGAGAATGTAACGTTTGAGAAGTCTGTCTTGCAAATTCTTTGATTTCTGTTACTTGGGAATGATGTTTTTTTTAGAATGTTCTTGTCTTTTGGGTAATGTATATTTTTATTAGGGGTATGATGGAAAGGTTTGAGTTTTTTTTTTTAGAAATATCTTATCAACCTTCAATGTATTTTATTAATATATTTTGTTTTTATTTAATAAATTATTATGAATATTTAGTAGGAACTTATCTTATGAATAACAAAAAATATACAATATTAATCATTATAGTGTAATTGGGTTTTAAATATAATATACTTCTTTTATATAAAGTTGGGACTACTTTATTAATAAAAAAATTGATTAGAGAAATAGACGAGGTACCAAAGGATATACTTACCCCTAACTATTAAGTAGACTAGAATGCATATACTTAAAATTACGTGACTTTTTCATGTCCATCAGGTAAATATTTTATTTCAAAGAAGGTTCTCTAAAATCATTTGAAGTCATTGTCCTCACCTATCGAGTTAGTGATGAAAATATATATATCTCTATAATTATACTAGTAAATAAGAAAGTTTACATTGACACGGTAATTTAAACAATACTTATATTACCTTTACCAATATTCCCTAAATTTCTAAAACCACATTTAAACTAATTAAACCAAGATAAAATTTATTTACGAGTTGAGGGCTAATCCTTCGATCCAATATGGTTCAACACTCATATTTTTTCTATGTACATTTACTATGGATCAATTTAGAATATGGGTCCCGACACTAAATATTTTACTATCTTTTTGTCACTCGTAAATATGGTCACACCATTTATCTCATACCCATCATTCCAGGTTTTTAAAGTTATAAAAATAATTTTATTGAAATCAATATGTGGAACCGTAGATTCGATAATCTCCAGTTTTTTAAGACATCTTTTGATCCAACTTTGTGTTTCTTAACAAATGGAGATATAGGAGTATTTAGACAGGTAACCTTCAAAATATGGAACTTTAAGGACATCTAGACCACAAATTTTCGGAAAAATATACTACCTATATTTTCATATTATAATAGTTTTTTATGTATATCATATGTAACTTTTTTAGTTAATTTCTAATTTTTTATCGTGGTAAATGCTTTTATATTAGTAACAATTCAAGAGCGTTATGTATTTAAAATCTTAATACAGTTATAAATGTAATATCTAAATTTTTATTTAGATGTATTCTCTAAAATTGAAATATCAAATTTATAATTGCTCCATAGTTTTCATTAATAAAATAATATACTATACTAATATAGTGGAGTCAGTCTTCTACATTTCAAGAACTTATATTGTTTGTAAAAGTTACGAAATATATTGAGGGAATTAGCGATATGCATAAATGTATGATTAAATAAACAACAATTATAATTATAAAAGAAAAGGAGTAGTCGTAAAACTAGAGGGTAAAAATAAAGATGTTTTAAATTGGAAATGATATCATATGATGCAAGGAGATAAGTAATTAGAAATTGTTAATTTCGTAACTGATAACATGATTTCTTCTTTAATGTTTATTTTACATATTTTAAATTGATTTGGTTTAGCATGATGAATATCGAGAGTAAGATTTGATGATTTGTTAGTGTTACTTTCTTAATCATTTAAATACGAAGATTTTAAATTAGTGGAATGTTGGATATTCTCAATATATATGTAATGGTTTTCTAACAATTTTATGTTTTAGAAACATATTTTCTTTAATGCTACTTATTTTTATCTTTGTGTTGGGTGTTTTATAGTGTGCAACATGTGTTTGAGCACCAAGATCATGTTGAAAGAAGAGACCACTTGAAATTGCATATTTGTAAGAGAGAGATGATCTGATTTTTGAAGTTTCTTACGGATTTTGACTAAGATATTTTGTATAGGTGTATCTATAAATTCGAACCTTTTATTTTAATTGATATTTGTTGACTATCTTTTGAATTATAATGTTTAGTTAACCATATGATCTTACATTAATAATGATAGTATCTCTTATCATTGTAAATAATTTTATTAATATCTCTAAATTAATCATTTTTACTACTATCAACTCTTTTTTCATTATATTTTAAATAAGATTTCAGTAACATTCGAATTTTTTTAAAGTATATTCTAATTATTTTTTATGCTTAATCTAAAAATTAAGCATTTTGAATCAAGAAACTAAAATATTAATAATATATGTAACTTTTTATACAAAAGATAAATATGTTAATAGATGATAAATATTACTTGAACATCAGTATAACTAAAGTTACAATATGTTGTAAACTATTATTTCAATATAGTAGTGTATATTAATACTTAAAGAGATAAATTAATAAAAATTATTGTAAAAATTAACAATATATTATTATTTTTTCATGTACTTTGAAAAATATATTATATATGCATCTAGACAATTATTTTATTCATTTTAAGTATAATCGTTTGATTCCATTTGTTGTAGGGCCCTAGAGGCATGGGCCATACCTAGTATATACATGTATTGAAAATTATAGTTGTGCAAATAATATATCTTTTATCAAAGACTCTTGTGTGTGGTTTTTTTTATCAGTGCCGAACGTTATAGTTAATAATTCTTTTAGTTTTTCAATTCTTTGCATTCCTAAAAATATTGTAATTAATGTATTTAGTTACGTTTAAAAAATAAGGAATTGATTAACGCACTAATATATACATTATCAATTAATGATTTTTTCTTAAAAAAAAGATTTAATAGAAAAAAACGGTCTGAAATTGAGCTAAACTAATCTTGTCTCCTTATAGATAGTAAAGTTATCGTTAACTTTATTTTTTAAATGATTATGGATTTTAATTTGATCTGCAAAGGATTATCGAGTCTGTTTAATGTATTCAGTATATTTATAATAGAGTTGATGTATAAAATAATGTCCAAAAAATTTATAAAGAATATTTTGTAAAAAAACCCATAATGCAAAATAAGCCTTAAAACATAACTATAGAATAAGGCCAAAAAATTTATAAAGAATTATGTTGTAAAAAAAAATCTATAATGATAAATCAACCTTAAACCATCAACATAGAATAAGGTTCAAGACGTTTATATAAATTATCTTGTAAAAAGAAGCCCACAATGCTAATTAAGCCTTGAAACATCACTACGAAATATTTATGCAACAACCCTGTTGACCACTAACACTTCAAAACTCAACCCTACATTATCAAAAGATAAGTCTCCAAAACACACCGCCTCCCTTATCAATAACATTATCACTCCATACCTCTACATAGATCTCCACTGTAATAGTGAATAAAAGATTATGTTTGTTTAATCCTGCAGGAATACATTATTTTTAATCAATAAGATCGATGGTCGTGACATTTCATTTGAGGTATGTCTTTCTTATTCTAATTTTATTTTTTCTCATTAAAATTTTTACAATTTTTATTTTAGGGAGTCCGATCTGATTTTTTATATAAATATTTGCATAATATATATTGTTTAACTGCCATTGATTTATTTTATTTTGGGATTTATGAATTATATATTAGGTAATGGTGTAATTTAGGACATGAAGCACATTCATTTGTACCTTTCCTTAATTTCGATGATGAAATGAAACACTCTGATGTTTGGGAAGGAGAATAAAGCAGATCTACACCTGTTGCAACAAATATCTTGCTTCTTTATATCGTCCACCTTTAGCTTTAATATACCAAGGCCCCTTTGGAAAGGCTAAAGATTTCGCAAAGAATCAGAAAAAGTGGCTTTTAGTTAACATACAATCCACTAGAGAATTTAGTTCTCACATGCTTAATCGTGATACATGGGCTAATGAAGAGTTTGCACAAACTATCAAAACCAATTTCATTTTCTGGGAGATATACAATGATACAGAAGAAAGGAGTAAAGTTTGTATTTATTACAGATTAGATTCTGCACCTGTTACTCTTGTAATTTCCCTAGTTACAGGTCAGAACATCTGTGCTTGGAATGGTATGATTCAGCCCGAAAATTTGTTAGATGATTTGTTGCAATTCTTGGATAGTAGTCCTACAGATCACCATGTGAATGTAACTCATAAGCGTCCTAGAGCACAACCTATGCAAGTAAAGGATACAAAAGATGAAGAAGATGAGAAAATGGAAACTTCTAATCCAATACCAGCTATTGAACATGTAAAAGATGATACAAAGAAGCTATTATTGAAGAAAAAAAGCTTATTTATGCTCCTTTACCTGAAGAACCCAACGATGATAAAACACTCACTTGTAGAATTGCATTTCGTCTCCAAAATGGAAAAAGACTTCAAAGGAATTTCTTTCGCTCAGATCCCATTCAGTTGATATGGTCATTCTGTGATTCTGAACTGGATGAAGGTGAAAAACGCCCTTTCCGGTTAACTCAAGCTATACCAGGTTCAAAGCCTTTGGATTATGAGGAGAATGTGACGTTTGAGGAGTCTGTCTTGCAAATTCTTTGATTTCTGTTACTTGGGAATGATGTTTTTTTTAGAATGTTCTTGTCTTTTGGGTAATGTATATTTTTATTAGGGGTATGATGGAAAGGTTTGAGTTTTTTTTTTAGAAATATCTTATCAACCTTCAATGTATTTTATTAATATATTTTGTTTTTATTTAATAAATTATTATGAATATTTAGTAGGAACTTATCTTATGAATAACAAAAAATATACAATATTAATCATTATAGTGTAATTGGGTTTTAAATATAATATACTTCTTTTATATAAAGTTGGGACTACTTTATTAATAAAAAAATTGATTAGAGAAATAGACGAGGTACCAAAGGATATACTTACCCCTAACTATTAAGTAGACTAGAATGCATATACTTAAAATTACGTGACTTTTTCATGTCCATCAGGTAAATATTTTATTTCAACGAAGGTTCTCTAAAATCATTTGAAGTCATTGTCCTCACCTATCGAGTTAGTGATGAAAATATATATATCTCTATAATTATACTAGTAAATAAGAAAGTTTACATTGACACGGTAATTTAAACAATACTTATATTATCTTTACCAATATTCCCTAAATTTCTAAAACCACATTTAAACTAATTAAACCAAGATAAAATTTATTTACGAGTTGAGGGCTAATCCTTCGATCCAATATGGTTCAACACTCATATTTTTTCTATGTACATTTACTATGGATCAATTTAGAATATGGGTCCCGACACTAAAATTTTTACTATCTTTTTGTCACTCGTAAATATGGTCACACCATTTATCTCATGCCCATCATTCCAGGTTTTTTAAGTTATAAAAATAATTTTATTGAAATCAATATGTGGAACCGTAGATTCGATAATCTCCAGTTTTTTAAGACATATTTTGATCCAACTTTGTGTTTCTTAACAAATGGAGATATAGGAGTATTTAGACGGGTAACCTTCAAAATATGGAACTTTAAGGACATCTAGACCACAAATTTTCGGAAAAATATACTACCTATATTTTCATATTATAATAGTTTTTTATGTATATCATATGTAACTTTTTTAGTTAATTTCTAATTTTTTATCGTGGTAAATGCTTTTATATTAGTAACAATTCAAGAGCGTTATGTATTTAAAATCTAAATACAGTTATAAATGTAATATCTAAATTTTTATTTAGATGTATTCTCTAAAATTGAAATATCAAATTTATAATTGCTCCATAGTTTTCATTAATAAAATAATATACCATACTAATATAGTGGAGTCAGTCTTCTACATTTCAAGAACTTATATTGTTTGTAAAAGTTACGAAATATATTGAGGGAATTAGCGATATGCATAAAGGTATGATTAAATAAACAACAATTATAATTATAAAAGAAAAGGAGTAGTCGTAAAACTAGAGGGTAAAAATAAAGATGTTTTAAATTGGAAATGATATCATATGATGCAAGGAGATAAGTAATTAGAAATTGTTAATTTCGTAACTGATAACATGATTTCTTCTTTAATGTTTATTTTACATATTTTAAATTGATTTGGTTTAGCATGAGGAATATCGAGAGTAAGATTTGATGATTTGTTAGTGTTACTTTCTTAATCATTTAAATACGAAGATTTTAAATTAGTGGAATGTTGGATATTCTCAATATATATGTAATGGTTTTCTAACAATTTTATGTTTTAGAAACATATCTTCTTCAATGCTACTCATTTTTATCTTTGTGTTGGGTGTTTTATAGTGTGCAACATGTGTTTGAGCACCAAGATCATGTTGAAAGAAGAGACCACTTGAAATTGCATATTTGTAAGAGAGATGATCTGATTTTTGAAGTTTCTTACGGATTTTGAGTAAAATATTTTGTATAGGTGTATCTATAAATTCGAACCTTTTATTTTAATTGATATTTGTTGACTATCTTTTGAATTATAATGTTTAGTTAACCATATGATCTTACATTAATAATGATAGTATCTCTTATCATTGTAAATAATTTTATTAATATCTCTAAATTAATCATTTTTACTACTATCAACTCTTTTTTCATTATATTTTAAATAAGATTTCAGTAACATTCGAATTTTTTTAAAGTATATTCTAATTATTTTTTATGCTTAATCTAAAAATAAAGCATTTTGAATCAAGAAACTAAAATATTAATAATATATGTAACTTTTTATACAAAAGATAAATATGTTAATAGATGATAAATATTACTTGAACATCAGTATAACTAAAGTTACAATATGTTGTAAACTATTATTTCAATATAGTAGTGTATATTAATACTTAAAGAGATAAATTAATAAAAATTATTGTAAAAATTAACAATATATTATTATTTTTTCATGTACTTTGAAAAACATATTATATATGCATCTAGACAATTATTTTATTCATTTTAAGTATAATCGTTTGATTCCATTTGTTGTTGGGCCCTAGAGGCATGGGCCATACCTAGTATATACATGTATTGAAAATTATAGTTGTGCAAATAATATATCTTTTATCAAAGACTCTTGTGTGTGGTTTTTTTTATCAGTGCCGAACGTTATAGTTAATAATTCTTTTAGTTTTTCAATTCTTTGCATTCCTAAAAATATTGTAATTAATGTATTTAGTTACGTTTAAAAAATAAGGAATTTATTAACACACTAATATATACATTATCAATTAATGATTTTTTCTTAAAAAAAGAGTTAATAGAAAAAAACTGTCTGAAATTGAGCTAAACTAATCTTGTCTCCTTATAGATAGTAAAGTTATCGTTAACTTTATTTTTTAAAGGATTATGGATTTTAATTTGATCTGCAAAGGATTATCGAGTCTGTTTAATGTATTCAGTATATTTATAATAGAGTTGATGTATAAAATAATGTCCAAAAAATTTATAAAGAATATTTTGTAAAAAAAAAACCCATAATGCTAAATAAGCCTTAAAACATAGCTATAGAATAAGGCCAAAAAATTTATAAAGAATTATGTTGTAAAAAGAAATCTATAATGATAAATCAACCTTAAACCATCAACATAGAATAAGGTCCAAGACGTTTATATAAATTATCTTGTAAAAAGAAGCCCACAATGCTAATTAAGCCTTGAAACATCACTACAAATATTTATGCCACAACCCTGTTGACCACTAACACTTCAAAACTCAACCCTACATTATCAAAAGATAAGTCTCCAAAACACACCGCCTACCTTATCAATTACATTATCACTCCATATCTCTACATAGATCTCAACTGTAATAGTGAATAAAAGATTATGTTTGTTTAAGCCTGCAAGAATACATTGTTTTTAATCTATAAGATCGATGGTCGTGACATTTCATTTGAGGTATGTCTTTCTTATTCTAATTTTATTTTTTCTCATTAATATTTTTACAATTTTTATTTTAGGGAGCCCGATCTGATTTTTTATATAAATATTTGCATAATATATATTGTTTAACTGCCATTGATTTATTTTATTTTGGGATTTATGAATTATATATTAGGTAATGGTGTAATTTAGGACATGAAGCACATTCATTTGTACCTTTTCTTAATTTAGATGATGAAATGAAACACTCTGATGTTTGGGAAGGAGAATAAAGCAGATCTACACCTGTTGTAACAAATATCTTGCTTCTTTATATCGTCCACCTTTAGCTTTAATATACCAAGGCCCCTTTGGAAAGGCTAAAGATTTCGCAAAGAATCAGAAAAAGTGGCTTTTAGTTAACATACAATCCACTAGAGAATTTAGTTCTCACATGCTTAATCGTGATACATGGGCTAATGAAGAGTTTGCACAAACTATCAAAACCAATTTCATTTTCTGGGATATATACAATGATACAGAAGAAAGGAGTAAAGTTTGTATTTATTACAGATTAGATTCTGCACCTGTTACTCTTGTAATTTCCCTAGTTATAGGTCAGAACATCTGTGCTTGGAATGGTATGATTCAGCCCGAAAATTTGTTAGATGATTTGTTGCAATTCTTGGATAGTAGTCCTACAGATCACCATGTGAATGTAACTCATAAGCGTCCTAGAGCACAACCTATGCAAGTAAAGGATACAAAAGATGAAGAAGATGAGAAAATGGAAACTTCTAATCCAATACCAGCTATTGAACATGTAAAAGATGATACAAAGAAGCTATTATTGAAGAAAAAAAGCTTATTTATGCTCCTTTACCTGAAGAACCCAACGATGATAAAACACTCACTTGTAGAATTGCATTTCGTCTCCAAAATGGAAAAAGACTTCAAAGGAATTTCTTTCGCTCAGATCCCATTCAGTTGATATGGTCATTCTGTGATTCTGAACTGGATGAAGGTGAAAAACGCCCTTTCCGGTTAACTCAAGCTATACCAGGTTCAAAGCCTTTGGATTATGAGGAGAATGTGACGTTTGAGGAGTCTGTCTTGCAAATTCTTTGATTTCTGTTACTTGGGAATGATGTTTTTTTTAGAATGTTCTTGTCTTTTGGGTAATGTATATTTTTATTAGGGGTATGATGGAAAGGTTTGAGTTTTTTTTTTAGAAATATCTTATCAACCTTCAATGTATTTTATTAATATATTTTGTTTTTATTTAATAAATTATTATGAATATTTAGTAGGAACTTATCTTATGAATAACAAAAAATATACAATATTAATCATTATAGTGTAATTGGGTTTTAAATATAATATACTTCTTTTATATAAAGTTGGGACTACTTTATTAATAAAAAAATTGATTAGAGAAATAGACGAGGTACCAAAGGATATACTTACCCCTAACTATTAAGTAGACTAGAATGCATATACTTAAAATTACGTGACTTTTTCATGTCCATCAGGTAAATATTTTATTTCAACGAAGGTTCTCTAAAATCATTTGAAGTCATTGTCATCACCTATCGAGTTAGTGATGAAAATATATATATCTCTATAATTATACTAGTAAATAAGAAAGTTTACATTGACACGGTAATTTAAACAATACTTATATTATCTTTACCAATATTCCCTAAATTTCTAAAACCACATTTAAACTAATTAAACCAAGATAAAATTTATTTACGAGTTGAGGGCTAATCCTTCGATCCAATATGGTTCAACACTCATATTTTTTCTATGTACATTTACTATGGATCAATTTAGAATATGGGTCCCGACACTAAAATTTTTACTATCTTTTTGTCACTCGTAAATATGGTCACACCATTTATCTCATGCCCATCATTCCAGGTTTTTAAAGTTATAAAAATAATTTTATTGAAATCAATATGTGGAACCGTAGATTCGATAATCTCCAGTTTTTTAAGACATCTTTTGATCCAACTTTGTGTTTCTTAACAAATGGAGATATAGGAGTATTTAGACGGGTAACCTTCAAAATATGGAACTTTAAGGACATCTAGACCACAAATTTTCGGAAAAATATACTACCTATATTTTCATATTATAATAGTTTTTTATGTATATCATATGTAACTTTTTTAGTTAATTTCTAATTTTTTATCGTGGTAAATGCTTTTATATTAGTAACAATTCAAGAGCGTTATGTATTTAAAATCTAAATACAGTTATAAATGTAATATCTAAATTTTTATTTAGATGTATTCTCTAAAATTGAAATATCAAATTTATAATTGCTCCATAGTTTTCATTAATAAAATAATATACCATACTAATATAGTGGAGTCAGTCTTCTACATTTCAAGAACTTATATTGTTTGTAAAAGTTACGAAATATATTGAGGGAATTAGCGATATGCATAAAGGTATGATTAAATAAACAACAATTATAATTATAAAAGAAAAGGAGTAGTCGTAAAACTAGAGGGTAAAAATAAAGATGTTTTAAATTGGAAATGATATCATATGATGCAAGGAGATAAGTAATTAGAAATTGTTAATTTCGTAACTGATAACATGATTTCTTCTTTAATGTTTATTTTACATATTTTAAATTGATTTGGTTTAGCATGAGGAATATCGAGAGTAAGATTTGATGATTTGTTAGTGTTACTTTCTTAATCATTTAAATACGAAGATTTTAAATTAGTGGAATGTTGGATATTCTCAATATATATGTAATGGGTTTCTAACAATTTTATGTTTTAGAAACATATCTTCTTCAATGCTACTCATTTTTATCTTTGTGTTGGGTGTTTTATAGTGTGCAACATGTGTTTGAGCACCAAGATCATGTTGAAAGAAGAGACCACTTGAAATTGCATATTTGTAAGAGAGAGATGATCTGATTTTTGAAGTTTCTTACGGATTTTGAGTAAAATATTTTGTATAGGTGTATCTATAAATTCGAACCTTTTATTTTAATTGATATTTGTTGACTATCTTTTGAATTATAATGTTTAGTTAACCATATGATCTTACATTAATAATGATAGTATCTCTTATCATTGTAAATAATTTTATTAATATCTCTAAATTAATCATTTTTACTACTATCAACTCTTTTTTCATTATATTTTAAATAAGATTTCAGTAACATTCGAATTTTTTTAAAGTATATTCTAATTATTTTTTATGCTTAATCTAAAAATAAAGCATTTTGAATCAAGAAACTAAAATATTAATAATATATGTAACTTTTTATACAAAAGATAAATATGTTAATAGATGATAAATATTACTTGAACATCAGTATAACTAAAGTTACAATATGTTGTAAACTATTATTTCAATATAGTAGTGTATATTAATACTTAAAGAGATAAATTAATAAAAATTATTGTAAAAATTAACAATATATTATTATTTTTTCATGTACTTTGAAAAACATATTATATATGCATCTAGACAATTATTTTATTCATTTTAAGTATAATCGTTTGATTCCATTTGTTGTTGGGCCCTAGAGGCATGGGCCATACCTAGTATATACATGTATTGAAAATTATAGTTGTGCAAATAATATATCTTTTATCAAAGACTCTTGTGTGTGGTTTTTTTTATCAGTGCCGAACGTTATAGTTAATAATTCTTTTAGTTTTTCAATTCTTTGCATTCCTAAAAATATTGTAATTAATGTATTTAGTTACGTTTAAAAAATAAGGAATTTATTAACGCACTAATATATACATTATCAATTAATGATTTTTTCTTAAAAAAAGAGTTAATAGAAAAAAACTGTCTGAAATTGAGCTAAACTAATCTTGTCTCCTTATAGATAGTAAAGTTATCGTTAACTTTATTTTTTAAAGGATTATGGATTTTAATTTGATCTACAAAGGATTATCGAGTCTGTTTAATGTATTCAGTATATTTATAATAGAGTTGATGTATAAAATAATGTCCAAAAAATTTATAAAGAATATTTTGTAAAAAAAAACCCATAATGCTAAATAAGCCTTAAAACATAGCTATAGAATAAGGCCAAAAAATTTATAAAGAATTATGTTGTAAAAAGAAATCTATAATGATAAATCAACCTTAAACCATCAACATAGAATAAGGTCCAAGACGTTTATATAAATTATCTTGTAAAAAGAAGCCCACAATGCTAATTAAGCCTTGAAACATCACTACAAATATTTATGCTACAACCCTGTTGACCACTAACACTTCAAAACTCAACCCTACATTATCAAAAGATAAGTCTCCAAAACACACCGCCTCCCTTATCAATTACATTATCACTCCATATCTCTACATAGATCTCAACTGTAATAGTGAATAAAAGATTATGTTTGTTTAAGCCTGCAAGAATACATTGTTTTTAATCTATAAGATCGATGGTCGTGACATTTCATTTGAGGTATGTCTTTCTTATTCTAATTTTATTTTTTCTCATTAAAATTTTTACAATTTTTATTTTAGGGAGTCCGATCTGATTTTTTATATAAATATTTGCATAATATATATTGTTTAACTGCCATTGATTTATTTTATTTTGGGATTTATGAATTATATATTAGGTAATGGTGTAATTTAGGACATGAAGCACATTCATTTGTACCTTTTCTTAATTTCGATGATGAAATGAAACACTCTGATGTTTGGGAAGGAGAATAAAGCAGATCTACACCTGTTGTAACAAATATCTTGCTTCTTTATATCGTCCACCTTTAGCTTTAATATACCAAGGCCCCTTTGGAAAGGCTAAAGATTTCGCAAAGAATCAGAAAAAGTGGCTTTTAGTTAACATACAATCCACTAGAGAATTTAGTTCTCACATGCTTAATCGTGATACATGGGCTAATGAAGAGTTTGCACAAACTATCAAAACCAATTTCATTTTCTGGGATATATACAATGATACAGAAGAAAGGAGTAAAGTTTGTATTTATTACAGATTAGATTCTGCACCTGTTACTCTTGTAATTTCCCTAGTTACAGGTCAGAACATCTGTGCTTGGAATGGTATGATTCAGCCCAAAAATTTGTTAGATGATTTGTTGCAATTCTTGGATAGTAGTCCTACAGATCACCATGTGAATGTAACTCATAAGCGTCCTAGAGCACAACCTATGCAAGTAAAGGATACAAAAGATGAAGAAGATGAGAAAATGGAAACTTCTAATCCAATACCAGCTATTGAACATGTAAAAGATGATACAAAGAAGCTATTATTGAAGAAAAAAAGCTTATTTATGCTCCTTTACCTGAAGAACCCAACGATGATAAAACACTCACTTGTAGAATTGCATTTCGTCTCCAAAATGGAAAAAGACTTCAAAGGAATTTCTTTCGCTCAGATCCCATTCAGTTGATATGGTCATTCTGTGATTCTGAACTGGATGAAGGTGAAAAACGCCCTTTCCGGTTAACTCAAGCTATACCAGGTTCAAAGCCTTTGGATTATGAGGAGAATGTAACGTTTGAGAAGTCTGTCTTGCAAATTCTTTGATTTCTGTTACTTGGGAATGATGTTTTTTTTAGAATGTTCTTGTCTTTTGGGTAATGTATATTTTTATTAGGGGTATGATGGAAAGGTTTGAGTTTTTTTTTTTAGAAATATCTTATCAACCTTCAATGTATTTTATTAATATATTTTGTTTTTATTTAATAAATTATTATGAATATTTAGTAGGAACTTATCTTATGAATAACAAAAAATATACAATATTAATCATTATAGTGTAATTGGGTTTTAAATATAATATACTTCTTTTATATAAAGTTGGGACTACTTTATTAATAAAAAAATTGATTAGAGAAATAGACGAGGTACCAAAGGATATACTTACCCCTAACTATTAAGTAGACTAGAATGCATATACTTAAAATTACGTGACTTTTTCATGTCCATCAGGTAAATATTTTATTTCAACGAAGGTTCTCTAAAATCATTTGAAGTCATTGTCATCACCTATCGAGTTAGTGATGAAAATATATATATCTCTATAATTATACTAGTAAATAAGAAAGTTTACATTGACACGGTAATTTAAACAATACTTATATTATCTTTACCAATATTCCCTAAATTTCTAAAACCACATTTAAACTAATTAAACCAAGATAAAATTTATTTACGAGTTGAGGGCTAATCCTTCGATCCAATATGGTTCAACACTCATATTTTTTCTATGTACATTTACTATGGATCAATTTAGAATATGGGTCCCGACACTAAAATTTTTACTATCTTTTTGTCACTCGTAAATATGGTCACACCATTTATCTCATGCCCATCATTCCAGGTTTTTAAAGTTATAAAAATAATTTTATTGAAATCAATATGTGGAACCGTAGATTCGATAATCTCCAGTTTTTTAAGACATCTTTTGATCCAACTTTGTGTTTCTTAACAAATGGAGATATAGGAGTATTTAGATGGGTAACCTTCAAAATATGGAACTTTAAGGACATCTAGACCACAAATTTTCGGAAAAATATACTACCTATATTTTCATATTATAATAGTTTTTTATGTATATCATATGTAACTTTTTTAGTTAATTTCTAATTTTTTATCGTGGTAAATGCTTTTATATTAGTAACAATTCAAGAGCATTATGTATTTAAAATCTAAATACAGTTATAAATGTAATATCTAAATTTTTATTTAGATGTATTCTCTAAAATTGAAATATCAAATTTATAATTGCTCCATAGTTTTCATTAATAAAATAATATACCATACTAATATAGTGGAGTCAGTCTTCTACATTTCAAGAACTTATATTGTTTGTAAAAGTTACGAAATATATTGAGGGAATTAGCGATATGCATAAAGGTATGATTAAATAAACAACAATTATAATTATAAAAGAAAAGGAGTAGTCGTAAAACTAGAGGGTAAAAATAAAGATGTTTTAAATTGGAAATGATATCATATGATGCAAGGAGATAAGTAATTAGAAATTGTTAATTTCGTAACTGATAACATGATTTCTTCTTTAATGTTTATTTTACATATTATAAATTGATTTGGTTTAGCATGATGAATATCGAGAGTAAGATTTGATGATTTGTTAGTGTTACTTTCTTAATCATTTAAATACGAAGATTTTAAATTAGTGGAATGTTGGATATTCTCAATATATATGTAATGGTTTTCTAACAATTTTATGTTTTAGAAACATATCTTCTTCAATGCTACTCATTTTTATCTTTGTGTTGGGTGTTTTATAGTGTGCAACATGTGTTTGAGCACCAAGATCATGTTGAAAGAAGAGACCACTTGAAATTGCATATTTGTAAGAGAGAGATGATCTGATTTTTGAAGTTTCTTACGGATTTTGAGTAAAATATTTTGTATAGGTGTATCTATAAATTCGAACCTTTTATTTTAATTGATATTTGTTGACTATCTTTTGAATTATAATGTTTAGTTAACCATATGATCTTACATTAATAATGATAGTATCTCTTATCATTGTAAATAATTTTATTAATATCTCTAAATTAATCATTTTTACTACTATCAACTCTTTTTTCATTATATTTTAAATAAGATTTCAGTAACATTCGAATTTTTTTAAAGTATATTCTAATTATTTTTTATGCTTAATCTAAAAATAAAGCATTTTGAATCAAGAAACTAAAATATTAATAATATATGTAACTTTTTATACAAAAGATAAATATGTTAATAGATGATAAATATTACTTGAACATCAGTATAACTAAAGTTACAATATGTTGTAAACTATTATTTCAATATAGTAGTGTATATTAATACTTAAAGAGATAAATTAATAAAAATTATTGTAAAAATTAACAATATATTATTATTTTTTCATGTACTTTGAAAAACATATTATATATGCATCTAGACAATTATTTTATTCATTTTAAGTATAATCGTTTGATTCCATTTGTTGTTGGGCCCTAGAGGCATGGGCCATACCTAGTATATACATGTATTGAAAATTATAGTTGTGCAAATAATATATCTTTTATCAAAGACTCTTGTGTGTGGTTTTTTTTATCAGTGCCGAACGTTATAGTTAATAATTCTTTTAGTTTTTCAATTCTTTGCATTCCTAAAAATATTGTAATTAATGTATTTAGTTACGTTTAAAAAATAAGGAATTTATTAACGCACTAATATATACATTATCAATTAATAATTTTTTCTTAAAAAAAAGAGTTAATAGAAAAAAACTGTCTGAAATTGAGCTAAACTAATCTTGTCTCCTTATAGATAGTAAAGTTATCGTTAACTTTATTTTTTAAAGGATTATGGATTTTAATTTGATCTGCAAAGGATTATCGAGTCTGTTTAATGTATTCAGTATATTTATAATAGAGTTGATGTATAAAATAATGTCCAAAAAATTTATAAAGAATATTTTGTAAAAAAAAACCCATAATGCTAAATAAGCCTTAAAACATAGCTATAGAATAAGGCCAAAAAATTTATAAAGAATTATGTTGTAAAAAGAAATCTATAATGATAAATCAACCTTAAACCATCAACATAGAATAAGGTCCAAGACGTTTATATAAATTATCTTGTAAAAAGAAGCCCACAATGCTAATTAATCCTTGAAACATCACTACGAATATTTATGCAACAACCCTGTTGACCACTAACACTTCAAAACTCAACCCTACATTATCAAAAGATAAGTCTCCAAAACACACCGCCTCCCTTATCAATTACATTATCACTCCATATCTCTACATAGATCTCCACTGTAATAGTGAATTAAAGATTATGTTTGTTTAAGCCTGCAAGAATACATTGTTTTTAATCAATAAGATCGATGGTCGTGACATTTCATTTGAGGTATGTCTTTCTTATTCTAATTTTATTTTTTCTCATTAAAATTTTTACAATTTTTATTTTAGGGAGTCCGATATAATTTTTTATATAAATATTTGCATAATATATATTGTTTAACTGCCATTGATTTATTTTATTTTGGGATTTATGAATTATATATTAGGTAATGGTGTAATTTAGGACATGAAGCACATTCATTTGTACCTTTTCTTAATTTCGATGATGAAATGAAACACTCTGATGTTTGGGAAAGAGAATAAAGCAGATCTACACCTGGCTTTTAGTTAACATACAATCCACTAGAGAATTTAGTTCTCACATGCTTAATCGTGATACATGGGCTAATGAAGATTTTGCACAAACTATCAAAACCAATTTCATTTTCTGGGAGATATACAATGATACAGAAGAAAGGAGTAAAGTTTGTATTTATTACAGATTAGATTCTGCACCTGTTACTCTTGTAATTTCCCTAGTTACAGGTCAGAACATCTGTGCTTGGAATGGTATGATTCAGCCCAAAAATTTGTTAGATGATTTGTTGCAATTCTTGGATAGTAGTCCTACAGATCACCATGTGAATGTAACTCATAAGCGTCCTAGAGCACAACCTATGCAAGTAAAGGATACAAAAGATGAAGAAGATGAGAAAATGGAAACTTCTAATCCAATACCAGCTATTGAACATGTAAAAGATGATACAAAGAAGCTATTATTGAAGAAAAAAAGCTTATTTATCCTCCTTTACCTGAAGAACCCAAAGATGATAAAACACTCACTTGTAGAATTGCATTTCGTCTCCAAAATGGATAAAGACTTCAAAGGAATTTCTTTCGCTCAGATCCCATTCAGTTGATATGGTCATTCTGTGATTCTGAACTGGATGAAGGTGAAAAACGCCCTTTCCGGTTAACTCAAGCTATACCAGGTTCAAAGCCTTTGGATTATGAGGAGAATGTGACGTTTGAGGAGTCTGTCTTGCGAATTCTATGATTTCTGTTACTTGGGAATGATGTTTTTTTTTAGAATGTTCTTGTCTTTTGTGTAATGTATATTTTTATTAGGGGTATGATGGACAGGTTTGAGTGTTTCTTTTAGAAATATCTTATCAACCTTCAATGTATTTTATTAATATGTTTTGTTTTTATTTAATAAATAATTATGAATATTTAGTAGGAACTTATCTTATGAATAACAAAAAATATACAATATTAATCATTATAGTGTAATTGGGTTTTAAATATAATATACTTCTTTTATATAAAGTTGGGACTACTTTATTAATAAAAAAATTGATTAGAGAAATAGACGAGGTACCAAAGGATATACTTACCCCTAACTATTAAGTAGACTAGAATGCATAGACTTAAAATTACGTGACTTTTTCATGTCCATCAGGTAAATATTTTATTTCAAAGAAGGTTCTCTAAAATAATTTGAAGTCATTGTCCTCACCTATCGAGTTAGTGATGAAAATATATATATATCTCTATAATTATACTAGTAAATAAGAAAGTTTACATTGACAAGGTAATTTAAAAAATACTTATATTACCTTTACCAATATTCCCTAAATTTCTAAAACCACATTTAGACTAATTAAACCAAGATAAAATTTATTTACGAGTTGAGGGCTAATCCTTCGATCCAATATGGTTCAACACTCATATTTTTTCTATGTACATTTACTATGGATCAATTTAGAATATGGGTCTCGACACTAAAATTTTTACTATCTTTTTGTTACTCGTATATATGGTCACACCATTTATCTCATGCCCATCATTCCAGGTTTTTAAAGTTATAAAAATAATTTTATTGAAATCAATATGTGGAACCGTCGATTCGATAATCTCCAGTTTTTTAAGACATCTTTTGATCCAACTTTGTATTTCTTAACAAATGGAGATATAGGAGTATTTAGACGGGTAACCTTCAAAATATAGAACTTTAAGGACATCTAGACCACAAATTTTCGGAAAAATATACAACCTATATTTTTATATTATAATAGTTTTTTATGTATATCATATGTAACTTTTTTAGTTAATTTCTAATTTTTTATCGTGGTAAATGCTTTTATATTAGTAACAATTCAAGAGCGTTATGTATTTAAAATCTTAATACAGTTATAAATGTAATATCTAAATTTTTATTTAGATGTATTCTCTAAAATTGAAATATCAAATTTATAATTGCTCCATAGTTTTCATTAATAAAATAATATACCATACTAATATAGTGGAGTCAGTCTTCTACATTTCAAGAACTTATATTGTTTGTAAAAGTTACGAAATATATTGAGGGAATTAGCGGTATGCATAAAGGTATGATTAAATAAACAACAATTATAATTATAAAAGAAAAGGAGTAGTCGTAAAACTAGAGGGTAAAAATAAAGGTGTTTTAAATTGGAAATGATATCATATGATGCAAGGAGATAAGTAATTAGAAATTGTTAATTTCGTAACTGATAACATGATTTCTTCTTTAATGTCAATTTTACATATTTTAAATTGATTTGGTTTAGCATGATGAATATCGAGAGTAAGATTTGATGATTTGTTAGTGTTACTTTCTTAATCATTTAAATACGAAGATTTTAAATTAGTGGAATGTTGGATATTCTCAATATATATGTAATAGTTTTCTAACAATTTTATGTTTTAGAAACATATCTTCTTCAATGCTACTTATTTTTATCTTTGTGTTGGGTGTTTTATAGTGTGCAACATGTGTTTGAGCACCAAGATCATGTTGAAAGAAGAGACGACTTGAAATTGCATATTTGTAAGAGAGAGATGATCTGATTTTTGAAGTTTCTTACGGATTTTGAGTAAGATATTTTGTATAGGTGTATCTATAAATTCGAACCTTTTATTTTAATTGATATTTGTTGACTATCTTTTGAATTATAATGTTTAGTTAACCATATGATCTTACATTAATAATGATAGTATCTCTTATCATTGTAAATAATTTCATTAATATCTCTAAATTAATCATTTTTACTACTATCAACTCTTTTTTCATTATATTATAAATAAGATTTCAGTAACATTCGAATTTTTTTAAAGTATATTCTAATTATTTTTTATGCTTAATCTAAAAATAAAGCATTTTGAATCAAGAAACTAAAATATTAATAATATATGTAACTTTTTATACAAAAGATAAATATGTTAATAGATGATAAATATTACTTGAACATCAGTATAACTAAAGTTACAATATGTTGTAAACTATTATTTCAATATAGTAGTGTATATTAATACTTAAAGAGATAAATTAATAAAAATTATTGTAAAAATTAACAATATATTATTATTTTTTCATGTACTTTGAAAAACATATTATATATGCATCTAGACAATTATTTTATTCATTTTAAGTATAATCGTTTGATTCCATTTGTTGTAGGGCCCTAGAGGCATGGGCCATACCTAGTATATACATGTATTGAAAATTATAGTTGTGCAAATAATATATCTTTTATCAAAGACTCTTGTGTGTGGTTTTTTTTATCAGTGCCGAACGTTATAGTTAATAATTCTTTTAGTTTTTCAATTCTTTGCATTCCTAAAAATATTGTAATTAATGTATTTAGTTACGTTTAAAAAATAAGGAATTTATTAACGCACTAATATATACATTATCAATTAATGATTTTTTCTTAAAAAAAAGAGTTAATAGAAAAAAACTGTCTGAAATTGAGCTAAACTAATCTTGTCTCCTTATAGATAGTAAAGTTATCGTTAACTTTATTTTTTAAAGGATTATGGATTTTAATTTGATCCGCAAAGGATTATCGAGTCTGTTTAATGTATTCAGTATATTTATAATAGAGTTGATGTATAAAATAATGTCCAAAAAATTTATAAAGAATATTTTGTAAAAAAAACCCATAATGCTAAATAAGCCTTAAAACATAACTATAGAATAAGGCCAAAAAATTTATAAAGAATTATGTTGTAAAAAGAAATCTATAATGATAAATCAACCTTAAACCATCAACATAGAATAAGGTCCAAGACGTTTATATAAATTATCTTGTAAAAAGAAGCCCACAATGCTAATTAAGCCTTGAAACATCACTACGAATATTTATGCCACAACCCTGTTGACCACTAACACTTCAAAACTCAACCCTACATTATCAAAAGATAAGTCTCCAAAACACACCGCCTCCCTTATCAATTACATTATCACTCCATATCTCTACATAGATCTCCACTGTAATAGTGAATAAAAGATTATGTTTGTTTAAGCCTGCAAGAATACATTGTTTTTAATCAATAAGATCGATGGTCGTGACATTTCATTTGAGGTATGTCTTTCTTATTCTAATTTTATTTTTTCTCATTAAAATTTTTACAATTTTTATTTTAGGGAGTCCGATATCATTTTTTATATAAATATTTGCATAATATATATTGTTTAACTGCCATTGATTTATTTTATTTTGGGATTTATGAATTATATATTAGGTAATGGTGTAATTTAGGACATGAAGCACATTCATTTGTACCTTTTCTTAATTTCGATGATGAAATGAAACACTCTGATGTTTGGGAAGGAGAATAAAGCAGATCTACACCTGTTGTAACAAATATCTTGCTTCTTTATATCGTCTACCTTTAGCTTTAATATACCAAGGCCCCTTTGGAAAGGCTAAAGATTTCACAAAGAATCAGAAAAAGTGGCTTTTAGTTAACATACAATCCACTAGAGAATTTAGTTCTCACATGCTTAATCGTGATACATGGGCTAATGAAGAGTTTGCACAAACTATCAAAACCAATTTCATTTTTTGGGAGATATACAATGATACAGAAGAAAGGAGTAAAGTTTGTATTTATTACAGATTAGATTCTGCACCTGTTACTCTTGTAATTTCCCTAGTTACAGGTCAGAACATCTGTGCTTGGAATGGTATGATTCAGCCCAAAAATTTGTTAGATGATTTGTTGCAATTCTTGGATAGTAGTCCTACAGATCACCATGTGAATGTAACTCATAAGCGTCCTAGAGCACAACCTATGCAAGTAAAGGATACAAAAGATGAAGAAGATGAGAAAATGGAAACTTCTAATCCAATACCAGCTATTGAACATGTAAAAGATGATACAAAGAAGCTATTATTGAAGAAAAAAAGCTTATTTATCCTCCTTTACCTGAAGAACCCAAAGATGATAAAACACTCACTTGTAGAATTGCATTTCATCTCCAAAATGGATAAAGACTTCAAAGGAATTTCTTTTGCTCAGATCCCATTCAGTTGATATGGTCATTCTGTGATTCTGAACTGGATGAAGGTGAAAAACGCCCTTTCCGGTTAACTCAAGCTATACCAGGTTCAAAGCCTTTGGATTATGAGGAGAATGTGATGTTTGAGGAGTCTGTCTTGCGAATTCTATGATTTCTGTTACTTGGGAATGATGTTTTTTTTTTAGAATGTTCTTGTCTTTTGGGTAATGTATATTTTTATTAGGGGTATGATGGACAGGTTAGAGTGTTTCTTTTAGAAATATCTTATCAACCTTCAATGTATTTTATTAATATGTTTTGTTTTTATTTAATAAATAATTATGAATATTTAGTAGGAACTTATCTTATGAATAACAAAAAATATACAATATTAATCATTATAGTGTAATTGGGTTTTAAATATAATATACTTCTTTTATATAAAGTTGGGACTACTTTATTAATAAAAAAATTGATTAGAGAAATAGACGAGGTACCAAAGGATATACTTACCCCTAACTATTAAGTAGACTAGAATGCATAGACTTAAAATTACGTGACTTTTTCATGTCCATCAGGTAAATATTTTATTTCAAAGAAGGTTCTCTAAAATCATTTGAAGTCATTGTCCTCACCTATCGAGTTAGTGATGAAAATATATATATCTCTATAATTATACTAGTAAATAAGAAAGTTTACATTGACAAGTAATTTAAAAAATACTTATATTACCTTTACCAATATTCCCTAAATTTCTAAAACCACATTTAGACTAATTA
Source organism: Nemophila menziesii (assembly GCA_029959085.1). Classification (NCBI taxonomy): domain Eukaryota; kingdom Viridiplantae; phylum Streptophyta; class Magnoliopsida; order Boraginales; family Hydrophyllaceae; genus Nemophila; species Nemophila menziesii. The sequence goes on from JARWIR010000024.1 coordinate 4,048,475, forward strand.
AACCAAGATAAAATTTATTTACGAGTTGAGGGCTAATCCTTCGATCCAATATGGTTCAACACTCATATTTTTTCTATGTACATTTACTATGGATCAATTTAGAATATGGGTCTCGACACTAAAATTTTTACTATCTTTTTGTCACTCGTATATATGGTCACACCATTTATCTCATGCCCATCATTCTAGGTTTTTAAAGTTATAAAAATAATTTTATTGAAATCAATATGTGGAACCGTCGATTCGATAATCTCCAGTTTTTTAAGACATCTTTTGATCCAACTTTGTATTTCTTAACGAATGGAGATATAGGAGTATTTAGACGGGTAACCTTCAAAATATGGAACTTTAAGGACATCTAGACCACAAATTTTCGGAAAAATATACAACCTATATTTTTATATTATAATAGTTTTTTATGTATATCATATGTAACTTTTTTAGTTAATTTCTAATTTTTTATCGTGGTAAATGCTTTTATATTAGTAACAATTCAAGAGCGTTATGTATTTAAAATCTTAATACAGTTATAAATGTAATATCTAAATTTTTATTTAGATGTATTCTCTAAAATTGAAATATCAAATTTATAATTGCTCCATAGTTTTCATTAATAAAATAATATACCATACTAATATAGTGGAGTCAATCTTCTACATTTCAAGAACTTATATTGTTTGTAAAAGTTACGAAATATATTAAGGGAATTAGCGATATGCATAAAGGTATGATTAAATAAACAACAATTATAATTATCAAAGAAAAGGAGTAGTCGTAAAACTAGAGGGTAAAAATAAAGATGTTTTAAATTGGAAATGATATCATATGATGCAAGGAGATAAGTAATTAGAAATTGTTAATTTCGTAACTGATAACATGATTTCTTCTTTAATGTTTATTTTACATATTTTAAATTGATTTGGTTTAGCATGAGGAATATCGAGAGTAAGATTTGATGATTTGTTAGTGTTACTTTCTTAATCATTTAAATACGAAGATTTTAAATTAGTGGAATTTTGGATATTCTCAATATATATGTAATGGTTTTCTAACAATTTTATGTTTTAGAAACATATCTTCTTCAATGCTACTTATTTTTATCTTTGTGTTGGGTGTTTTATAGTGTGCAACATGTGTTTGAGCACCAAGATCATGTTGAAAGAAGAGACCACTTGAAATTGCATATTTGTAAGAGAGAGATGATCTGATTTTTGAAGTTTCTTACGAATTTTGAGTAAGATATTTTGTATAGGTGTATCTATAAATTCGAACCTTTTATTTTAATTGATATTTGTTGACTATCTTTTGAATTATAATGTTTAGTTAACCATATGATCTTACATTAATAATGATAGTATCTCTTATCATTGTAAATAATTTTATTAATATCTCTAAATTAATCATTTTTACTACTATTAACTCTTTTTTCATTATATTTTAAATAAGATTTCAGTAACATTCAAATTTTTTTAAAGTATATTCTAATTATTTTTTATGCTTGATCTAAAAATAAAGCATTTTGAATCAAGAAACTAAAATATTAATAATATATGTAACTTTTTATACAAAAGATAAATATGTTAATAGATGATAAATATTACTTGAACATCAGAATAACTAAAGTTACAATATGTTGTAAACTATTATTTCAATATAGTAGTGTATATTAATACTTAAAGAGATAAATTAATAAAAATTATTGTAAAAATTAACAATATATTATTATTTTTTCATGTACTTTGAAAAACATATTATATATGCATCTAGACAATTATTTTATTCATTTTAAGTATAATCGTTTGATTCCATTTGTTGTTGGGCCCTAGAGGCATGGGCCATACCTAGTATATACATGTATTGAAAATTATAGTTGTGCAAATAATATATCTTTTATCAAAGACTCTTGTGTGTGGTTTTTTTAATCAGTGCCGAACGTTATAGTTAATAATTCTTTTAGTTTTTTAATTCTTTGCATTCCTAAAAATATTGTAATTAATGTATTTAGTTACGTTTAAAAAATAAGGAATTTATTAACGCACTAATATATACATTATCAATTAATGATTTTTTCTTAAAAAAAAGAGTTAATAGAAAAAAACTGTCTGAAATTGAGCTAAACTAATCTTGTCACCTTATAGATAGTAAAGTTATTGTTAACTTTATTTTTTAAAGGATTATGGATTTTAATTTGATCTGCAAAGGATTATCGAGTCTGTTTAATGTATTCAGTATATTTATAATAGAGTTGATGTATAAAATAATGTCCAAAAAATTTATAAAGAATATTTTGTAAAAAAAAACCCATAATGCTAAATAAGCCTTAAAACATAGCTATAGAATAAGGCCAAAAAATTTATAAAGAATTATGTTGTAAAAAGAAATCTATAATGATAAATCAACCTTAAACCATCAACATAGAATAAGGTCCAAGACGTTTATATAAATTATCTTGTAAAAAGAAGCCCACAATGCTAATTAAGCCTTGAAACATCACTACGAATATTTATGCAACAACCCTGTTGACCACTAACACTTCAAAACTCAACCCTACATTATCAAAAGATAAGTCTCCAAAACACACCGCCTCCCTTATCAATTACATTATCACTCCATATCTCTACATAGATCTCCACTGTAATACTGAATTAAAGATTATGTTTGTTTAAGCCTGCAAGAATACATTGTTTTTAATCAATAAAATCGATGGTCGTGACATTTCATTTGAGGTATGTCTTTCTTATTCTAATTTTATTTTTTCTCATTAAAATTTTTACAATTTTTATTTTAGGGAGTCCGATATCATTTTTTATATAAATATTTGCATAATATATATTGTTTAACTGCCATTGATTTATTTTATTTTGGGATTTATGAATTATATATTAGGTAATGGTGTAATTTAGGACATGAAGCACATTCATTTGTACCTTTTCTTAATTTCGATGATGAAATGAAACACTCTGATGTTTGGGAAGGAGAATAAAGCAGATCTACACCTATTGTAACAAATATCTTGCTTCTTTATATCGTCCACCTTTAGCTTTAATATACCAAGGCCCCTTTGGAAAGGCTAAAGATTTCACAAAGAATCAGAAAAAGTGGCTTTTAGTTAACATACAATCCACTAGAGAATTTAGTTCTCACATGCTTAATCGTGATACATGGGCTAATGAAGAGTTTGCACAAACTATCAAAACCAATTTCATTTTCTGGGAGATATACAATGATACAGAAGAAAGGAGTAAAGTTTGTATTTATTACAGATTAGATTCTGCACCTGTTACTCTTGTAATTTCCCTAGTTACAAGTCAGAACATTTGTGCTTGGAATGGTATGATTCAGCCCAAAAATTTGTTAGAAGATTTATTGCAATTCTTGGATAGTAGTCCTACAGATCACCATGTGAATGTAACTCATAAGCGTCCTAGAGCACAACCTATGCAAGTAAAGGATACAAAAGATGAAGAAGATGAGAAAATGGAAACTTCTAATCCAATACCAGCTATTGAACATGTAAAAGATGATACAAAGAAGCTATTATTGAAGAAAAAAAGCTTATTTATCCTCCTTTACCTGAAGAACCCAACGATGATAAAACACTCAATTGTAGAATTGCATTTCGTCTCCAAAATGGATAAAGACTTCAAAGGAATTTCTTTCGCTCAGATCCCATTCAGTTGATATGGTCATTCTGTGATTCTGAACTGGATGAAGGTGAAAAACGCCCTTTCCGGTTAACTCAAGCTATACCAGGTTCAAAGCCTTTGGATTATGAGGAGAATGTGACGTTTGAGGAGTCTGTCTTGCGAATTCTATGATTTATGTTACTTGGGAATGATGTTTTTTTTTAGAATGTTCTTGTCTTTTGGGTAATGTATATTTTTATTAGGGGTTTTTTTTAGAAATATCTTATCAACCTTCAATGTATTTTATTAATATGTTTTGTTTTTATTTAATAAATTATTATGAATATTTAGTAGGAACTTATCTTATGAATAACAAAAAATATACAATATTAATCATTATAGTGTAATTGGGTTTTAAATATAATATACTTCTTTTATATAAAGTTGGGACTACTTTATTAATAAAAAAATTGATTAGAGAAATAGACGAGGTACCAAAGGATATACTTACCCCTAACTATTAAGTAGACTAGAATGCATATACTTAAAATTACGTGACTTTTTCATGTCCATCAGGTAAATATTTTATTTCAAAGAAGGTTCTCTAAAATCATTTGAAGTCATTGTCCTCACCTATCGAGTTAGTGATGAAAATATATATATCTCTATAATTATACTAGTAAATAAGAAAGTTTACATTGACACGGTAATTTAAACAATACTTATATTACCTTTACCAATATTCCCTAAATTTCTAAAACCACATTTAAACTAATTAAACCAAGATAAAATTTATTTACGAGTTGAGGGCTAATCCTTCGATCCAATATGGTTCAACACTCATATTTTTTATATGTACATTTACTATGGATCAATTTAGAATATGGGTCCCGACACTAAAAATTTTACTATCTTTTTGTCACTCGTAAATATGGTCACACCATTTATCTCATGCCCATCATTCCAGGTTTTTAAAGTTATAAAAATAATTTTATTGAAATCAATATGTGGAACCGTAGATTCGATAATCTCCAGTTTTTTAAGACATCTTTTGATCCAACTTTGTGTTTCTTAACAAATAGAGATATAGGAGTATTTAGACGGGTAACCTTCAAAATATGGAACTTTAAGGACATCTAGACCACAAATTTTCGGAATAATATTCTACCTATATTTTCATATTATAATAGTTTTTTATGTATATCATATGTAACTTTTTTAGTTAATTTCTAATTTTTTATCGTGGTAAATGCTTTTATATTAGTAACAATTCAAGAGCGTTACGTATTTAAAATATAAATACAACTATAAATGTAATATCTAAATTTTTATTTAGATGTATTCTCTAAAATTGAAATATCAAATTTATAATTGCTCCATAGTTTTCATTAATAAAATAATATACCATACTAATATAGTGGAGTCAGTCTTCTACATTTCAAGAACTTATATTTTTTGTAAAAGTTACGAAATATATTGAGGGAATTAGCGATATGCATAAAGGTATGATTAAATAAACAACAATTATAATTATAAAAGAAAAGGAGTAGTCATAAACCTAGAGGGTAAAAAAAAAGATGTTTTAAATTGGAAATGATATCATATGATGCAAGGAGATAAGTAATTAGAAATTGTTAATTTCGTAACTGATAACATGATTTCTTCTTTAATGTTTATTTTACATATTTTAAATTGATTTGGTTTAGCATGATGAATATCGAGAGTAAGATTTGATGATTTGTTAGTGTTACTTTCTTAATAATTTAAATACGAAGATTTTAAATTAGTGGAATGTTGGATATTCTCAATATATATGTAATGGTTTTCTAACAATTTTATGTTTTAGAAACATATTTTCTTCAATGCTACTTATTTTTATCTTTGTGTTGGGTGTTTTATAGTGTGCAACATGTGTTTGAGCACCAAGATCATGTTGAAAGAAGAGACCACTTGAAATTGCATATTTGTAAGAGAGAGATGATCTGATTTTTGAAGTTTCTTACGGATTTTGAGTAAGATATTTTGTATAGGTGTATCTATAAATTCGAACCTTTTATTTTAATTGATATTTGTTGACTATCTTTTGAATTATAATGTTTAGTTAACCATATGATCATACATTAATAATGATAATATCTCTTATCATTGTAAATAATTTTATTAATATCTCTAAATTAATCATTTTTACTACTATCAACTCTTTTTTCATTATATTTTAAATAAGATTTCAGTAACATTCGATTTTTTTTAAAGTATATTCTAATTATTTTTTATGCTTAATCTAAAAATAAAGCATTTTGAATCAAGAAACTAAAATATTAATAATATATGTAATCTTTTATACAAAAGATAAATATGTTAATAGATGATAAATATTACTTGAACATCAGTATAACTAAAGTTACAATATGTTGTAAACTATTATTTCAATATAGTAGTGTATATTAATACTTAAAGAGATAAATTAATAAAAATTATTGTAAGAATTAACAATATATTATTATTTTTTCATGTACTTTGAAAAACATATTATATATGCATCTTGACAATTATTTTACCCATTTTAAGTATAATCGTTTGATTCCATTTGTTGTAGGGCCCTAGAGGCATGGGACATACCTAGTATATACATGTATTGAAAATTATAGTTGTGCAAATAATATATCTTTTATCAAAGACTCTTGTGTGTGGTTTTTTTATCAGTGCCGAACGTTATAGTTAATATTTCTTTTAGTTTTTCAATTCTTTGCATTCCTAAAAATATTGTAATTAATGTATTTAGTTACGTTTAAAAAATAAGGAATTTATTAACGCACTAATATATACATTATCAATTAATGATTTTTTCTTAAAAAATAGAGTTAATAGAAAAAAAAACGTTCTGAAATTGAGCTAAACTAATCTTGTCTCCTTATAGATAGTAAAGTTACGTTAACTTTATTTTTTAAAGGATTATGGATTTTAATTTGATCTGCAAAGGATTATCGAGTCTGTTTAATGTATTCAGTATATTTATAATAGAGTTGATGTATAAAATAATGTCCAAAAAATTTATAAAGAAAATTTTGTAAAAGAAACCCATAATGCTAAATAAGCCTTAAATCATAACTATAGAATAAGGCCAAAAAATTTATAAAGAATTATGTTGTAAAAAGAAACCCATAATGCTAAATCAACCTTAAACCATCAACATAGAATAAGGCCCAAGACGTTTATAAAAATTATCTTGTAAAAAGAAGCCCACAACGCTAATTAAGCCTTGAAACATCACTACGGATATTTATACAACAACCCTGTTGACCACTAACGCTTCAAAACTCAACCCTACATTATCAAAAGATAAGTCTCCAAAATACACCGCCTCCCTTATCAATTACATTATCACTCCATACCTCTACATAGATCTCCACTGTAATAGTGAATAAAAGATTATGTTTGTTTAAGCCTGCAAGAATACATTGTTTTTAATCAATAAGATCGATGGTCGTGACATTTCATTTGAGGTATGTCTTTCTTATTCTAATTTTATTTTTTCTCATTAAAATTTTTACAATTTTTATTTTAGGGAGTCCGATCTGATTTTTTATATAAATATTTGCATAATATATATTGTTTAACTGCCATTGATTTATTTTATTTTGGGATTTATGAATTATATATTAGGTAATGGTGTAATTTAGGACATGAAGCACATTCGTTTGTACCTTTTCTTAATTTCAATGATGAAATGAAACACTCTGATGTTTGAGAAGGAGAATAAAGCAGATCTACACCTATTGTTACAGATAATCTTGCTTCTTTATATAGTCCACCTTTAGCTTTAATATACCAAGGCCCCTTTGGAAAGGCTAAAGATTTCGCAAAGAATCAGAAAAAGTGGCTTTTAGTTAACATACAATCTACTAGAGAATTTAGTTCTCACATGCGTAATCGTGATACATGGGCTAATGAAGAGTTTGCACAAACTATCAAAACCAATTTCATTTTCTGGGAGATATACAATGATACAGAAGAAAGGAGTAAAGTTTGTATTTATTACAGATTAGATTCTGCACCTGTTACTCTTGTAATTGCCCTAGTAACATCTGTGCTTGGAATGGTATGATTCAGCCCGAAAATTTGTTAGATGATTTATTGCAGTTCTTGGATAGTAGTCCTACAGATCACCATGTGAATGTAACTCATAAGCGTCCTAGAGCACAACCTATGCAAGTAAAGGATACAAAAGATGAAGAAGATGAGAAAATGGAAACTTCTAATCCAATACCAGCTATTGAACATGTAAAAGATGATACAAAGAAGCTATTATTGAAGAAAAAAAAGCTTATTTATCCTCCTTTACCTGAAGAACCCAAAGATGATAAAACACTCACTTGTAGAATTGCATTTCGTCTCCAAAATGGAAAAAGACTTCAAAGGAATTTCTTTCGCTCAGATCCCATTCAGTTGATATGGTCATTCTGTGATTCTGAACTGGATGAAGGTGAAAAACGCCCTTTCCGGTTAATTCAAGCTATACTAGGTTCAAAGCCTTTGGATTATGAGGAGAATGTGACGTTTGAGGAGTCTGTCTTGCGAATTCTATGATTTCTGTTACTTGGGAATGATGTTTTATTTTAAAATGTTCTTGTCTTTTGGGTAATGTATATTTTTATTAGGGGTATGATGGACAGGTTTGAGTTTTTTTTTTAGAAATATCTTATCAACCTTCAATGTATTTTATTAATATATTTTGTTTTTATTTAATAAATTATTATGAATATTTAGTAGGAACTTATCTTATGAATAACAAAAGATATACAATATTAATCATTATAGTTTAATTGGGTTTTAAATATAATATACTTCTTTTATATAAAGTTGGGACTACTTTATTAATAAAAAAATTGATTAGAGAAATAGACGAGGTACCAAAGGATATACTTACCCCTAACTATTAAGTAGACTAGAATGCATATACTTAAAATTACGTGACTTTTTCATGTCCATCAGGTAAATATTTTATTTCAAAGAAGGTTCTCTAAAATCATTTGAAATCATTGTCCTCACCTATCGAGTTAGTGATGAAAATATATATATCTCTATAATTATATTAGTAAATAGGAAAGTTTACATTGACACGGTAATTTAAACAATACTTATATTACCTTTACCAATATTCCCTAAATTTCTAAAACCACATTTAAACTAATTAAACCAAGATAAAATTTATTTACGAGTTGAGGGCTAATCCTTCGATCCAATATGGTTCAACACTCATATTTTTTCTATGTACATTTACTATGGATCAATTTAGAATATGGGTCCCGACACTAAAAATTTTACTATCTCTTTGTCACTCGTAAATATGGTCACACCATTTATCTCATGCCCATCATTCCAGGTTTTTAAAGTTATAAAAATAATTTTATTGAAATCAATATGTGGAACCGTAGATTCGATAATCTCTAGTTTTTTAAGACATCTTTTGATCCAACTTTGTGTTTCTTAACAAATGGAGATATAGGAGTATTTAGACGGGTAACCTTCAAAATATGGAACTTTAAGGACATCTAGACCACAAATTTTTGGAAAAATATACTACCTATATTTTCATATTATAATAGTTTTTTATGTATATCATATGTAACTTTTTTAGTTAATTTCTAATTTTTTATCGTGGTAAATACTTTTATATTAGTAACAATTCAAGAGCGTTATGTATTTAAAATCTAAATACAGTTATAAATGTAATATCTAAATTTTTATTTAGATGTATTCTCTAAAATTGAAATATCAAATTTATAATTGCTCCATAGTTTTCATTAATAAAATAATATACCATACTAATATAGTGGAGTCAGTCTTCTACATTTCAAGAACTTATATTGTTTGTAAAAGTTACGAAATATATTGAGGGAATTAGCGATATGCATAAAGGTATGATTAAATAAACAACAATTATAATTATAAAAGAAAAGGAGTAGTCATAAACCTAGAGGGTAAAAATAAAGATGTTTTAAATTGGAAATGATATGATATGATGCAAGGAGATAAGTAATTAGAAATTGTTAATTTCGTAACTGATAACATGATTTCTTCTTTAATGTTTATTTTACATATTTTAAATTGATTTGGTTTAGCATGATGAATATTGAGAGTAAGATTTGATGATTTGTTAGTGTTACTTTCTTAATCATTTAAATACGAATATTTTAAATTAGTGGAATGTTGGATATTCTCAATATATATGTAATGGTTTTCTAACAATTTTATGTTTTAGAAACATATCTTCTTCAATGCTACTTATTTTTATCTTTGTGTTGGGTGTTTTATAGTGTGCAACATGTGTTTGAGCACCAAGATCATGTTGAAAGAAGAGACCACTTGAAATTGCATATTTGTAAGAGAGAGATGATCTGATTTTTGAAGTTTCTTACGGATTTTGAGTAAGATATTTTGTATAGGTGTATCTATAAATTCGAACCTTTTATTTTAATTGATATTTGTTGACTATCTTTTGAATTATAATGTTTGGTAAACCATATGATCTTACATTAATAATGATAGTATCTCTTATCATTGTAAATAATTTTATTAATATCTCTAAATTAATCATTTTTACTACTATCAACTCTTTTTTCATTATATTTTAAATAAGATTTCAGTAACATTCGATTTTTTTAAAGTATATTCTAATTATTTTTTATGCTTAATCTAAAAATAAAGCATTTTGAATCAAGAAACTAAAAAATTAATAATATATGTAACCTTTTATACAAAAGATAAATATGTTAATAGATAATAAATATTACTTGAACATCAGTATAACTAAAGTTACAATATGTTATAAACTATTATTTCAATATAGTAGTGTATATTAATACCTAAAGAGATAAATTAATAAAAATTAACAATATATTATTATTTTTTCATGTACTTTGAAAAACATATTATATATGCATCTAGACAATTATTTTATTCATTTTAAGTATAATCGTTTGATTCCATTTGTTGTAGGGCCCTAGGGGCATGGGCCATACCTAGTATATACATGTATTGAAAATTATAGTTGTGCAAATAATATATCTTTTATCAAAGACTCTTGTGTGTGGTTTTTTTTATCATTGCCGAACGTTATAGTTAATAATTCTTTTAGTTTTTCAATTCTTTGCATTCCTAAAAATATTGTAATTAATGTATTTAGTTACGTTTAAAAAATAAGGAATTTATTCACGCACTAATATATACATTATCAATTAATGATCTTTTCTTAAAAAATAGAGTTAATAGAAAAAAACGGTCTGAAATTGAGCTAAACTAATCTTGTCTCCTTATAGATAGTAAAGTTATTGTTAACTTTATTTTTTAAAGTATTATGGATTTTAATTTGATCTGCAAAGGATTAGCGAGTCTGTTTAATGTATTCAGTATATTTATAATAGAGTTGATGTATAAAATAATGTCCAAAAAATTTATAAAGAATATTTTGTAAAAAAAACCCATAATGCTAAATAAGCCTTAAAACATAACTATAGAATAAGGCCAAAAAATTTATAAAGAATTATGTTGTAAAAAGAAACCCATAATGCTAAATCAACCTTAAACCATCAATATAGAATAAGGCCCAAGACGTTTTTTAAAAATTATCTTGTAAAAAGAAGCACACAATGCTAATTAAGCCTTGAAACATCACTACGAATATTTATGCAACAACCCTGTTGACCACTAACACTTCAAAACTCAACCCTACATTATCAAAAGATAAGTCTCCAAAATACACCGCCTCCCTTATCAATTACATTATCACTCCATACCTCTACATAGATCTCCTCTGTAATAGTGAATAAAAGATTATGTTTGTTTAAGCCTGCAAGAATACATTGTTTTTAATCAATAAGATCGATGGTCGTGACATTTCATTTGAGGTATGTCTTTCTTATTCTATTTTTATTTTTTCTCATTAAAATTTTTACAATTTTTATTTTAGGGAGTCGGATCTGATTTTTTATATAAATATTTGCATAATATATATTGTTTAACTGCCATTGATTTATTTTATTTTGGGATTTATGAATTATATATTAGGTAATGGTGTAATTTAGGACATGAAGCACATTCATTTGTACCTTTTCTTAATTTCGATGATGAAATGAAACACTCTGATGTTTGGGAAGGAGAATAAAGCAGATCTACACCTGTTGTAACAGATAATCTTGCTTCTTTATATCGTCCACCTTTTGCTTTAATATACCGAGGCCCCTTTGGAAAGGCTAAAGATTTCGCAAAGAATCAGAAGTAGTGGCTTTTAGTTAACATACAATCCACTAGTGAATTTAGTTCTCACATGCTTAATTGTGATACATGGGCTAATGAAGAGGTTGCACAAACTATCAAAACCAATTTCATTTTCTGGGAGATATACAATGATACAGAAGAAAGGAGTAAAGTTTGTATTTATTACAGATTAGATTCTGCACCTGTTACTCTTGTAATTGCCCCAGTTACAGGTCAAAACATCTGTGCTTGGAATGGTATGATTCAGCCCGAAAATTTGTTAGATGATTTTTTGCAATTCTTGGATAGTAGTCCTACAGATCACCATGTGAATGTAACTCATAAGCGTCCTAGAGTACAACCTATGCAAGTAAAGGATACAAAAGATGAAGAAGATGAGAAAATGGAAACTTCTAATCCAATACCAGCTATTGAACATTTAAAAGATGATACAAAAGAAGCTATTATTGAAGAAAAAAAGCTTATTTATCGTCCTTTACCTGAAGAACCCAAAGATGATAAAACACTCACTTGTAGAATATCATTTCGTCTCCAAAATGGAAAAAGACTTCAAAGGAATTTCTTTCGCTCAGATCCCATTCAGTTGATATGGTCATTCTGTGATTCTGAACTGGATGAAGGTGAAAAACACCCATTTCCGGTTAACTCAAGCTATACCAGGTTCAAAGCCTTTGGATTATGAGGAGAATGTGACGTTTGAGGAGTCTGGTCTTGCGAATTCTATGATTTCTGCTACTTGGGAATGATGTTTTTTTAGAATGTTCTTGTCTTTTGGGTAATGTATATTTTTATTAGGGGTATGACGGACAGGTTTGAGTTTTTTTAGAAATATCTTATCAACCTTCAATGTATTTTATTAATATGTTTTGTTTTTATTTAACAAATTATTATGAATATTTAGTAGGAACTTATCTTATGAATAACAAAAAATATACAATATTAATCATTATAGTGTAATTGGGTTTTAAATATAATATACTTCTTTTATATAAAGTTGGGACTACTTTATTAATAAAAAAATTGATTAGAGAAATAGACGAGGTACCAAAGGATATACTTACCCCTAACTATTAAGTAGACTAGAATGCATATACTTAAAATTACGTGACTTTTTCATGTCCATCAGGTAAATATTTTATTTCAAAGAAGGTTCTCTAAAATCATTTGAAGTCATTGTCCTCACCTATCGAGATAGTGATGAAAATATATATATCTCTATAATTATGCTATTAAATAAGAAAGTTTACATTGACACGGTAATTTAAACAATACTTATATTACCTTTACCAATATTCCCTAAATTTCTAAAACCATATTTAGACTAATTAAACCAAGATAAAATTTATTTACGAGTTGAGGGTTAATCCTTCAATCCAATATGGTTCAACACTCATATTTTTTCTATGTACATTTACTATGGATCAATTTAGAATATGGGTCTCGACACTAAATTTTTTACTATCTTTTTGTCACTCGTATATATGGTCACACCATTTATCTCATGCCCATCATTCCAGGTTTTCAAAGTTATAAAAATAATTTTATTGAAATCAATATGTGGAACCGTCGATTCGATAATCTCCAGTTTTTTAAGACATCTTTTGATCCAACTTTGTGTTTCTTAACAAATGGAGATATAGGAGTATTTAGACGGGTAACCTTCAAAATATGGAACTTTAAGGACATCTAGACCACAAATTTTCGGAAAAATATACTACCTATATGTTCATATTATTATATGATTATAATAGTTTTTTAGGTATATCATATGTAACTTTTTTAGTTAGTTTCTAATTTTTTATCGTGGTAAATGCTTTTATATTAGTAACAATTCAAGAGCGTTATGTATTTAAAATCTAAATACAGTTATAAATGTAATATCTAAATTTTTATTTAGATGTATTCTCTAAAATTGAAATATCAAATTTATAATTGCTACATAGTTTTCATTAATAAAATAATATACCATACTAATATAGTGGAGTCAGTCTTCTACATTTCAAGAACTTATATTGTTTGTAAAAGTTACGAAATTTATTGAGGGAATTAGCGATATGCATAAAGGTATGATTAAATAAACAACAATTATAATTACAAAAGAAAAGGAGTAGCAATTCGTAAAACTTATAATATCTCCCCTAATAGTGTATCGTGTAGTGTCATGATGAATTGTCTAAATGTCAAACAAATAAAAGTTGGTAATCGAAACTATGTAATGTATAGACGGATAAAGATCTGACAAATTATTTATCTTTTGTAATACTTATGAATATGATCAACGTCTTAGATTAGGTTATCAGTTTATTAAATCTTTTAGAATTAAAATCTATCTCTCATTGGTCATTAAATGGATATGGAAATTAGGGATTTAATTATAATATAAGAACAATACTTGACAATATTAAATATGAAATATCTAACTCAATTATATATTAAATATTAGAATATTATAAATTAAATTTAAACAATCATCAAAGGGAATAGATTTTATGTCATACGAGACTATTTATTATTTCATAATGGAATCCTAAAAAAATTCAAATATATAATATTCATTCTCGGTTTGAAAGCCAAATGTATCATAGGTAGGTTTTGTCTCATGCAACTATACAAGAGGTTTATTAATGTGAGTTGGTGGTTAAGTCAACATTGTTGAAAAGTCATTACATGTGTGATAGGGTATCCCGCCCACTAGACTTTTTCTTGTATAGGGACAAGATCGGTTCAAGTTCGACCATAATTTGATGATATGGTCATCTAGAATACTCAAATAAACCTACATACAGTAAATGCATTGATTCTTTCTCTTTGTATATATATATATATATATATATATATATATATAAACTTAATTATATTATAGTTATAAATATGTTTATGAATTATACCCAATTTATAAAATCTTAAAGTATTGAGAGTACCTATATGTAAGCAATATACAAATTATTACCTTAAGAGTAATTCACTTACCTATATTATATATAATAAGTCAAAGTTTTATATTACAAGTGACAAGTCAAAAGTTAAAGAGTGGTCATGATTTATTAAGAAAAATATACGTGACTTCTATTCTAACTCACTACATCCAGTTTTTGAAACCCACTTCTTCTCCTACACCAATTCATAAAGTTTTTAAACAGATCTCTCCTATAACACTTTAAACTTTCTTTAACAACATCGGAAGTAACATCGAGTAATTTTAAATATTTAATTAACAAGGAAGTAATTGTTGATATTTTTTCTCTATGAAAGACTTACATCCTATATTGAATGGTTCAAAAATCACATCCTAATCATTAAATATATTAACAAAATATATCTCATTAGAATAATTAGGTAATTGTTATAATTAAAGTCGTAAAACGATTGGTATAGGATCATCCTATATTGTATAAATATATTTTCTTTTTTCTCAATGTCGAATTAATATCGAGGTCCAGTTATTATTTTTTTTTAAATGAACATTTAAAAACATAATATATGCTACTATATTTAAAAAAAAATTATCTAACACTTATTAAATGAGCTCCTTTACTAAATATGTTTTATAATTTTGTTGATTAATATATCATATATCCTGAAGTAGTCATGATGTTCTTTCAATCTTGACACCAACAAAGATGTTTCTGGACATTTATCGAGGAACGTCTTGATGTTGAAATTTCAGAATTCGTCATTAACAACAATTAATCAATGTAAGTTTGATTTAATGTAATGTTAGTGTGAATATTATTAAAAAACACATGCAACATAATTGTTAATCATACAAGTCGTATATAAATGGATTTATAAATTTATTATCACTACATCAATACTATTGCAGGAAGAATGAATGTTAGGAAAAAAATGGATTATAAGTTTTTAGTTATTTTACTTTCTTATAGTTAATACTGATATAAAATTGGAGACATAAGGAATTTACAAAATCCAATATTCTTAGGGTATTATCTACACCATATTTATATGTGAAATTTATATCTCTTCTCACACATCCTCCATGGAATATAGCAAGGTTATAAAATATTTATTGTTAATTTTTTTGTTAATTTTGCAAGACAGGTGATATAAAATAAATAAATTTATTATCTCTAGTATTGTAAAAAATATTTGAATTACCATTACTCTTCTTTATTGTATAATTTTACAATTATTATTTTTTTGTTACCATTAATTTATGTGTTAGCATTGCACCAATATTCAAGTTTAAATATTTTACATACTAAAATACTAAAGTCAGGGATTTCTTTATATATTGGGGTTTTCTGAAAACTGTTTGGATTATGTTATAAATGGGTCAAGTGACTTCCTTACACTATATTTAAAGGTCATCTTTTTATAATTAATTTTTCAAAATCGTAGTTTTTTATGTTTTACAAATCATTAAAAACACTTAATATATGTTTATACATTTAAAATCATTCAAAACACTTAATATATGTTGACACTTTAATATGCTAAGTAATTTAAGTTTTATCTAGTGTACCATTACCCTACAAGGATTGAAGTTGTGACATGCGCAAATAAATCATATCTTCAACTTCTATTCTAACTAACAACATCAAGATTCTCAAACCCACTTCTTGTCCTAAACTAATTCATAAATTTTTCCAATTCCTCTCTCCTATACCACTTTTCAACATTCGTCAACCACATCAGAAGAAACGTATAGTTATTTTAAAAATTTATTTACCATAGAAGTCATTGTTGATATTTTTTCTATTGATAAGACTTCCATCCTGTATTGAATGGTTCAAAATAACATCCTAACCATTAATTATATTGACAAAATATATCCCATTAAATTAATTAGGTAGTTGTTATAATTAGTCTTTATCTTTAAAATATGAGGTATGTGTCATAAACGATTGGTATTGGATCATCCAATATTGTATAACTATATTTTACCTTTTCTTTATGTCGTATTAATATTGCGGTTAAGTTATTATTATTATTTTTTAAATGAAAGTTTCAAAACATAATATATTCTGCTATGTTTTTTTAAATTATCTACCACTTATTAAATGAGCTCCTTCATTGAATATTTTTCATAACTTTGTTGACCAATATATCATATATTCAGAAGTAGTAATTATATTCTTGCAATCTTGACACCAACCAAGATATTTTTGGACATTTATCGAGGAACATCTTAATGTTAAAGGGTCAGAACTGTTACGCATCATTAACACCAATTAATCAGTGTTAGGTTCAAGATTATTAAAAGACACATGCAATATAATAGTTAATTGTACAAGTATTATATATATGAGTTTACAAATTTATTATAATTACATCAATACTATTGTGGGAAGAATGAATGTTAGGAAAAAATGGATTGTAAGTTTTTAGATATTTCACTTTCTTATAGTTATTACTAATGTGATATTGGATACATGAGGAAATTATAAAATCCATTTTTTTAGGGTCTTATCTATACCATATTTAAATGTGAAATATATATTTCTTCTTCGACATCCTCCATAATATTTAGCATAAGGTTATAAAATATTAATTTTAATTTTTTTATTTATTTTTCTGGAGAGGTGAAATCAAATAAATACAATGTATAAAATATTTTAATTACCTTTAGTCTTTTTTTTTATAATTTTACCATTATTTATTATTTGTTACCATTAATTTTTGTGTTAGCAATGCACCATTAATCAAGTTTACATATTTTACATTCTAAATATGAAAATCAGGTTTTTTTTATATATTGAGGTTTTTTAAACTGGTTTGGATTATGTTGTAAATGAGTCAAATGACCTTTACAGTATATTTACAGGTAAAAATCATCTTTTTTTATAAATGTTTTAAAATCGTAGTTTTTTATGCAATTAGGTTCAAACTCATGTAATTTTAGTGTAAAGTATATTGAAAGGTGATGCAACATAATTGTTAACTACATTGTTATATTTTGATCATATATATTTAGGTGTTTAAATCTTTTATCTTTACATTGCTAGTACTATAGATAATGAATGTTAATAAAGAAAAAAGTTGTTAAATTTGACATCTCCGTACAATATCGTGATTGCATCTCAAGGTTATGAGTTATTATGTACGTTAAAATTTGTGTAAGATATTAGGAACTCAAGGTATTCTATTGTGCTAAACTCAAATTTATAAGTTTTAAAATTGTAGTGATGAACATGTTTATCGTCCTAGATCATTACTAAAAGTAAATAAGTTCAACCATGAAGGCTATATAATTAAAAGAAACGATGCTCTTGCATGATATTTTTTGTAATAAGGTATGTATAATTATCTCTTTTGGTGGCCTAACTTATTCATTATCTGACCGCTTAAGACTATATGTGTAGGAGGAAAAGAGTGTGTGGATGTGTAATAAATCGTTATTCGTATTATAAACACAATAATGTTGAAAACAAGGTGATTGGTAAAATTAAGGTGGTTAGAAGACATGGAGTAGTTTATTGGGGAGTTTTGATATGTATGATATATTTTTTAATGTAAAATTTAACTGGCTGACCTGTCGTGTGAGAGAGAAACTTCAACTTTGTGTTAGTACGATTCTTAATAACCTAGTATTGTCGTGGTGGCGAAAACTTATACATGTATGCTATGAAATATGCAACCAGTGAAAATAAATTGTTGGACATTAGGAGGAAAAGACTACTACTACTACTTCATGCTTTAGGTAGAATTGAAATGTAAATTCAAGTTTCTTAAAATATATTACAAGGGCTCTTGGAGTTCTACTATAATCACATAAATTTTTAGAAATGAATAAAATAAAGTAGCAAATGATCATGTTTGTTATGAAGTTTTACCCATATATTCACTTATTGGAGTAACACATGGGAATATTTACTATGTTTATATATATTTGACAATGATGATATATTCTTTTATCAAATGGTCTAATGTATCTTGAACATATAATTAGAATAGATTGTATCAAGGGTCCAACTTTTATTCACAAATTAATAAGTTCGTTTATTTGAAATATTAAATAAAGAAATAATTATTAATGATCTTGATTCAAATATTTAAGTGGTTGAAAAAATGATGTGTAAGGACATAATTTCATTAGACAAATGTAAAGATACTATTGATATAAACTAGGGTCTAACGTCCATTAAGTTTTTCAAAGAAGAAGCAATTAATAATAAAAATATACATAACAAATCATATAAAGTCCTATTAAAGAAATAATTCATACAATATACTCTAAATAGGTATAAAGTATAAATAAAGTTTATCAGTCTTATGATTTTCTTGCTTCAGAGAAGAATCATGCACACCGACACTATTCACCCAAATAATACCTTGTTATGAAAGAAGCGAAAATTTCTCATAATAACGCTTGATCGTCAAATTATAAATAGATGACGTGTATAAAATGTATAGGAAAATGATTTAAAAGGGTAGTTGTCTCCTTGGATAGGAAAGAGTATATATAGTCGTCAACATAATGTAAGACACTTGGTTATGCTTTTATTATAGGCTTCTTCCACGTCAAGCAAATTAGGGGACTGATGTATTACATTTCGGTTTGTATTGTGAATCCTAGACAACATAGTGTAAAACATATTCCTAACTTAATCTCATCTACAATATAAGGAATATAATATATCATGCTCAACCAAACCATTTGTATTAACGAGGCTTTTGAAATATGTTGTATTTGTTTTGTTCTATAATTTGTAACGAGGCTTTTACACGTGGGTCCTTAGGACCTTCGACCATACCAATTACAATTATTGAATTTTGGATTATCCTTAAAAGGACAAACAATATCTTGATCTCATAGCTATTGGTACATTGAAATAATATTAGATTCAAGATCAATCTTTTGTATAATTCCTCTCCTAATAGGGTATTGAGTACAGTCAAGTTTAATAGTGTAAATGTCATATAAATATAAGTTCATAATCCAATTTATATTTTGTATAGATGAATATAGATTGACTAATCATTTATCTATTGTGATTCTCATGAATACTATCAACACTCTAGATGAGGTTCGTAGTTTATTAAATCAGCATTAAAACATCAACCTAAAATAAGGCCCAAAAGGTTTATAAAAAATATCTTGTAAAAAGAAGCCCACAATGCTAAATAAGTCTTGAAACATCGCTATGGCTATTTATGTAAATCTATTGACAACTAACACATCAAAACTCAACCCTACATTATCAAACACTGAATCTCCAAAACACACGTCTCCCTTATCCATTACTTTATCCATCCATACCTCTACATAAACCTCCATTGTATTAGTGGATATAAAAGTATGTTTGTGTAATTGTGCACACAATATATGTGTTTAATCACTAAGATAGATGGTCATGACATTTCACTTGAGGTACTTTTTCTTATCCTAATTTTAAGTTGTATAGTGTCATTTTTTATAATTTTAATTTTAGGGTGTCAGATAAGTTAATATGTATATAAATATTTTAACAATATATATTGTTTAACTTACAAGACTATATTTGATTTTGATATTTATGAATTTAATATTATTTTATTAAGTACGGATTATGCTTATTTTATAAAATACAAGTGATGTTATTTGATGTAGGATTTGGATATAAATTAGAGTCTTTTAATACCAATTAAAAAAAATATCTTACCAAACTTCAATCTATTTTATTGTATTGATAGGTTTTTTTTATTTAATAAATTATTGTGTATTTTTAGTATGGACTTATATAATAAATAACATAAGATATATAATAATCAATATAGTGGAATTGGTTTTTAAATAAAATATACTTCCTCTAAAATCATTTAAAGTCATTATCCTTGACCTAGCGAGTTATTGATGAACATATATATCTCTCTATAGTTATACTCTTAAATTAACAAGTTTATATGATCATGTTTATCGAGTCTAGTCTATGAAGAACATTCTCTTCACATGATATACAAAAAAACCTTGAGTATAACTATTAATCCCAAATCTACATATCATAGCCACTAAAATCCCAAATTAGTTCATGTACTTGAAAAATATTGTGTTGGATCTCACTTAAATGTAACTTAATATATTTAAATGATGATAAAAAAGATCAAATTATTGAATCCCAGATTGCCTTTATATATAGGAAAAAAAATTCAAACATTTTTTGTTACGTGGAGTTCTTCACTTAGTTGTATTTTTAATTCGCCATCAATGTACTCTTGTAGGATTCTTAGTGTAATGTCCCTAACAACCAATACACTAAAAAGTCAATTTCAAGCTCTACAGTTGTTGTGTCTATGTCCATCAGATAACCTATATCATATTTTGTGGATATTTGTTTTTGTCAAATTTCATGGCGATAAAGTATTTTGTATATCTAGTCTTACTATTTAGGTATCTAGTTCCCTTATTCTAGAAATTTTGCCTACTTCTAACTTCAGGGCTCTAGAATTTTTTTCTTCATAAATCCGATCTCCAATTGGTTAAGAAATTATGACTAGTATGCTCCTAGTGGATTTCCAACTAGCCTACATCTTTGTTCTTCAGGTCTTACACCATGTCTTAGCTTTGTTCTTAACTATATTTAGTTAATACACATAGTTTCTCATTCATAGGTACAAATCCTATATTTTGAGTATCCTCTTATTTATATTCAAGCTCTACTCCTTATGTTCATTATGTTCTCCATAACTATTTAGCTTATTTATGCACCCACCCTCTTCTTCTTACTTGATCTTTAATATTCTCTTATATAATTCCAAGCATCCATATCTTATGCAAGAAACTACTTAATCTTGACTCCTATTTACTATATAATCATATTGGAGATACGAAAGAAATATATAATTCAATTTGGATAGGGTTTATCTACACCATATTTGAATGTAAAATTCATAGTTTCTTTCATATCCTCCATGATATATAACATAAGGTTATAATCATTTGTTTATTTTGTTGATTTTGCAGGAGAGTAAAATAAAATAAATACATTTATTATCTCTATTAATACTTTTACAATTAATTACCTTTTTTACTATTAATTTTTATGTTAACATTGAACCATTAATCAAGTTTACATATTTTACATACTAAATATGAAATTCAGTGTTTATGTTATATATTGAAGCTTTTTTTTAAATGGTTTGGATTATGTTATGAATGAAGCAAATTACTTCATTACACTAAATTAAGTGTAAAAAACATCTTTTATAAGAATTAATACAAACACTTTAATGAACATTTACCTATTGAAATTTCAAATGAATGTAAATTTACTGTAAAATATATTTAAATGCGTGCAACATAATTGTTAACTATATTGCTAGATTATGATCATATATATTTTAATTTGAATTTTTTTGATCATTATAGTAGTACTGCTATAGAGAACGAATGTGTGTAAAGAAAATGGTTTTTAAATTTAAAATCGCAATACAATATCGTGATTGCTTCTCAACTCATAACTTTTGAAGGTAAATTAAGTTCAAATATATCGAAATAGTAGACATAATAGGTATGATTGTAAATATTTTATGTTAGGTAAAGAAGACTAGTCTTGAAATAACTTCAATGATGCATAAATATAAGATAATTAGGATCAAACATATTTATCATCTAACTAGTGTGCTCTTTGAATGGTTCAATACCTTTGAGATTATCAAACATATTATCAAACATTTGTGGGTACAGCTCCTTACTAGATTGAAGCTTTCGCTAAACCCTCATCTCTTGGTGTGGAAGAGAAGGTCAATATAGTAATTTTATTAACATATCTTAAAGTTTGTATATGTGTACTTCATTTTCTTTTATGACTATGATTTATGTAGGTACAAAAGCTAGTCGAATGGGATTCCCTGAAGATCTTTCTAGGAGTACATTGCCATCTTCTGCTAGTGATAAAAATATGGCTTTGGAAACGTTTTGCTCTAGTTAGGGGCACTTTTGGCACAATAATTGATTTTCCTTTTTCTGGAATGAAATTAAACTTAAAGAAAGAGAATATAAATTAACATATCTAATGTTTCCTTTGCATGTTTTCTAAGATATTTTTAAATATATATTTTTATTTTGTGCCTCGATTTGAAGTCTAGAAAAACTTTCTAGGTTTGGAGAGTCGTCACATCATGCACATCGAATCAACCAAAACCTTACTCTTGAAATGATTGTTGAAATTATATTTAGGAATAATCCTTAAGACATTCTAACAAGTTTTTTTAATATTTTTATATATTTAGGATTCTTTTAATTTTATTTAAACCAATTATAATTTGATAATTTTTGGGTTTTATCATATTTTGACTTTTATTATATATAGTGTTTATAAAAAATTATCTATATGAAATGAAGTGAGTTAATTTTTTATTTATGATTTATTATGAAAAAAATGTATTGTGAATTGTTTTATTTCGTCCATTAGCATGTATCCAGAATATTTTTTACCAGTAATAAAAAATATCATGTAATAACTTCATGTATACTAAATATCCGTCACAAAAGTAAGATACTATATTAAATTTTCTTTGAAAGAAAATAATTTTTAAAAAGAATATGAATAATAATTGTATAAAAATGTACACATGAGTCTTGCTATTATAATTGGATGTTTATGTATGTATAATTAGACAACAAAAGTATTCTATATTTAAATTATAAATAAAGAGTACTAATATATATCACCTAAAATCATACCATCCATTCTTATAAAATAAAATTAAAATATTTATAATTAATTCTAATCGAATTATGCAATGTTATAAGTGGAATATTGGGTGATATGATATTGGATGGTAAATATCATTAATAAAATTTGTTAAATATTAATTTATTGACTAATATTGGTTTTTGAATAACATAGAATTGTTGACTACTTGAGTAGTCAAACATAAGTTACTAGATATTATTATTAGCAATTGAGATTCTTATTCCCCTTCAAAATTAATAACCTTATTGATTCACCTTTGTAATATAGAAGAGATTAGATAAAACTTTTACTCATATTACGTTTCTATTATTTCTACTATATTTGTTATTTTGAGTTCTAATCATTTTTTTAATTGATTGAAAATCAGTTACAATGATAGTTTAATAGATTATTACAAAATTTAATATTAGTTTCTACTACATCAGAATTACATATAGGTATATCTCCCAATTTCCTAGCGCATTTTGCAAATCGATCCGCTGTTCTATCTCTTTTAGTATGTACTACTTTCCATTTCGGATATCTTGCTGCCCATTTCCAAATTATCTCGATTATCGGCTTAATTTTCCAATCAATGTTTTGTTCTTTGTTAATTCCGTGAACTATTTCTAAGTTGTCTGTGAGGAACAAAGCTCTTTCAACCTTTAGAGAATCTGTTTCTTTCATGGCCTGAAAAATTGCCCACGTCTCTCCTTCCTTCGCGCTTCTAATGAATCCCCTTCTATATTTTTTCCTTTTACCTTTACCTTCTTTATCAATTGCAATGGAAGCTATTCCACTTACCTCATTATAACTTACATACGAAGCATCATTATGCCATGTAATTTCTACATCCTCACTTTCCAGTTTATTTTCATTCTTGCTTTCATTTTCCCCATTCTTATGTATCAGACAATTACTCTTTTGATTCTGCTTACTCTTGAATAATTTATTTATAATGTTGTTTGAGCTGTTGATAATATCCAATATGTTCCATTCTTTTCTTTCAAAAATACCTTTCATTCTTACTTTTCATATATTCCAAAGATACACAATTAAATTACTTATTACCCATCGTTTGTCATGCCCATTCTCGGAGAAGCTCTTAGTGACATTCATAAACCATTCACTAAACTTTATTTTTTCTTCGAAGTTCACTTTTAGTTGGAGTGATGATTTCACCCACACCGCCATAGTGAAAGGACATTGTATAAAAAGATGTTCAATTGATTCATCATTACCCTCACCACTCGCATATCGCCGATTTTGCACACTTCCTTTTTTTTAGGTTCTTTATTGTCGGTATTGCATCATTACATATTTTCCTGACAAAATTTCTCATCTTTGTTGGTACATTGGATGCCCATACCATTGACCACATTGATGTATTATTTTCTGACTCCCCAATTCTTGACGGCTATGCTTTTAGGTGTACTTCGTGATTTACCAACACGTGATATCCTGATTTTGTCTTATACTCACCATCTTTTGTATTTGATAAATTAATTTGTCATCCTTATCAATTCCTAGCAAAGGGGTCTTGATCACTTCATTCATTTCACGTTCATTGCAAATTAGATCAATTAGATTCTCCTTCCATCTTGTGCATCCATTATTAAATAGTTTCGCTACTTTGTTAATTGAGAGCCATTCACATTTATCAATCTTCATGCCTGGACCAATCCAAGCATCATCCCACACGTTAGCAGTAAGCTCATTTCCAATTTGCCAACAACATTCTTCTTTAAGAAACTGGACCCCTTTCATAATACTAGCCCAGCTCCATGACCTCTTAGCCTTTAATTTAGCATTCCATATATCTGTATTCGGATGGTAAATTCCTCTAAGTACTTTTGACACTAAAGAATCTGGATTGTTTATAATCTTCCATGCTTGTCTGGCCAGCATCGCAATGTTCATCTTATGAAAGTCTCTGAATCCTAGGCCACCAATTTTTTTTGAGCTCGAAATTTTTTTCCACGATACCCAGTGAATTTTCTTCTTGTCCATCGCGTCCCAATAGAAATTAGAAACAATACTAGATAATTTTTTACAAAGAGCTTTTGGAAACTCAAAAATTTACATTGCGTAATTAGGGATTGCTTGCATTATCGCTTTGATTAAAACTTCTTTTCCACTGATAAATATTTTGAAGTCCAACTTGAGCCCTTGCTAATAATCCTATCCTTGATGTAGTTTAAATTCTCCGTTTTTGATCTCTTAAGCGTTAGTGGTAAGCCAAGGTATTTTCCTAAGGAATTTGTACTTGATATTCCTAAAATACCCTCAAGTTCTTTTCTTTTATTCTCATGTATGCCTTTACTAAACAGAATTGATGATTTATTGTAATTGACTTCTTGACCCGACTCTTTACAATAATTCTCGATGATTTCTTTAAAAGTCTCGAATTCCTCCTTAGTTGCTTCCACAAAAAATAAAGCATCGTCCGCGAATAGTAAATGCGTTAGATTTGGACAATTCTTTGTTATTCTAATTCCATTTAGTTCGTCAGATTTATTATAGTTTTCTAACGTATAAATTAGAGCTTCAGTCATGATAGAAAATAAAAGTGGCAAAAGTGGATCACCTTGCCTAATTCCCCTTTCTGGTATAAATTTTCCAAGTCTTTTCCCATTTATTTTGATTTGTAAGCTAGCTGTCGATATGCAATTATATATCAAAGACTTCCATTTTTCGCAAAAACCCAACTTTTCTAGTACCTTCATCAAAAAAGAGTTCTAATCATTCAAATGTTGTACAATCTTAAATTCAAGATAGATTTACCATTTAACCGTAAATGATATAGAAAAATTATTAATTAATAATAAATAATATTTTTCTTCCTTTTAAAGGTTACCACAAATAAATTAATTTTTTAATTGACACTTTAATATGATAAGTAATTCAATATTTATCTAGTATACCATTATCCTAATTTTAAATTTTTTAAAATTTTGTAAATTATTTAATAAAATAAAAAATTTCAACTAGATAGCCAACATTAGCCACCACCATAATCAGTGGCACCAAAACCAATTTTTAAAACAAATATTATAAATCTTTTATAAATACAGACATACACAACTATATATATATATATACATGTAATATATGTACCATGCATGTTCTTGATAATAGAGGCATTATCATATAAATTATTTGGTATTAGAAAGTATTATTCTACGATACATTCCTTTGTAATAGGCTAGTGGAATTCAATGTAGCATTAGTACACAAATTTAACTTTTAATATTGATAAATTCATGTCCTTTTGTATGCAAATTAAGCTTTTTGGGTTTGCATATGTTCTTCTCCTCGTAGATCATCTTGTCAAGTCTTGATCATAGTGGCTGATTTTCCCTTTGACGACCCATCTTGATTTTTGTCGATTTGATCTTTTTGAATTGAGATGAATAGCATTTTAAGAGGAGCTTGAAGATCCCCCATGATAATTACTTTCACATTTCGTGTATCTCCTTGGTATATTAGATCTCCTACGCAATAAAGAAAAAAATTGAATTAGAAGTCTTTTTAGGATAAAATTTTAAAATATTTTGTTTTAAATAAGAATTATATCAAATTTCATATTTCATAATTGGAATATTTTGTGCAGTCTAAATGGAGTTCAAAATATCTTGATCTTTAATAAAATTAGAGATGATGAATGTATGTGGTCTTAAGTTGCATCTTTTGCTCCATTTTCAACGACTTAAAAATTTCATCACTTTCTTTTGTTAAAAGCTAAAAGTTATTTAATAGAGAAGTAAAGAATACGACTTTAATAATTCTCTGATTATAAATGGAGTAATAGGACTTAGAATATAAATTATCGGGTTTTCTC
The DNA here is from genome assembly GCA_029959085.1 of Nemophila menziesii. Lineage (NCBI taxonomy): Eukaryota > Viridiplantae > Streptophyta > Magnoliopsida > Boraginales > Hydrophyllaceae > Nemophila > Nemophila menziesii. The sequence goes on from JARWIR010000024.1 coordinate 4,075,834, forward strand.
AACATGTAAATTTTGGAAGCATGCTCATTCCTTCTTCAATGTTCTTCTTCTTCTTCTTCTTCCTATTCTTCCCTCAAGTGAATTCTTGAAGCAAGACTTTTTAGTGGCCTAAGTGAGTAGTCAATTCCTTATAGATACAAATTAAGTCCATCGTTGTTTTGACAACGTTATTTGAGTGTTCTTCTTTTCGCATCTACAAACCTTCTTCAAATGTTAGAATTGTACCTACAAGAAATGAAGGACTAGTAGAACTTGTTCGAACTGATTTGTTAGATTTCACATTGTCATAAACTCTGTATATAATTAAGCACAATCAATATAATTCAGTGTTCTAGAGGGAGGTGAATAGGATAATACTAAATTATAAAATATAACGAAAAATCGGAATACTAAATTTAATCTAAATTTACAAGACATTTATACATTAGATATGTAGACTAGAACAGCACTTTGAGATAATGTAGGTAAGTAAAAATACTAGATATTTTTTCTTGTGGATATTTTTCATGGTTAACCCTAGTCAACAATCAAGTGAGACAATTTAGCAAGCATATATCATGCTAGATTATAAACCTAACAAAATATGCTAGATATAGGCAGATTTCAAACAACAGGCATCCACAAAGTAAATATTTGGGAGATCGATCAAAAAAAAGATTTACAGTGGTTTTGTTTTCAAACATCCACTATCTAAGCTATGAGCACTTGTAAATTTCAATTGATATACTACAATTCCTTGTGTCTCTTAACGTGAGACCACAAACCTTTACAACCCTTCAAAATCACCCTTTCAAGAAACACACTAGTGTTATCTCTAAAAATAGGAAACTAATTGGACAGTCTTTGCTTCTGATGTAACACTTTAGAAGACCATGGAGGCTTCTCTTGTGTATCGCCACAAAAGGAATAATAGTCAATTTTAACCATGATCTGCCACTTTAAAAACATTAAACCATCAAAACAAGTATATATTGTGTACTAGATTGTCAATCGAGTCTAGTCTATGAAGAACAAACTATTCACTATCTCTACGAAAAACCATGAGTTTAACTATTAACCCATTATCTACATAACATTTCCACTAAAATCCAATATTAGTTTGTGTACATGTATTATGTTGGGTCTCTCTTAAATGTAGATCCTAAATATATTTTAATGATAAATAAAAAAGTCTTAAGTAACTGAAAATTCCATATTGCCTTTAATTATAGGAAAACAATTCAAGCATTTTTTTACGTGGAGCTCTCTAGTTTGTTGCATTTTGAATTCGCAGGACATCCATGTACTCTTTGTAGGATTCTTGGTTTCGTGTCCCTAACGTCTCTATGTCAACCAAACTATTGTCTAACGTCCAAAAAGTTTTTTAAATGAGAAGCAATTAATAATAAAGATGCACAATAAATCTTATAAAGTCCTACTTAGGAAAAAATACATAAACTATACTATAAATACGCATAAAGCATAATGAAAGTTTATCACTCATATGATTTTAATTCTTTAGAGAAGAATCATGCACAGTGACACTATTCCCCCAATCACATTTTGTTATGAAACAAGGGAAAAATTCTACTTATAATGCTCCGATGGTCAAATTCAAAATCGAGGACATGTATACAAGGTATAAAGAAAAGACTAACAATGTGTAGCTATCTCCGTGTATAGGAAGGAGTTTATATAGTCGTCAACATAATATAATACACTTGTTTATGCTTTTATTATAGGCCTATTCCACGTCAAACATATTAGGGGACTGGTGGTTTACTTTTCGGGTTGTATTGTGAATCCTAGACTACATAGAGAAAAACATATTCCTTACTCGATCTCATCTTAAATAAAAGAAAAATAATTTATCATGGTCAACCGAATCGTTTGTATTAATGAGTCTTTTGATGTACGGTGTTTTGTTTTTTTTTGCCATACTTTGCAACGATGCTTTTATTTAATATCGGTATATTTCTAAAAAGATAAATATCTTGACCTCATACCATATTTGTACATTGAAATAATATTCAATTTGTGATCTATCTATTGTATAATATCTCTCCTAATAGTGTATCGTGTAGTGTCATGATGAATTGTCTAAATGTCAAACAAATAAAAGTTGGTAATCGAAATTATGTAATGTATAGACGGATAAAGATCTGACAAATTATTTATCTTTTGTAATACTTATGAATATGATCAACGTCTTAGATAAGGTTATCAGTTTATTAAATTTTTTAGAATTAAAATCTATCTCCCATTGGTCATTAAATGGATTTGGAAATTAGGGATTTAATTATAATACCTAATTATAAAAACAATACATGTCAATATTAAATATGAAATATCTAACTCGATTATATATTAAATATTAAAATATTATAAATTAAATTTAAACAATCATCAAAGGGAAAAGATTTCATGTCATACGAGACTATTTATTATTTCATAATGGAATCCTAAAAAAATTCAAATATATAATATTCATTCTCGGTTTGAAAGCCAAATGTATCATAGGTAGGTTTTGTCTCATGCAACTATACAAGAGGTTTATTAATGTGAGCTGGTGGTTAAGTCAACATTGTTGACAAGTCATTACATGTGTGATAGGGTATCCCGCCCACTAGACTTTTTCTTGTGGAGGGACAAGATCGGTTCAAGTTCGACCATAATTTGATTGATATGGTCATCTAGAATACTCAAATAAACCTACATACAGTAATTGCATTGATTCTTTCTCTTTGTATATATATATATATATCAAAAAAAACTTAATTATATTATAGTTATGAATATGTTTATGAATTATACCCAATTTATAAAATCTTAAAGTATTGAGAGTACCTATATGTAAGCAATATACAAATTATTACCTTAAGAGTAATTCACTTACCTATATTATATATAACAAGTCAAAATTTTATATTACAAGTGACAAGTCAAAAGTTAAAGAGTGTTCATGATTTATTAAGAAAAATATATGTGACTTCTATTCTAACTCACTACATCCAGTTTCTGAAACCCATTTCTTCTCCTACACCAATTCATAAAGTTTTTAAACAGATGTCTCCTATAACACTTTAAACTTTCTTTAACAACATCGGAAGTAACATCGAGTAATTTTAAATATTTAATTAACAAGGAAGTAATTGTTGATATTTTTTCTCTATGAAAGAATTACATCCTATATTGAATGGTTCAAAAATCACATCCTAACCATTAATTATATTAACAAAATATATCTCATTAGAATAATTAGGTAATTGTTATAATTAAAATATATGTCATAAAACGATTGGTATAGGATCATCCTATATTGTATAAATATATTTTCTTTTTTCTCAATGTCGAATTAATATCGAGGTCCAGTTATTAATATATTTTGAAATGAATATTTAAAAACATAATATATGCTACTATATTTAAAAAAAAATATCTAACACTTATTAAATGGGCTCCTTTACTAAATATGTTTTATAATTTTGTTGATCAATATATCATATATCCTGAAGTAGTCATAATGTTCTTCCAATCTTGACACCAACAAAGATGTTTCTGGACATTTATCGAGGAACGTCTTGATGTTGAAATTTCAGAATTCGTCATTAACAACAATTAATCAATGTAAGTTTGATTTAATGTAATGTTAGTGTGAATATTATAAATAAACACATGCAACATAATTGTTAATCGTACAAGTCGTATATATAAATGGATTTATAAATTTATTATCACTACATCAATACTATTGCGGGAAGAATGAATGTTAGGAAAAAAATGGATTATAAGTTTTTAGTTATTTTACTTTCTTATAGTTAATACTGATATAAAATCAGAGACATAAGGAATTTATAAAACCCAATATTCTTAGGGTATTATCTACACCATATTTATATGTGAAATTTATATCTCTTCTCACACATCCTCCATGGAATCTAGCAAGGTTATAAAATATTTATTGTTATTTTTTTGTTAATTTTGTAAGACATGTGATATAAAAATTATTATACAAATTAACATTATTTTATTATTTTTTCTTGTACTTTGACAAACATATTATATATGCATCTAGACAATCATTTTATTCATTTTAAGTATAAATGTTTGATTCCATTCATTGTAGGGCCCTGGGCAATACCTAGTGTATATATGTATTGAAAATTATAGTTGTGCAAATAACATATTTGATCTTTTATCAAAGGATCTTGTGTATGGTTTTTTTTTATCAATACAAAACGTTATAGTTAATAATTCTTTTATTTTTTCAATTATTTGCATTCCTAAAAATATTATAATTAATATATTTAGTTACGTTTAAAAAATAAGGAATTTATTAACGCACTAATTAATTAATGATATTTTAAAAAAACAAAGTTAATAGAAAAAACGGTCTGAAATTGAGCTCAACTGATCTTTTTTCCTTATAGATGGTAAAGTTATGTTAACTTTATTTTGTAAAGGATAATGGAGTTTTTATTTGAGCTGTAAAGGATTATCGAGTATGTTTAATGTATTAAGTATGTTTATAATAAAGTTCATGTATAAAATAAGGTCCAAAAAATTTATAAAGAATTATTTTGTAAAAAAACCCATAATGCTAAATAATCCTTAAAACATAACTATAGAATAAGACTCAAAAAACTTATAAAGAATTATGTTTTGAAAAGAAATTCATAATCATAAATCAGCCTTAAAACATAAACATAGAATGAGGCCCAAGAAGTTTATAAAAATTATCTTGTAAAAAAGCAGCCCAATATGCTAATTAAGCTTTGAAATATCACTATGGATATTTATGCAACAACCATGTTGACCACTAACACTTCAAAACTCAACCCTACATTATCAAAAGGTAAGTCTCCAAAACACACCGCCTCCCTTATCCATTACAATATCACTCCATACCTCTACCTCTGTATAGATCTCCACTGTAATAGTGAATAAAAGATTGCATTTGTTTAAGCCTATAAAGAATACATTGTTTTTAATCAATCTGATCGATGGTAGTGACATTTCACTTGAGCTATGTTTGTCTTATTCTAATTTTATTTTTTCTCATTGAAATTTTTGAATTTTTATTTTAAGGAGTCTGATCTCTGATTTTGTATATAAATATTTGCATAATATATATTGTTTATCTAACACTGATAGATTTGATTTTGGGATTTATGAATTATATATTATTTTCTTAAGTACGGATTATGCATATTTTATATAATACAATTGATGTTATTTCTATTTAAAGATTTGTGCTTTAAAACTTAAATGTAGGATTTGGATACAAATTAGAGTCTTTTAATACCCAAGTTTTATAAGAAATATCTTATCAACCTCAATATATTTTATTGATATGTGTTGTTTTTATTTAATAATTTATTGTGCATATTTATTAGGAACTTATCATATGAATAAAAAAAATATATAATATTAATCATTATAGTGTAATTGGGTTTTAAATATAATATAATTCATTTATATAAAGTAGGGATTACTTGATTGATAAAAAAATTGATTAGAGAAATATATGAGGTACAAAAGGATATACTTACCCCTAACCATTAAGTTGACTATAATGCATATACTTAAATTTACGTGACTTTTTAATGTCCATCACGTTAATATTGTATTTCAAAGAGGGTCCTCTAAAATCATTTAAAGTCATTTTCCTCACCTATAGAGTTAGTGATGAAAATATATATATATATATATATCTCTAGAATTATACTAGTAAATAAGAAAGTTTACATTGACATGGTAATTTAAACAACACTTATATTACCTTTACCAATATTCCCTAAATTTCCAAAACAACATTTAGACTAATTAAACCAGGATAAAATTTATTTATGATTTGAGGGCTAATCCTTCGAGCCAATATGGTTATCAATTCAGATATGGGTCTCGACACTAAATTTTTTACTATCTTTTTGTCACTCGTGAATATGGTCACACCATTTATATCCCCTACCTTGGTTGCACTTAGAGTTAAAATATAAAAGTGTCGGAAGGTTTGGGACTTAATTGCATAGCTCCACTGTGTATGTATTAATGTAAAGTTGGTAAAAATAGGTAGTAAGTAAATATTTATTCATATCATAGTGAATACGGTCACATTTGCTATCAATAGTCAACGCTATAATTCGTATAATTGCACACAAATTAAAATAGGCTTTAGGTGTCTTTTTCTTTTTAGCTTAGTAGGATTTCCTCCTTGGTATTAGATTAGTCTATCTTCATTTATCCTTATATTTTTATAGTTTTATGAAGAACTTTAACTGGTTGGAAATTTTTTATTTCATAACTAGTTAATATTTTCTTTAAATTCCATATTATTTTCCCTCAATTTTAACCAGGAATGCTCAACGTTTTTTATATATTCGAGGTTATTTTCCCGTAAATCAGCCAATCTTATAATAACTATTTTTTCTTTCTTAGGTGTAATTATGCTATTCAAAATGTCATGTTGATGACTTTGGATTTATGTTAGCAGAGAAAGACAATTTCATTCAAGTGGATACGTTTGTAAAAGAAAACGATACCCAATTAACAATGGTTAACAAAACTTTTGGTGGTACATAATGTTCAAATGAAGAAACGATAACACTTCAATTTAATCCAGTTCATAATGCTAACTATATAGCTCCATTATAGACCATCAATCAAACACTCAAACAAATCCATAATATTTGTTATGTATCTAATAATAGCTCCTCCAGTTCTGATGGCCTTCAAATTGATTCGCATGGACTTAACGCCGAACAACTTTGTCATTATCTACTACACCATATGAAACTAAAACCACTTGAAATACTCTATCAATTGCACAAGATGGATCAAGTTCAATGGTTTCACAACAAGATATAAATTTTTCAGTAATGTTATCAACATAACAACAAAAACATTCAAGGTTTGGAGAGTCATCACATCATGCACATGGAATCAACCAAAACCTTACTCTTGATATGATTGTTGAAAATATATTTAGGGATAGTCCTTAAGACATTCAAACAAGTATTTTTAATATTTTTTATATGTAGGATGCTTTTGATTTTATTTAAGACAATTATAGTCTGATAATTTTTATGTTTTATCATACTTGATTTTTATTATATATAGTGTTCATAAAAATTTATCTATATGAAATGAAGTGTGTTAATTCTTTTTATGAGTTATTATTGTATTATAAATTGTTTTATTTCTTCCATTAGCATGTATCCATAATTTTTTTACATGAAAATAAAAACATATCATGTTATAATTTCATGATACTAAATATCCTTCACAAAAGTAAGATATAGTTAACTTCTATATTAAATTTTCTTTGAAAGAAAAAATAATATGAATAAAAATTGTATAAAGATGTACACATGTGTCTTCCTATTATAATTGGATGTTTATTTATGTATAATTCGTCAACAAAAGTATGTTATATTTAAACTATAAATAAAGAGTAATGATATATCACCTAAAATCATACCATCCAATGTACAACACGTGATGTAGCGTAATTTGATTGGTATTTTTACTTTTTCATTAAATAAAATAAAAATATTTATTAATCATTTCTAATCGAATTATGCCATGTTATAAGTGGAATATTGGGTGATATAATTTTGGATGGTAAATATCATTAATTAAAATTGTTAGATATAAATTTATTGACAAATCTTGGTTTTTGAATAACATAGAATTGTTGACTACTTGAGTTGTCAAACATAAGTTACTAGATATTATTATTAGCATTTGAGTTTCTTATTCCCCTTCAAAATTAATTTCATTATTGATTCACCTTTGTAATCTAGAAGAGTTTAGATATAACTTTTACTCATATTACTTTTTTATTATTTCTATTATATTTGTTATTTTGAGTAAACTAATCATTCAAATTTTGTACAGTATTAAATTCAAGAGAGATTAACCATTTAACCAAAAATGATATAGCAATATTATTACTTAATAAAAAACACAATTTTCTTCCTTTTAAAGTTTACCACAAATAAATTAATTTTTTAATTGACACTTTAATATGATAAGTAATTTAAGTTTTATCTAGTATACCATTACCCTACAAGGATTGAAGTTGTGACATGCACAAATAAATCATATCTTCAACTTCTATTATAACTAACTACATGAAGTTTCTCAAACCCACTTCTTGTCCTAAACTAATTCATAAATTTTTCCAATTCCTCTCTCCTATACAACTTTTCAACATTCGTCAACCACATCATAAGAAACATAGAGTTATTTTAAAAATTTATTTACCATAGAAGTCATTGTTGATAATTTCTATTGGTAAGACTTCCATCGTGTATTGAATGGTTCAAAATCACATCCTAACAATTAATTAAATTAACAAAATATATCTCATTAGATTAATTAGGTAGTTATAATTAGTCTTTATCTTTAAAATATGAGGTATGTGTAATAAAACGATTGGTATTGGATCATCCAATATTGTATAAATATATTTTACTTTTTCTTTATCTCGTATTAATATTGAGGTTATGTTATTATTATTTTTTAAATGAAAGTTTTAAGACATAATATATTCAACTATGTTTTTTAAAATTATCTACCACTTATTTAATGAGCTCCTTCATTAAATATTTTTCATAATTTTGTTGACCAATATATCATATATTCTGAAGTAATAATTATATTCTTGCAATCTTGACAGCAACCAAGATGTTTCTGGACATTTATTGTGGAACATCTTAATGTTGAAGGGTTAGAACTATTACACATCATTAACACCAATTAATCAATGTATGTTTAATTTAATGTAATGTTAGGTTGAAGATTATTAAAAGGCCCATGCAACATAAAAGTTAATTGTACAAGTATTATATATATGAGTTTACCAATTTATTATAATTACATCAATACTATTGTGGGAAGAATGAATGTTAGGAAAAAATGGATTGTATATTTTTAGTTATTTCACTTTCTTATAGTTAATACTGATGTGAAATTGGAGACATGAGGAAATAATAAAATCCAATTTGTTTAGGGTCTTATCTATACCATATTTAAATGTGAAATATATATTTCTTCTTCGACATCCGCCATAATATTTAGCATAAGGTTATAAAATATTAATTGTAATTTTTTTGTTTATTTTTCTGGAGAGGTGAAATCAAATAAATACATTTATTATCTCTAGCAATGTATCAAATATTTTAACTACCTTTAGTCTTCTTTCTTTGTATAATTTTACCATTATTTATTATTTGTTACCATTAATTTTTGTGTTAGCAATGCATCATTAATCAAGTTTACATATTTTACATACTAAATATGTAAATCAGGGTTGTCTTTATATATTGAAGTTTTTTAAAATGGTTTGGATTATGTTGTAAATGAGTCAAATGACCTTTTACAGTATATTTATAAGTAAAAATCATCTTTTTTATTAATGTTTCAAAATCGTGGTTTTTTATGCATTTAGTTTCAAACTCATGTAATTTTAGTGTAAAGTATACTGAAAGGTGATGCAACATAATTGTTAACGACATTGTTATATTTTGATCATATATATTTAGGTTTTCAAATCTTTTATCTTTACATTGCTAGTACTATAGATAATGAATGTTAGAAAAGAAAAGAGTTGTTAAATATGACATCTCAATACAATATCGTGATTGCATCTCAAGGTTATGAGTTATTATGTACGTTAAAATTTGTGTAAGATACTAGGAACTCAAGGTATTCTATTGTGTTCAACTCAAACTTATAAGTTTTAAAATTGCAGTGATGAACATGTTTATCGTCCTATATCATTACTAAAAGTAAATAAGTTCAATGATGAAGGTTATATAATTAAAAGAAAAGAAGCTCTTGCATGATATTTTTTGTAATAAGGTATGTATAATTATCTTTTTTGGTGACCTAACTTATTCATTATCTGACCGCTTAAGACTATACGTGTAGGAGGAAAAGAGTGTGTGGGTGTGTAATAAAGCGTTATTCATAATATAAACACAATTGCGTTGAAAACAAGGTGATTGGTAAAATTAAGGTGGTTAGAAGACATGGAGTACTTTATTGGGGAGTTTTGATATGTATGATATATTTTTTAATGTAAAATTTAACTGGCTGACCTGTCGTGTGATTGTAGAGAAACTTCAACTTTGTGTAAGTACGATTCTTAATAACCTAGTATTGTCGTGGTGGCGAAAACTTGTACATGGATGCTATGAAATATGCAACAAGTGAAAATAAAATGTTGGAAATGAGGAGGAAAAGACTACTACTACTACTTCATGCTTTAGGTAGAATTGAAATTTGAATTCAAGTTTCTTAATATATATTACAAGGGCTCTTGGAGTTCTACTATTATCACATAAATTTTTAGAAATGAATAAAATAAAGTACCAGATGATCATGTTTATTTTGAAGTTTTATCCATATATTCACTTATTAGAATAACACATGGGAATATTTACTATGTTTATATATATTTGACAATGATGATATATTCTGCTATCAAATGGTCTAATGTATCTTGAACATATAATTAGAATAGATTGTATCAAGGGTCCAACTTTTATTCACAAATTAATAAGTTCATTTATTGGAAATATTAAATAAATAAATAAATAATTATTAATGATCTTTATTCAAATATTTAAGTGGTTGAAAAAATGATGTGTAAGGACATAATTTCATTAGAGCAATGTAAAGATACTATTGATACAAACTAGGGTCTACCGTCCATTAAGTTTTGCAAAGAAGAAGCAATTAATAATAAAAATATGCATAACAAATCTTATAAAGTCCTACTAAAGAAATAATTCATACAATATACTATAAATAGACATAAAGTAAAAATAAAGTTTATCAGTCTTATGATTTTCTTGCTTCAGAGATGAATCATGCACAAAAACACTATTCATCCAAATAACACCTTGTTATGAAAGAAGCGAAAATTTCTCATAATAATGCTTGATCGTCAAATTATAAATAGAGAACGTGTATAAAATGTATAGGGAACTGATTTAGAATGGGTAGTTGTCTCATTGGATAGGAAGGAGTATATATAGTCGTCAACATAATGTAAGACACTTGGTTATGCTTTTATTATAGGCTTCTTCCACGTCAAGCAAATTAGGGGACTGATGGTTTACATTTCGGTTTGTATTGTGAATCCTAGACAGCATAGTGTAAAACATATTCCTTACTTAATCTCATCTACAATATAAGGAATATAATATATCATGCTCAACCAAACCATTTGTATTAACGAGGCTTTTGAAATATGTTGTATTTGTTTTGTTCTATAATTTTAACGAGGCTTTTACCCGTGGGTCCTTAGGACCTTCGACCATACCAATTACAATTATTGAATTTCAAATTATCCTTAAAAGGACAAATAATATCTTGATCTCATAAGCTATTTGTACGTTGAAATAATATTAAATTCAAGATCAATCTTTTGTATAATGCCTCTCCTAATAGTTATTGAGTAGAGTCAAGTTTAATAGTGTAAATGTCATATAAATAGAAGTTCGTAATCCAAATTATATTTTGTATAGATGGATAGAGATTGACTAAATATTTATCTATTGTAATGCTCATGAATACTATCAACGTTTTAAATGAGGTTCGTAGTTTATTAAATCAACATTAAAACATCAACCTAAAATAAGGCCCAAAAGGTTTATAAAAAATATCTTGTAAAACGAAGCCCACAATGCTAAATAAGTCTTGAAACATCACTATGACTATTTATGTAAATTTGTTGACAACTAACACATCAAAACTCAACTCTACATTATTAAACGCTGAATTTCCAAAACACACGTCTCCCTTATCTATTACTTTATCCATCTATACCTCTACATAAACCTCCACTGTATTAGTGGATATAAAAATATGTTTGTGTAATTGTGCACACAAGATACGTGTTTAATCACTATGATCGATGGTCAATACATTTCACTTGAGGTACTTTTTCTTATCCTAATTTTAAGTTGTTTAGTGTCATTTTTTATAATTTTAATTTTAGGGTGTAAGATAAGTGAATATGTATAAAAAAATTTAACAGTATATATTGTCTAATTGACACAAGTAGATTTGATTTTGATATTTATGAATTATATATTATTTTATTAAGTATGGATTATGCTTATTTTATAAAATACAAGTGATGTTATTTGATGTAGGATTTGGATATAAATTAGAGTCTTTTAACCTCAATTAAAAAAAATATCTTACCAAACTTCAATCTATTTTATTGTATTGATATGTTTTTTTTATTTAATAAATTATTGTGTATTTTTAGTATGGACTTATATAATAAATAACATAAGATATATAATAATTATTATATTGTAATTGGTTTTTAAATAAAATATACTTCCTCTAAAATCATTTAAAGTCATTATCCTTGACCTAGCGAGTTATTGATGAGCATATATATATCTCTATAATTATACTCTTAAATTAACAAGTTTACATTGACATATTTATCGAGTCTACTATATGAAGAACATTCTCTTCACAAGATCTACAAAAAACCTTGAGTTTAACTATTAATCCCCAATCTACATATCATTGCCACTAAAATCCCAAATTAGTTAATGTACTTGAAAAATATTGTGTTGGATCTCACTTAAATGTAACTTAATATATTTAAATGATGATAAAAAAGATCAAATTATTGAATCCCAGATTGCCTTAATATATAGGAAAAAAAATTCAAACATTTTTTGTTGCGTGGAGTTCTCCACTTAGCTGCATTTTTAATTCGCCATCAATGTACTCTTGTAGGATTATTAGTGTAATGTCCCTAACAACCAATATACTAAAAAGTCAATTTCAAGCTCTACAGTTGTTGTGTCTATGCCCATCAGATAACCTATATCATATTTTGTGGATATTTGTTTTTGTCGAATCCCATGTATGACGATAAAGTGTTTTGTATATCTAGTCTTACTATTTAGGTATCTAGTTCTCTTCTTCTATGTTGATCTCTAACTGGTTTAGAAATTTTGCCTACTTCTAACTTCATGGCTCTAGAATTTTTTTCTTCACAAATCCAATCTCCAATGGGTTAAGGAATTATGACTAGTATGTTCCTTGGAAGTACGATTGGTTTGGATTTCCAACTAGCCTACATCTTTGATGTTCAGGTCTTACACCATGTCTTAGCTTTGTTTTAACTATATTTAGTTAATACACATAGTTTCTCATTCATAGGTATAACTCCTCTATTTTGAGTATCCTCTTCTTTATATTTAAGCTCTACTCTTTATGTTCATTATGTTCTCCATAACTATTTAGCTTATTTATGCACCCACCATCTTCTTCTTACTTGATCTTTAATATTCTCTTATATCATTCCAAGAATCCATATCTTATGCAAGAAACTACTTAATCTTGACTCTTATTTACTATATAATCAAATTAGAGATAGGAAAGAATTATATAATTCAATTTGGATATGGTTTATCTACACCATACTTAGATGTAAAACTCATAGGTACTTTCACATCCTCCATGATATATAACATAAGGTTATAATCATTTGTTTATTTTGTTGATTTTGCAGGAGAGGTAAAATAAAATAAATACATTTATTATCTCTATTAATACTTTTACAATTAATTACTTTTTTATTATTAATTTTTATGTTAATATTTAACCAATAATCAAGTTTGCATATTTTACATATTAAATATGAAATTTAGTATTTATGCTATATATTAAATTTTTTTTAAAAAGGGTTTGGATTATGTTATGAATGAAGCAAATTACTTCATTACACTAAATTAAGGGTAAAAAACATCTTTTTTTAGAATTACTACAAACACTTTAATGAACATTTACCTATTGAAATTTAAAATTAATGTATTTTACTGTAAAATATATTTAAATACGTGCAACATAATTGTTAACTATATTACTAGATTGTGATCATATATATTTGAATTTGAAATTTTTTGATCATTACAGTAGTACTACTATAGATAATGAATGTGTGTGAAGAAACTGGTTGTTAAATTTAAAATCGCAATACAATATCGTGATTGCTTCTCAACTCATAACTTTTGAAGGTAAATTAAGTTCAAATATATCGAAATAGTAGACAAAATAGGTATGATGGTAAATATTGTATGTTAGGTTGAGAAGACAAGTATTGAAATAACTTCAATGATGCATAAATATAAGATAATTATCTTTGAATGGTTCTGTACCTTCGAGATTATCAAACATATTATCAAACATTTGTGGGTACAGCTCCATACTAGACTGAAGCGTTCGCTAAACCCTCATCTCTTGGTGTGGAAGAGAAGGTCAATATAGTAATTTTATTAACATATCTTAAAGTTTGTATATGTGTACTTAATTTTCTTTTATGACTATGATGTATGTAGGTACAAAAGCTAGTAGAATGGGATTCCCTGAAGATCTTTCTAGGAATTCATTACCATCTGCTGCTAGTGATAAAAATATGGCTTTGGAAAAGTTTTGCTCTGGTTAGGTGCACTTTTGGCACAATAATGGATTTTCCTTTTTCTGGAATGAAAATAAACCAAAGGAAGAGAATATAAATTAACATATCTAATGTTTCCTTTGCATGTTTTCTAGCATATTCTTAAATATATATTTTTATTCTGTGTCAGGATTTGAAGTCTCAAATGGTTCAATTGATATAAACAAACTATGGATTTTTGCTTTGTTTATAGGTTTCTCTTTGTTAGTTTTCATTGCGAATGTTTGATGAAATTTTGTTTGGTGTGGAATACTCTTAAGTATGTTATGGTAGGGGAATATGAAGAAGTGTTATGTCTGAGCTCTCTAGGAAAGACAAGTTGATGGAACACAAATAGAGTTTTACATGGGATATCCGAGTGAAAACGAGAATATGAGAGCGAACTTATGCATCTAGCAAGGACAATTTATAGCATGGGATAAATAATCACTTGGGTCAGAGATCATATGAAAGTGTTTCATGGACTCAAACCCATAGATCGAACCCACCCCTTACAACTCCTTGTATTTGCAGTTTTAAAAAAAGTTTATTAAAAATTCCATTGATATGTGGAATATAATTTGGTAATATCCACTTTTGTGAGACATCTACTAATCTGATATTGTGTTTCATGACAAATGGAGATATTTCATATCATATTTTGATTGCTCAGCTTGCATGGGTTGTGTGGGGGAATAAAGAAAACGAATTGATGGTACATACGTTGAGTTTCACATGGGATATCTATGTGAAGCCAACAATATGAGAATGAAACTTCCTCATCTGATGAGGGTGAATCATAACGTGGTCAAATGGTCACTTGGCACTTGGGTTAGCCATCTTATGTAACGTAACACCATTAAAGCGTTGTATGGACTAAAAACCTACACATGAAAGCCTCCCAGGCCCATCATTCCATGTTTTTGCAGTAATAAAAATAAATTTATTTAAAATCTTATCAATATGTGGTCCAGTGGATTCGATATTCTCCACTTTTTTAAGAAATCTTCTAATCCAACTTTGTGTTAAAAAATCTTCTGATCCAACTTTGTGTTTCTTACCAAATGGAGATATATGAGTATTTAGACGGGTAACCTACAAAATATGGGACTTTGAGGACATCTAGACCACAGATTTTAGGAAAAATATACCACCCATTTTTTCATATGATTATATAATTATAATAGTTTTTGAGGTATATTCATATGTAACTTTTTTAGTTACTTTCTAAATTTTTATCGTGGTAAATGATTTTATATTAGTAATAATTAAAGAGCGTTAAGTATTTAACATCTAAATAAATTTATAAATGTAATGTCTAAATTTTTATTTAGATGTATGCTCTAGAATTAAAATTTCAAAATTATAATTGCTCCATAGTTTTCATTATTAAAATAATATACCATAATAATGTAGTGGAGTCAGTCTTTTATATTTCAAGAACTTATATTGTTGTGTAAAAAATACAAAATTTATTGAGGGAACTAGCAATATGCATATAGGTATGATGAAATAAACAATAATTATAATTACAAAAGAAATGGAGTAGCAACGCGTAAAACTAGAGGGTTAAAATAAAAATGTTTTAAGTGGGAAATGATATCGTATAATGCTAGGAGATAAGTAATTAGAATTTGTTAATTTCGTAAATGATAACATGATTTCTTCTTTAATGCTTATTTTACATATTTTAGATTGATTTGGTTTATCATGATGAATATCGAGAGTAAGATTTGATGATTTGTTAGCATTACTTTCTTAATCATTTAAATACGAAGATTTCAAATTAGTGGAATGTTTGCTATTCTCTACATATAAGTAATGGTTTTCTAACAATTTTATGTTTTGGGTATATATATATATATATATATCTTCTTCAATTCTACATATTTTTATCTTTGTGTTGGTTGTTTTGTAGTGCGCAACATGTGTTTGTGCACTAAGATCATGTTGAAAGAAGAGACCACATGAAATTGCATATTTGTAAAAGAGAGAGATGCTCAGATTTTTGAAGTTTCTTATTGATTTTGAGTCTGATATTTTGTATAGGTGTATCTATAAATTTAAATATTTGATTTTAATTGAGTTTTATTGACTAGCTTTTGAATTATAATTTTTAGTAAACCATATGATCTTACATTAATCTTGATAGTATCTCTTATCATTGTAAATAATTTTATTAATATTTCTAAATAATTTTTTCATTATATTTTTTTTTAAAAAAATTCACTAACATTCAATTTTTTTAAGTATATTCTAATTATTTTCGATGCTTAATCTATAAATAAAGCATTTTGAATTAAGAAACTAATAAATTAATAATATATGTAACATTTTATACAAAAGATAAATATGTTAATAGATGATAAATATTAATTGAACATCAATATAACTAAAGTTACAATATGTTGTAAATTGTTATTTCAATATAGTACTGTAAAATAATACATAAAGAGATAAATTAATAAAAATTATTGTAAAAATTAACAATATTTTATTATTTTTTCCTGTACATAGATAAACATATTAAATATGCATCTATACAATTATTTTATTCATTTTAAGTATATTTTTTTGATTCCATTCGTTGTAAGACCCTCGAGGCATGAGTCATACCTAATATATATATATATATATATATATATATATATATATATATATATATATATATATATATATGTATTGAAAATTATAGTTGTGCAAATAACATATTTGATCTTTTATCAAAGGCTCTTGTGTGTGGTTTTTTTTATCATTACCAAACCTTATAGTTAATAATTCTTTTATTTTTTCAAATATTTGCGTTCCTAAAAATATTTTAGTTAATATATTTAGTTATTTTTAAAAAATAAGTAATTTATTAACGCACTAATATATACATAATCAATTAATGAGATTTTCTTTAAAAATAGAGTTAAGAAGTCTGAAATTGAGCTCAACTAATCTTTTTTCCTTATAGATGGTAAAGTTAACATTAATTTTGTTGTTTAAAGGATTATGGAGTTTTAATTTGATCTGCAAAGTATTATCGAGTTGTTTAATTTATTGAGTATGTTTATAATGGAGTTCATGTATAAAATTAGATCCAAAAAATTTATAAAGAATTATTTTGTAAAAAAACCTATAATGCTAAATAAGCCTTAAAACATAGCTATAGAATAAGTCCCAAAATTTTTATAAAGAATTATGTTGTAAAAAGAAATCCATAATGCTAAATCAGCCTTAAAACATCAACACAGAATTAGGCACAAGAAGTTTATAAAAATTATCTTGTAAAAAACAATACACAATTCTAATTAAGCCTTCAAAAATCACTATGGATATTTATACAACAACCTTGTTGACCACTAACAGTTCAAAACTTAACCCTAAATTATCAAAATATAAGTCTCCAAAACACACCTCCTCCTTTATCCATTACATTATCACTCCATACCTCTGTATAGATCTCCACTATAGTAGTGAATAACAAATTATGTTTGTTTAAGCGTGCAAACAATACAATGTTTTTAATCAATAAGATTATGGTCTTGACATTTCACTTGAGGTATGTTTTTCATATTCTAATTTTATTTTTTCTTATAATAATTTTTATAATTTTTATTTTAGGGAGTCTAATCACTGATTTTGTATATAAACATTTGCACAATATATACTGTTTATGTTTAACTGACACCGATAAATTTGATTTTGGGATTTATGAATTATATATTATTTTCTTAAGTACTTATTATGCATATTTTATATAATACAATTGATGTTATTTCTATTTAATGATTTGTGATTTCAAACATAGATGTAGGGTTTGGATACAATTTAGAGTCTTTTAATACCCAAGTTTTAAAAGAAATATCTTATCAACCTTCACTTTATTTCATTGATATGTTTTGTTTTTATTTAATAATTTATTGTGTATATTTAGTAGGAACTTATCTTATGAATAAAAAAAATATATAGTATTAATATTATAGTGTAATTGGGTTTCAAATATAATATACTTCATTTTATATAAAGTAGGGACTACGTTATTAATAAAAAAAATTGATTAGAGAAATAGATGAGGTACCAAAGGATATACTTACCCCTAACTATTAAGTAGACTAGAATGCATATACTTACAATTACGTGACTTTTTCATGTCCATTAGGTAAATATTGTATTTCGAAGAGGGTCCTATAAAATTATTTAAAGTCATTGTCCTCACCTATCGCGTTAGTGATGAAAATATATCTCTATAACTATACTAGTAAATAAGAAAGTTTACGTTGACATGGTAATTTAAACAACACTTATACTACCTTTACCAATATTCCCTGAATTTCCAAAACAACATTTTGACTAATTAAACCAAGATAAAATTTATTTATGACTTGAGGGCTAATCCTTCGAGTCAATATGGTTCAACACTCATATTTTTTCTATGTACATTTACTTTGTATCAATTCAGAATATGGGCCTCGACACTAAATTTTTTTACTATCTTTTGGTCACTCGTAAATATGGTCACACCATTTATATACTTACTCTTTACCCTAGATTCATTCATATGGGTAAAAAGTGGCGCCTCCTACCTTGGTTGCACTTATAGTTAAAATATAAAAGGGTTTGACAGTTTAGGACTTAATTTCATAGCTCTACGTGTATGTATTAATGTAAAGTTGGTAAAAATAGTTGGTAAGTAAATATTTATTCATATCATAGTGAATGGGGTCACATTTGATATCAATAGTCAACGCTATAATTTGTATAATTACACACAAATTAACATAGGTTTTAGGTGTCTTCTTCTTTTTAGCTTAGTAGGCTTTCCTCCTTGGTATTAGATTAGTCTATCTTTCTTTATCCTTATATTTTTATAGCTTTATGAAGAATTTTAACTGGTTGGTAATTTTTTTATTTCTTAACTAATTAATATTTTCTTTAAATTCCATATTTTTATTCGTCAATTTTAACGAGGAATACTCAATGTTTTTTATATATTTGAGGTTATTTTCCTATAAATCAGTCAATCCTATAATAACTATTTTTTCCTTAGGTGTAATTCTGCTATTCAAAATGAGCATCTTGATGACTTTGGATTTGTGTTTGTAGAGAAAGACAGATTTCATTCTAGTGGATACGTTTTTAAAAGACAACGATGCCCACGTTGGTTAAACAAACTTTTGGTGTTACATCATTTTCAAATGAAGATACTATAACAATTCAATTTAATCCAGTTCATAATGCTAACTATATATCTCCATTATAGTCCATCAATCAAACACTCGAACAAATCAATATTATTTTTTATGTATCTAATAATAGCTTCTCCAGTCTTGATGGCCTTTAAATTGATTCGGATGGACTTAACTTTGAACAACTTTCTCATTTTCTTCTACACCATATGAAACTAAAACCCATTTAAATAATCTAACAATTGCACAAAATGGATCAAATTCAATGGTTTCACAACATGATATAAAATTTTCATTAAGGTTATCAACATAACAACAAAAACTTCCTAGGTTTGGAGAGTCATCACATCATGCACATGGAATCAACCAAAACCTTACTCTTGAAATGATTGTTGAAATTATATTCAGGAATAAACCTTAAGACATTCTAACAAGTTTTTTTAATATTTTTATATATTTAGGATTCTTTTTAATTTTATTGAAACCAATTATAATTTGATAATTTTTGTGTTTTATCATATTTTGACTTTTATTATATATAGTGTTTATAAAAAATTATCTATATTAAATGAAGTGAGTTAATTTTGTATTTATGATTTATTATGAAAAAAATGTTTTGTGAATTGTTTTATTTCGTCCATTAGCATGTATCCAGAATATTTTTTACCAGAAATAAAAAAATAGCATGTAATAACTTCATGTATACTAAATATCCGTCACAAAAGTAAGATATAGTTAACTTCTATATTAAATTTTCTTCGAAAGAATATGAATAATAACTGTATAAAAATGTACACATGAGTCTTGCTATTATAATTGGATGTTTATTTATGTATAATTAGACAACAAAAGTATGCTATATTTAAATTATAAATAAAGAGTACTAATATATATCACCTAAAATCATACCATCCAGTGTTATAAAATAAAATTAAAATATTTATAATTAATTCTAATCGAATTATGCAATGTTATAAGTGGAATATTAGATGATATGATTTTGGATGGTAAATATCATTAATAAAATTTGTTAAATATTAATTTATTGACAAATATTGGTTTTTGAATAACATAGAATTGTTGACTACTTGAGTAGTCAAACACAAGTTACTAGATATTATTATTAGCAATTGAGTTTCTTATTCCCCTTCAAAATTAATAACCTTATTGATTCACCTTTGTAATATATAAGAGATTAGATAAAACTTTTACTCATATTACGTTTCTATTATTTCTAATATATTTGTTATTTTGAGTTCTAATCATTCAAATGTTGTACAATCTTAAATTCAAGATAGATTTACCATTTAACCGTAATTGATATAGAAATATTATTAATTAATAATAAATAATATTTTTCTTCCTTTTAAAGGTTACCACAAATAAATTAATTTCTTAATTGACACTTTAATATGATAAGTAATTCAATATTTATCTAGTATACCATTATCCTAATTTTAAATTTTTTTAAATTTTGTAAATTATTTAATAAAATAAAAAATTTCAACTTGATAGCCAACATTAGCCACCACCATAATCAGTGGCACCAAAACCAATTTTTAAAACAAATATTATAAATCTTTTATAAATACAGACATACACAACTATATATATATATATATATATATATATATATATATATATATATATATATATATATGCATACATATATACATGTAATATATGTACCATGCATGTTCTTGATAATAGAGGCATTACCATGTAAATTATTTGGTATTTGAAAGTATTATTCTACGATACATTCCTTTGTAATAGGCTAGTGGAATTCAATGTAGCATTAGTACACAAATTTAACTTTTATTATTGATAAATTCATGTCCTTTTGTATGCAAATTAAGCTTTTTGTGTTTGCATATGTTCTTCTCCTCGTAGATCATCTTGTCAAGTCTTGATCATAGTGGTTGATTTTCCCTTTGACGACCCATCTTGATTTTTGTCGATTTGATCTTTTTGAATTGAGTTGAATAGCATTTTAAGAGGAGCTTGAAGATCCCCCATGATAATTACTTTCACATTTCGTGTATCTCCTTGGTATATTAGATCTCGTACGCAAGAAAGAAAAAAAAAATTGAATTAGAAGTCTTTTTAGGATAAAATTTTAAAATATTTTGTTTTAAATAAGAATTATATCAAATTTCATATTTTATAATTGGAATATTTTGTGCAATCTAAATGGAGTTCAAAATATCTTGATCTTTAATAAAATTATAGATGATGAATGTATGTGGTCTTAAGTTGCATCTTTTGCTCCATTTTAAACGACTTAAAAATTTCATCACTTTCTTTTGTAAAAAGCTAAAAGTTATTTAATAGAGAAGTAAAGAATACGACTTTAATAATTCTCTTATTATAAATGGAGTAATAGGACTTAGAATATAAATTATCGGGTTTTCTCAACAGGTAAATTTTGGAAGCATGCTCATTCCTTCTTCAACGTTCTTCTTCTTCTTCTTCTTCCTATTCTTCCCTCAAGTAAATTCCTGAAGCAAGACTTTTTAGTGGCCTAAGTGAGTAGTCGATTCCTTATAGATACAAATTAAGTGCATCGTTGTTTTGACAACGTTATCTGAGTGTTCTTCTTTTCGCATCTACAAACCTTCTTCAAATGTTAGAATTGTACCTACAAGAAATGAAGGACTAGTAGAACTTGTTCGAACTGATTTGTTAGATTTCACATTGTCATAAACTCTATATATAATTAAGCACAATCAATATAATTCAGTGTTCTAGAGGGAGGTGAATAGGATAATATTAAATTATAAAATATAACAAAAAATCGGAATACAAAATTTAATCTAAATTTACAAGACTTTTATACATTAGATATGTAGACTAGAACAGCACTTTGAGATAATGTAGGTAAGTAAGAATACTAGATCTTTTTTCTTGTGGATATTTTTCATGGTTAACACTAGTCAACAATCAAGTGAGACAATTTAGCAAGCATATATCATACTAGATTATAAACCTAACAAAATATGCTAGATATAGGCAGATTTCAAACAACAGGCATCCACAAAGTAAATATTTGGGAGATCGATCAAAAAAAAGATTTACAGTGGTTTTGTTTTCAAACATCCACTATCTAAGCTATGAGCACTTGTAAATTTCAATTGATGTACTACAATTCCTTGTGTCTCTTAATGTGAGACCACAAACCTTTACAAACCTTCAAAATCACCCTTTCAAGAAACACACTAATGTTATCTCTAAAAATAGGAAACTAATTGGAAGTCTTTGCTTCTGATGTAACACTTGAGAAGACCATGGAGGCTTCTCTTGTGTATCGCCACAAAAGGAATAATAGTCAATTTTAACCATGATCCGCCACTTTAAATACATTAAACCATCAAAATAAGTATCTATTGTGTACTAGATTGTCAATCGAGTCTAGTCTATGAAGAACAAACTATTCACTATCTCTAAAAAAACCCTGAGTTTAACTATTAACCCATTATCTACATAACATTGCCACTAAAATCCAATATTAGTTTGTGTACATGAAAAATATTATGGTGGGTCTCTCTTAAATGTAGCTTCTAAATTTATTTTAATGATAAATAAAAAAGTCTTAAGTAACTGAAAATCCCATATTGCCTTTAATTATAGGAAAAAAATTCAAGCATTTTTTTACGTGGAGCTCTCTAGTTTGTTGCATTTTGAATTCGCAGGACATCCATGTACTCTTTGTAGGATTCTTGGTTTCGTGTCCCTAACGTCTCTATGTCAACCAAACTATTGTCTAACGTCCAAAAAGTTTTTTAAATGAGAAGCAATTAATAATAAAGATGCACAATAAATCTTATAAAGTCCTACTTAGGAAAAAATACATAAACTATACTATAAATACGCATAAAGCATAATGAAAGTTTATCACTCTTATGATTTTATTCCTTTAGAGAAGAATCATGCACAGTGACACTATTCCCCCAATCACATTTTGTTATGAAACAAGGGAAAACTTCTACTTATAATGCTCTAATGGTCAAATTCAAAATCGAGGACATGTATACAAGGTATAAAGAAAAGTCTAACAATGTGTAGCTATCTCCTTGTATAGGAAGGAGTTTATATAGTCGTCAAAATAATATAATACACTTGGTTATGCTTTTATTATGGGCCTATTCCACGTAAGGCATATTAGGGGACTGGTGGTTTACTTTTCGGGTTGTATTTGTGAATCCTAGACTACATGGAGAAAAACATATTCCTTACTCGATCTCATCTTAAATGAAAGAAAAATAATTTATCATGGTCAACCGAATCGTTTGTATTAATGAGTCTTTTGATGTATTGTGTTTTGGTTTTTTTGCCATACTTTGCAACGATGCTTTTATTTAATATCGGTATATTTCTGAAAAGATAAATATCTTGACCTCATACCATATTTGTACATTGAAATAATATTCAATTTGTGATCTATCTATTGTATAATATCTCCCCTAATAGTGTATCGTGTAGTGTCATGATGAATTGTCTAAATGTCAAACAAATAAAAGTTGGTAATCGAAATTATGTAATGTATAGACGGATAAAGATCTGACAAATTATTTATCTTTTGTAATACTTATGAATATGATCAACGTCTTAGATAAGGTTGTCAGTTTATTAAATTTTTAGAATTAAAATCTATCTCTCATTGGTCATTAAATGGATATGGAAATTAGGGATTTAATTATAATACGTAATTATAAAAACAATACTTGTCAATTTTAAATATGAAATATATAACTCAATTATATATTAAATATTAGAATATTATAAATTAAATTTAAAGAATCATCAAAGGGAATAGATTTTATGTCATACGAGACTATTTATTATTTCATAATGGAATCCTAAAAAAATTCAAATATATAATATTCATTCTCGGTTTGAAAGCCAAATGTATCATAGGTAGGTTTTGTCTCATGCAACTATACAAGAGGTTTATTAATGTGAGTTGGTGGTTAAGTCAACATTGTTGAAAAGTCATTACATGTGTGATAGGTATCCCGCCCACTAGACTTTTTCTTGTATAGGGACAAGATCGGTTCAAGTTCGACCATAATTTGATTGATATGGTCATCTAGAATACTCAAATAAACCTACATACAGTAAATGCATTGATTCTTTCTCTTTATATATATATATATATATATATATATATATATATATATATTTATCAAAAAAAACTTAATTATATTATAGTTATATATATGTTTATGAATTATACCCAATTTATAAAATCTTAAAGTATTGAGAGTACCTATATGTAAGCAATATACAAATTATTACCTTAAGAGTAATTCACTTACCTATATTATATATAACAAGTCAAAGTTTTATATTACAAGTGACAAGTCAAAAGTTAAAGAGTGGTCATGATTTATTAAGAAAAATATACGTGACTTCTATTCTAACTCACTACATCCAGTTTTTGAAACCCACTTCTTCTCCTACACCAATTCATAAAGTTTTTAAACAGATCTCTCCTATAACACTTTAAACTTTCTTTAACAACATCGGAAGTGACATCGGGTAATTTTAAATATTTAATTAACAAGGAAGTAATTGTTGATATTTTTTCTCTATGAAAGACTTACATCCTATATTGAATGGTTCAAAAATCACATCCTAATCATTAATTATATTAACAAAATATATCTCATTAGAATAATTAGAATATATGTCGTAAAACGATTGGTATAGGATCATCCTATATTGTATAAATATATTTTCTTTTTTCTCAATGTCGAATTAATATCGAGGTCCAGTTATTATTTTTTTTGAAATGAACATTTAAAAACATAATATATGCTACTATATTTTAAAAAAATTATCTAACACTTATTAAATGAGCTCCTTTACTAAATATGTTTTATAATTTTGTTGATCAATATATCATATATCCTGAAGTAGTCATGATGTTCTTGCAATCTTGACACCAACAAAGATGTTTCTGGACATTTATCGAGGAACGTCTTGATGTTGAAATTTCAGAATTCGTCATTAACAACAATTAATCAATGTAAGTTTGATTTAATGTAATGTTAGTGTGAATATTATTAAAAAACACATGCAACATAATTGTTAATCATACAAGTCGTATATATAAATGGATTTATAAATTTATTATCACTACATCAATACTATTGCAGGAAAAATGAATGTTAGGAAAAAAATGGATTATAAGTTTTTAGTTATTTTACTTTCTTATAGTTAATACTGATATAAAATTGGAGACATAAGGAATTTATAAAATCCAATATTCTTAGGGTATTATCTACACCATATTTATATGTGAAATTTATATCTCTTCTCACACATCCTCCATGGAATATAGCAAGGTTATAAAATATTTATTGTTATTTTTTTGTTAATTTTGCAAGACAGGTGATATAAAATAAATAAATTTATTATCTCTAGTATTGTAAAAAATATTTGAATTACCATTACTCTTCTTTATTGTATAATTTTACAATTATTATTTTTTTGTTACCATTAATTTATGTGTTAGCATTGCACCAATATTCAAATTTAAATATTTTACATACTAAAATACTAAAATCAGGGATTTCTTTATATATTGGGGTTTTCTTAAAACTGTTTGGATTATGTTATAAATGGGTCAAGTGACTTCCTTACACTATATTTAAAGGTCATCTTTTTATAATTAATTTTTCAAAATCGTAGTTTTTTATGTGTTACAAATCATTAAAAACACTTAATATATGTTTATACATTTAAAATCATTCAAAACACTTAATATATGTTGACACTTTAATATGCTAAGTAATTTAAGTTTTATCTAGTGTACCATTACCCTACAAGGATTGAAGTTGTGACATGCGCAAATAAATCATATCTCAACTTCTATTCTAACTAACAACATCAAGTTTCTCAAACCCACTTCTTGTCCTAAACTAATTCATAAATTTTTCCAATTCCTCTCTCCTATACCACTTTTCAACATTCGTCAACCACATCAGAAGAAACGTATAGTTATTTTAAAAATTTATTTACCATAGAAGTGTTGCATCACCTTTCAATATACTTTACACTAAAATTACATGAGTTTGAACCTAATTGCATAAAAAACTACGATTTTAAAACATTAATAAAAAAAGATGATTTTTACCTGTAAATATACTGTAAAGGTCATTTGACTCATTTACAACATAATCCAAACCAGTTTAAAAAACCTCAATATATAAAGAAAACCTGATTTTCATATTTAGTATGTAAAATATGTAAACTTGATTAATGGTGCATTACTAACACAAAAATTAATGGTAACAAATAATAAATAATGGTAAAATTATACAAAAAAGAAGACTAAAGGTAATTAAAATATTTTATACATTTCTAGAGATAATAAATGTATTTATTTGATTTCACCTCTCCAGAAAAATAAATAAAAAAATTACAATTAATATTTTATAACCTTATGCTAAATATTATGGAGGATGTCGAAGAAGAAATATATATTTCACACTTAAATATGGTATAGATAAGACCCTAAACAAAATGGATTTTATAATTTCCTCATGTATCCAATATCACATCAGTATTAACTATAAGAAAGTGAAATATCTAAAAACTTACAATCCATTTTTTCCTAACATTCATTCTTCCCACAATAGTATTGATGTAATTATAATAAATTTGTAAACTCATATATATAATACTTGTACAATTAACTATTATGTTGCATGTGCCTTTTAATAATCTTGAACCTAACACTGATTAATTGGTGTTAATGATGCGTAACAGTTCTGACCCTTTAACATTAAGATGTTCCTCGATAAATGTCCAAAAATATCTTGGTTGGTGTCAAGATTGCAAGAATATAATTACTACTTCTGAATATATGATATATTGGTCAACAAAGTTATGAAAAATATTCAATGAAGGAGCTCATTTAATAAGTGGTAGATAATTTAAAAAAACATAGCAGAATATATTATGTTTTTAAACTTTCATTTAAAAAATAATAATAATAACTTAACCGCAATATTAATACGACATAAAGAAAAGGTAAAATATAGTTATACAGTATTGGATGATCCAATACCAATCGTTTATGACACATACCTCATATTTTAAAGATAAAGACTAATTATAACAACTACCTAATTAATTTAATGGGATATATTTTGTCAATATAATTAATAGTTAGGATGTTATTTTGAACCATTCAATACAGGATGGAAGTCTTACCAATAGAAAAAATATCAACAATGACTTAATATTGGTTTTTGAATAACATAGAATTGTTGACTACTTGAGTAGTCAAACATAAGTTACTAGATATTATTATTAGGAATTGAGATTCTTATTCCCCTTCAAAATTAATAACCTTATTGATTCACCTTTGTAATATAGAAGAGATTAGATAAAACTTTTACTCATATTACGTTTCTATTATTTCTAATATATTTGTTATTTTGAGTTCTAATCATTTTTTTTTCATTGATTGAAAATCAGTTACAATGATAGTTTAATAGATTATTACAAAATTCAGTATTAGTTTCTACTACATCAGAATTACATATAGGTATATCTCCCAATTTCCTAGCGCATTTTGCAAATCGATCCGCTGTTCTATCTCTTTTAGTATGTACTACTTTCCATTTCGGATATCTTGCTGCCCATTTCCAAATTATCTCGATTATCGGCTTAATCTTCCAATCAATGTTTTGTTCTTTGTTAATTCCGTGAACTATTTCTAAGTTGTCTGTGAGGAACAAAGCTCTTTCAACCTTTAGAGAATCTGTTTCTTTCATGGCCTGAAGAATTGCCCACATCTCTCCTTCCTTCGTGCTTCTAAAGAATCCCCTTCTATATTTTTACCTTTTAACTTTACCTTCTTTATCAATTGCAATGGAAGCTATTCCATTACCTCATTATAACTTACATATGAAGCATCATTATGCCATGTAATTTCTACATCCTCACTTTCCAGTTTATTTTCATTCTTGCTTTCATTTTCCCCATTCTTATGTATCAGACAATTACTCTTTTGATTCTGCTTACTCTTGAATAATTTATTTATAATGTTGTTTGAGCTGTTGATAATATCCAATATGTTCCATTCTTTTCTTTCAAAAATACCTTTCATTCTTACTTTTCATATATTCCAAAGATACACAAATAAATTACTTATTACCCATCGTTTGTCATGCCCATTCTCGGAGAAGCTCTTAGTGACATTCATAAACCATTCACTAAACTTTATTTTTTCTTCGAAGTTCACTTTTAGTTGGAGTGATGATTTCACCCACACCGCCATACTGAAAGGACATTGTATAAAAAGATGTTCAATTGATTCATCATTACCCTCACCACTCGCATATCGCCGATTTTGCACACTTCCTTTTTTTTAGGTTCTTTTTTGTCGGTATTGCATCATTACATATTTTCCTGACAAAATTTCTCATCCTTGTTGGTACATTGGATGCCCATACCATTGACCACATTGATGTATTATTTTCTGACTCCCCAATTCTTGACGGCTATGCTTCTAGGTGTACTTCGTGATTTACCAACACGTGATATCCTGATTTTGTCTTATACTCACCATCTTTTGTATTTGGCCAAATTAATTTGTCATCCTTATAAATTCCTAGCAAAGGGATCTTGATCACTTCATTCATTTCATGTTCATTGCAAATTAGATCAATTAGATTCTCATCTCATCCTGTGCATCCATTATTAAATAGTTTCGCTACTTTGTTAATTGAGATCCATTCACATTTATCCATCTTCATGCCTGGACCAATCCAAGCATCATCCCACACGTTAGCAGTAAGCTCATTCCCAATTTGCCAACAACATTCTTCTTTGAGAAACTGGACCTTTTTCATAATACTAGCCCAGCTCCATGACCTCTTAGCCTTCAATTTAGCATTCCATATATCTGTATTCGGATGGTAAATTCCTCTAAGTACTTTTGACACTAAAGACTCTGGATTGTTTATAATCTTCCATGCTTGTCTGGCCAGCATTGCAATGTTCATCTTATGAAAGTCTCTGAATCCTAGGCCACCAATTTTTTTTGAGATCGAAATTTTTTTCCACGATACCCAGTGAATTTTCTTCTTGTCCATCGCGTCCCAATAGAAATTAGAAACAATACTAGATAATTTTTTACAAAGAGCTTTTGGAAACTCAGAAATTGACATTGCGTAATTAGGGATTGCTTGCATTACCGCTTTGATTAAAACTTCTTTTCCACCTTCTGATAAATATTTTGAAGTCCAACTTGAGCCCTTGCTAATAATCCTATCTTTGATGTAGTTTAAATTCTCCGTTTTTTATCTCTTAAGCGTTAGTGGTAAGCCAAGGTATTTTCCTAAGGAATTTGTACTTGATATTCCTAAAATACCCTCAAGTTCTTTTCTTTTATTCTCATGTATGCCTTTACTAAACAGAATTGATGATTTATTGTAATTGACTTCTTGACCCGACTCTTTACAATAATTCTCGATGATTTCTTTAAAAGTCTCGAATTCCTCCTTAGTTGCTTCCACAAAAAATAAAGCATCGTCCGCGAATAGTAAATGCGTTAGATTTGGACAATTCCTTGTTATTCTAATTCCATTTAGTTCGCCAGATTTATTATAGTTTTCTAACGTATAAATTAGAGCTTCAGTCATGATAGAAAATAAAAGTGGCAAAAGTGGAAAAAGTGGATCACCTTTCCTAATTCCCCTTTC
Organism: Nemophila menziesii; assembly: GCA_029959085.1. Taxonomy (NCBI): domain Eukaryota; kingdom Viridiplantae; phylum Streptophyta; class Magnoliopsida; order Boraginales; family Hydrophyllaceae; genus Nemophila; species Nemophila menziesii. The sequence goes on from JARWIR010000024.1 coordinate 4,106,190, forward strand.
TGGTAGAAATTTTCCAAGTCTTTCCCCATTTATTTTGATTTGTAAGCTAGCTGTCGATATGCAATTATATATCAAAGACCTCCATTTTTCGCAAAAACCCAACTTTTCTAGTACCTTCATCAAAAAAGAGTTCTAATCATTCAAATGTTGTACAATCTTAAATTCAATATAGATTTACCATTTAACCGTAAATGATATAGAAATATTATTAATTAATAATAAATAATATTTTTCTTCCTTTTAAAGGTTACCACAAATAAATTAATTTTTTAATTGACACTTTAATATGATAAGTAATTCAATATTTATCTAGTATACCATTATCCTAATTTTAATTTTTTTTAAATTTTGTAAATTATTTAATAAAATAAAAAATTTCAACTTGATAGCCAACATTAGCCACCACCATAATCAGTGGCACCAAAACCAATTTTTAAAACAAATATTATAAATCTTTTATAAATACAGACATACACAACTATATATATATATATATATATATATATATATGCATACATATATACATGTAATATATGTACCATGCATGTTCTTGATAATAGAGGCATTATCATGTAAATTATTTGGTATTTGAAAGTATTATTCTACGATACATTCCTTTGTAATAGGCTAGTGGAATTCAATGTAGCATTAGTACACAAATTTAACTTTTATTATTGATAAATTCATGTCCTTTTGTATGCAAATTAAGCTTTTTAGGTTTGCATATGTTCTTCTCCTCGTAGATCATCTTGTCAAATCTTGATCATAGTGGTTGGTTTTCCCTTTGACGAGCCATCTTGATTTTTGTCGATTTGATCTTTTTGAATTGAGTTGAATAGCATTTTAATAGGAGCTTGAAGATCCCCCATGATAATTACTTTCACATTTCGTGTATCTCCTTGGTATATTAGATCTCCTACGCAAGAAACAAAAAAATTGAATTAGAAGTCTTTTTAGGATAAAATTTTAAAATATTTTGTTTTAAATAAGAACTATATCAAATTTCATATTTCATAATTAACATATTTTGTGCAATCTAAATGGAGTTCAAAATATCTTTATCTTTAATAAAATTAGAGATGATGAATGTATGTGGTCTTAAGTTGCATCTTTTGCTCCATTTTCAACGACTTAAAAATTTCATCACTTTCTTTTGTAAAAAGCTAAAAGTTATTTAATAGAGAAGTAAAGAATACGACTTTAATAATTCTCTTATTATAAATGGAGTAATAGGACTTAGAATATAAATTATCGCGTTTTCTCAACATGTAAATTTTGGAAGCATGCTCATTCTTTCTTCAATGTTCTTCTTCTTCTTCTTCTTCTTCTTCCTATTTTTCCCTCAAGTGAATTCCTAAAGCAAGACTTTTTAGTGGCCTAAGTGAGTAGTCAATTCCTTATAGATACAAATTAAGTCCATCGTTGTTTTGACAACGTTATCTGAGTGTTCTTCTTTTCGCATCTACAAACCTTCTTCAAATGTTAGAATTGTACCTTTAAGAAATGAAGGACTAGTAGAACTTGTTCGAACTGATTTGTTAGATTTCACATTGTCATAAACTCTATATATAATTAAGCACAATCAATATAATTCAGTGTTCTAGAGGGAGGTGAATAGGATAATACTAAATTATAAAATATAACGAAAAATCGGAATATTAAATTTAATCTAAATTTACAAGACTTTTATACATTAGATATGTAGACTAGAACAGCACTTTGAGATAATGTAGGTAAGTAAGAATACTAGATCTTTTTTCTTGTGGATATTTTTCATGGTTAACACTAGTCAACAATCAAGTGAGACAATTTAGCAAGCATATATCATGCTAGATTATAAACCTAACAAAATATGCTAGATATAGGCAGATTTCAAACAACAGGCATCCACAAAGTAAATATTTGGGAGATCGATCAAAAAAAAGATTTAAGTGGTTTTGTTTTCCAACATCCACTATCTAAGCTATGAGCACTTGTAAATTTCAATTGATGTACTACAATTCCTTGTGTCTCTTAATGTGAGACCACAAACCCTTACAACCCTTCAAAATCACCCTTTCAAGAAACACACTAGTGTTATCTCTAAAAATAGGAAACTAATTGGACAGTCTTTGCTTCTAATGTAACACTTTAGAAGACCATGGAGGCTTCTCTTGTGTATCGCCACAAAAGGAATAATAGTCAATTTTAACCATGATCTGCCACTTTAAAAACATTAAACCATCAAAACAAGTATATATTGTGTACTAGATTGTCAATCGAGTCTAGTCTATGAAGAACAAACTATTCACTATCTCTACGAAAAACCATGAGTTTAACTATTAACCCATTACCTACATAACATTTCCACTAAAATCCAATATTAGTTTGTGTACATGAAAAATATTATGTTGGGTCTCTCTTAAATGTAGCTTCTAAATATATTTTAATGATAAATAAAAAAGTCTTAAGTAACTAAAAATCCCATATTGCCTTTAATTATAGGATAAAAATTCAAGCATTTGTTTACGTGGAGCTCTCTAGTTTGTTGCATTTTGAATTCGCAGGACATCCATGTACTCTTTGTAGGATTCTTGGTTTCGTGTCCCTAACGTCTCTATGTCAACCAAACTATTGTCTAACGTCCAAAAAGTTTTTTAAATGATAAGCAATTAATAATAAAGATGCACAATAAATCTTATAAAGTCCTACTTAGGAGAAAATACATAAACTATACTATAAATACGCATAAAGCATAATGAAAGTTTATCACTCTTATGATTTTAATCCTTTAGAGAAGAATCATGCACAGTGACACTATTCCCCCAATCACATTTTGTTATGAAACAAGGGAAAAATTCTACTTATAATGCTTCGATGGTCAAATTCAAAATCGAGGACATGTATACAAGGTATAAAGAAAAGACTAACAATGTGTAGCTATCTCCTTGTATAGGAAGGAGTTTATATAGTCGTCAAAATAATATAATACACTTGGTTATGCGTTTATTAAAGGCCTATTCCACGTCAGGCATATTAGGGGACTGGTGGTTTACTTTTCGGGTTGTATTGTGAATCCTAGACTACATAGAGAAAAACATATTCCTTACTCGATCTCATCTTAAATAAAAGAAAAATAATTTATCATGGTCAACCGAATCGTTTGTATTAATGAGTCTTTTGATGTATGGTGTTTTGGTTTTTTTGCCATACTTTGCAACGATGCTTTTATTTAATATCGGTATATTTCTAAAAAAGATAAATATCTTGACCTCATACCGTATTTGTACATTGAAATAATATTCAATTTGTGATCTATCTATTGTATAATATCTCTCCTAATAGTGTATCGTGTAGTGTCATGATGAATTGTCTAAATGTCAAACAAATAAAAGTTGGTAATCGAAATTATGTAATGTATAGACGGATAAAGATCTGACAAATTATTTATCTTTTGTAATACTTATGAATATGATCAACGTCTTAGATAAGGTTATCAGTTTATTAAATTTTTTAGAATTAAAATCTATCTCCCATTGGTCATTAAATGGATATGGAAATTAGGGATTTAATTATAATACCTAATTATAAAAACAATACATGTCAATATTAAATATGAAATATCTAACTCAATTATATATTAAATATTAAAATATTATAAATTAAATTTAAACAATCATCAAAGGGAAAAGATTTCATGTCATACGAGTCTATTTATTATTTCATAATGGAATCCTAAAAAAATTCAAATATATAATATTCATTCTCGGTTTGAAAGCCAAATGTATCATAGGTAGGTTTTGTCTCATGCAACTATACAAGAGGTTTATTAATGTGAGCTGGTGGTTAAGTCAACATTGTTGACAAGTCATTACATGTGTGATAGGGTATCCCGCCCACTAGACTTTTTCTTGTGGAGGGACAAGATCGGTTCAAGTTCGACCATAATTTGATTGATATGGTCATCTAGAATACTCAAATAAACCTACATACAGTAAATGCATTGATTCTTTCTCTTTGTATATATATATATATATATATATATATATATATATATATATATATATATATATATATATATATATATATATATATATATCAAAAAAAACTTAATTATATTATAGTTATAAATATGTTTATGAATTATACCCAATTTATAAAATCTTAAAGTATTGAGAGTACCTATATGTAAGCAATATACAAATTATTACCTTAAGAGTAATTCACTTACCTATATTATATATAACAAGTCAAAATTTTATATTACAAGTGACAAGTCAAAGGTTAAAGAGTGTTCATGATTTATTAAGAAAAATATATGTGACTTCTATTCTAACTCACTACATCCAGTTTCTGAAACCCACATCTTCTCCTACACCAATTCATAAAGTTTTTAAACAGATGTCTCCTATAACACTTTAAACTTTCTTTAACAACATCGGAAGTAACATCGAGTAATTTTAAATATTTAATTAACAAGGAAGTAATTGTTGATATTTTTTCTCTATGAAAGACTTACATCCTATATTGAATGGTTCAAAAATCACATCCTAACCATTAATTATATTAACAAAATATATCTCATTAGAATAATTAGGTAATTGTTATAATTAAAATATATGTCATAAAACGATTGGTATAGGATCATCCTATATTGTATAAATATATTTTCTTTTTTCTCAATGTCGAATTAATATCGAGGTCCAGATATTATTATTTTTTGAAATGAACATTTAAAAACATAATATATGCTACTATATTTAAAAAAAATTATCTAACACTTATTAAATGGGCTCCTTTACTAAATATGTTTTATAATTTTGTTGATCAATATATCATATATCCTGAAGTAGTCATAATGTTCTTGCAATCTTGACACCAACAAAGATGTTTCTGGACATTTATCGAGGAACGTCTTGATGTTGAAATTTCAGAATTCGTCATTAACAACAATTAATCAATGTAAGTTTGATTTAATGTAATGTTAGTGTGAATATTATAAATAAACACATGCAACATACTTGTTAACCGTACAAGTCGTATATATAAATGGATTTATAAATTTATTATCACTACATCAATACTATTGCGGGAAGAATGAATGTTAGGAAAAAAATGGATTATAAGTTTTTAGTTATTTTACTTTCTTATAGTTAATACTAATATAAAATCGGAGACATAAGGAATTTATAAAGTCCAATATTCTTAGGGTATTATCTACACCATATTTATATGTGAAATTTATATCTCTTCTCACACATCCTCCATGGAATCTAGCAAGGTTATAAAATATTTATTGTTATTTTTTTGTTAATTTTGTAAGACATGTGATATAAAATAAATAAATTTATTATCTCTAGTATTGTAAAAAATATTTGAATTACCATTACTCTTCTTTAGTGTATAATTTTACCATTATTATTTTTTTGTTACCATTAATTTATGTGTTAGCATTGCACCATTAATCAAGTTTAAATATTTTACATACTAAAATACTAAAATTAGGGATTTCTTTATATATTGAGGTTTTTTTAAAACTGTTTGGATTATGTTATAAATGGGTCCAGTGACTTCCTTACACTATATTTAAAGGTCATCTTTTTATAATTAATTTTTCAAAATCGTAGTTTTTTATGTGTTACAAATCATTAAAAACACTTAATATATGTTTATACATTTAATTTCAAACTCATGTAGTTTTAGTGTAAAGTATATTGAAAGGTGATGCAACATAATTGTTAACTACATTGTTATACTTTGATCATATATATTTGGGTTCGCAATTTTTTTTCTTTACATTGCTACTACTATAGATAATGAATGTTAGTAAAGAAAAGAGTTGTGAAATTTGAAATCTCAATACAATATTATAATTGCATCTCAACTCAGAACTTTAGAAGGTATATTAAGTTCAAATATTTTGGAATGGGTATACAAAATAGGTATGATGGTAAATATTGTATGTTAAGTTAAGAAAAATGTTTCCGAAACAACTTCAATGATGCATAAATATAATATATAAGATGTATCACTTTGATAAATTTTAAGATTACATTAGATTATGTTTACGTTGTTACCTTGATTCTTTTAAGTTTTTTTAGAATGTTATTTTAAGAAATTATGTAAACATCGAATATTACTAATAAGAGTTTTTTTTATCGAGATGTTTTTTGAAGGTCTAGTGTCCTTTTTCATATTTTATGAAAACATAAATAAATAAATAAATCATTTGGAAATGGAAGTGGTGGAAGAACCTTTAGCCGTAAATTATAAATCTATAAAAGGAGTCAACATCAAACAAATTGAAAAATTAATGAATAAGTTTTGTAATCACCCCATAGCTATATTAAATACGGGTACTTACTAAATTTACAAAAAATTCCTATCAAATACAAAACACGCCTATAATTGAAACTATGATATTTTCTTAATGGTGAATGGTTTCTTTATATCAAAGTAATTTTATATTATATCAGAGTTTTTTATTTCAAGCACGACTAAGATGATGAACTTCGTTGAAGAAAATATGAAGATTAGCAAGCAAAGATTCCAAAACCAATCCCAGGTCCTTAAGAATTTGAGCATACCATGTCACAAATGGTGAGTGAACTTCAAAACATGCCAAAAGGGCAGCTCCCAAGTGATACTATTGCTCCTATCGCTCCCGGAAACGGTGTTTGTCATGTAGTTGAATTAAGAAGTGGAGAACAATTACCTCCACCAAGTGTAGAACCAGAACCAACCTCTACTCCTGAAAAAGTGGTTGAAGAAACAATTAAAGACAAGGTGGAAGAGGTAATTGAACATACGAGTGTCCCAGAGAAGACACATGAAAAGAAAGAGAGCACGGTGGTAACCAATACACATCCCCCTCCACCATTCCCATCACGTGTCAAAACCAAGAACAACGAAGATTTCCAGAAGTTCCTTGACATGGTGAACAAGATGAAGATTAACATACCGTTTGTATAAGCTCGTAAAAGAATTCTACAATATCGAAAATTCGTGAAGGACGTTCTTTCTAACAAACAAAGATTAGAAGCTGAGGAGATGAGTGGATCACCAGAAGAGTGTAATACCATCGAGTTACCACGAGATGAACCTCTACCCATGAATTATTGGATGGCACCATCCATGATTATGAAGAATCGAGCTGAAAAGTTCGTGGGAATTAGAGGCAAGGGGTGGAAATTTCGTCATTCTTAATCGAGGTAACGTGTCTAACTTTAAAAGATGTTAAATAAAAAAATTCTTCGGGAGACAACCCGCAATTTTTTATGTTTTTATGTTTTTAGTTTGTGTTTAGATTAGTTTTTTTTAGTTGATCTTGCATATTTGGGAAAGGTATTAGTGTTTTTGATGTTCAAGTGTTAGAGAAATCGAGTTTTGGGAAGAAAAACGAATTTTTTTGGAATATTCAGACAGCACCACCGGCATGCCGGGCCTCACCGGCGGTATACCGCAGGTCAGAAAACCCGTTCCCACGAGGGTCGTCACATGTACAAGACAGAATGTTAAGTTTTCTAACAACAACATCACCGGTATGCCGGGCCCTACGGCTAGTATGCCGGCCCGACCAAAACCCGTGCCAACGTGTCTTCGCCTCGGGTATTTTGACGTAACTCGGATTCAAGCAGCTCCAGCACCGGTATGCCGGGCCGTATGGCCAGTAAGCCGGTCAGCGCCGCTGGTGAGAGAAAAAAGCTTCATTTTTTTAGGTTATAAAGGAGAAGAGGTTGGTATCCCAACTCCATTGAAGCTTCATCAAACCTTCCCCAAACATCAAAACACTACCCAATTATCATAAAAACACATCAAATCTTCTCTCCACCTCATTACAAAGAATATTTAATCACCCAAATCTCACCAAAACACATTGAATCCAAGAATCAAAAGCTTAAATTTCAAAAATTCATCCAAAAATTTCTTAAATACATACCAATCAATGAAGAATCCATCTTACCCACACAGAGGATCCTCATCAAAACACCTTTCCTAACCAAAATAAAGCTTGTACAACCAATAATCAAGAGTTTCGAATTTCAAGAGTGGTTAAAGTTTTGAGTTGGGGGTCAATTGAGATGATTAAGAGAACATAAACATTTTCTACTGTAAGGGAGATGAAGAAAAGCAAGGTATTGGATTCTATTGAGAAGAAATCAAGTAACAAAAGTTCTAGTTCCAACACAACGGGTAAAGGTCCTACACCCGAAGAATAAGAGAAAGCTTCAATGGCCATGATAGCTTCTCCAAAGAAACAATTAAAGGAACTACCTGCTTATTAAAAAGTATTTGACGAAGGAGTTGATAAAGGAGAATACAAGAAGATTCATGGAGACTTGGAAAGATTGGGTTTGTCTACGTTAATGGTAAGATGATCTAAAACACGTTCTTTTTGTTTAATTTTATTTTGAGAGGAGAAGAAGAGGATGTGGCACAGTTGATCTATGAGGAGGTGATGCGATTTTCGGTCTCTCCCATGTCTTTATTTAATATGCAATATCCTACTATGATCACGTGTCTTGTTCGAAAAGCGTATATAATTTTGGGTGAAGAAGAAACACTTGGAACGTCGATAAGGCGAGGCAATAGCCTCAGAGAGTATCTTTTCTTTCTTCCCTACCATTTCTCTATGTGCAATATGTGTGCTAATTTTAAATTTTAATTCTTTCTTGAGTCTTTTTCAAGTCGTGGGGACACGACTCATTTTTGAGTTGGGGGTAGGGATTCGTTGTCCTCATCTTCCCTTTTTGTTTTTACATAAAATTTAAAATTGTTAGGGTTAAAATAGGCATAGAATATGTTGAATGTAACTATTGAGCATGATTTAATTAGGTCAGTGATATTAAGTAGTATGTTTATGAAAGATGTTACAAATATGTTTAGCATGCATGTATTAAAACAGGAAATAAAAGATAGAGAAGTTAATGAGCAATGCTAAGAAGTTACGTTGAAACTTAGGGAGAGTTATTTGGTGTGTAGAACGTGAGGTTTAAAATTAGTTGAAAACCCGCTTGTCTATGAACTAGTAGTGAAAAAGTAACAAAATCCGGTAGTTAGAAAAAGGAATAAGGCAGTTCTTTCATATTGAAGCCACTTGAAGCCTCTTTATACCTTCTCACCCTTTAATTTGATTATTGTTATTATTTATTCGTCATACCCCCTCTGAGCATTTCTAAAGCCTTTTATTGAATCACATTATAATCCATACCTTTAGTTTGTAGGATTTATCTATATGACCCGCACTCGAATCGCAAAACCTGAGACAGGTCGTTTTTAGAGCTTGAGTTTGGGGTGGTGGGTTGTCATCATTGGGAACATTGGGTTTGGGAAATTGTAATTGTGATTTTATTGATGATGAAAAGGTTAATATTGTAACCCTTTGCCCGGGTAATAGTGCATGAAAAAGAAGCTACGAGCTAGAATTAAAAAGAAAAAAATATATATGAGAAAATATGGCATGATATCTCGAATATCAAAAAGAGAGTCATAGTTATACAAAAGAAAAAATTGATATTCGGACCGGCAAAGTGGAATTCGTATATCATCATGTAAGGTTTTAATTGGGATTATTGGGGATGCACATTCAAAGCATAAAAAATTGGGTTTAGTGAGAACATCTTCGAGTGAAAACTCAAGCTCTAGTGCGATGCGTTGATGGAATGTGAGGATAGAGCCAAAAGCTCACTTTTCATTATCCAAATATACCATACCGTCCTTAAGCCACGTTATAACCAAAGACCTTAGGATTTCTAACTGCTTGTTGGAGAAGCAATTGAGCTATTAGGTTGTAGGTAAGTGGACCATTGGATGTTATATTAGACCTTATGAACAACCTATAGCCATTAGCATGAACTGAGTTGAGACCTCTCCTTCTGGCATTGCGAAATTAATCTTGACTTGAATTTATGGATTCTTGATTATGTGTATATTAAGCATACGTGTGCATTATTTCTTGAGCAGTACTACATGAGACTTTTTAGATATTATGCTCTACGATTATTCATTGTGTTCTGTTCTTATTCGCCTCCTACTTCTTCTTCTTGACTACCCTACTATTCTTTATTTTTATTGTATCGGTATGATACAACTTTGAGTTGGGGGTCTTGATGTCTCCCCATTTGTGATGATTTATTAGTACTTGGAGACATCATTTTTGTTGTATTTTTTAGAGTATAGGTCGATTAGTTCACTTTCCTATCATGTGTCTTGAATTAATTATTTATTATTTTTAGAGCATATTGATTTAATTGTTTATTTAGTGTGAAGCTTTAAAGATATATGGTAATCAATTAGATTCCAAGTCAAAGTCTAAGAGTTAAAGGAAAAAAGTAAACATGGAAATCGAAGATAAGGAAACAAAAGCTAAAATATAGGAAAGGAAAAGCTGCCATAAATCTGAATTTCACCACCCACGACCACAAATCAGCTCATATCTCAAAATCAGTGAGGAATTTGGAGAAACGGTAAAGAGAAAAGTTAAAGATCTTCCCGAGAAGATGAATTTAGACTACTGATACGCGTCAAACGGATAAGAATTGAAGTTGTTAGGACCAAAACAAAAACAGGGGTGGGTTACGAATTTGAGTTGGGGTAGGAGTTGATTACTTACCTTCTCCTTCAAGAAAACGAATTAGGTATTCCTATACACTATAAATACAACCTCTTATCATTAGAAAATCATCCTTGGCTAAACCTTAAGCCAGGAAGAAGCTTACAACACAAGAAGAGAGTCTGGAAGGAGTTGTGCATCAATTATGTCTTCTTCAACCTTCACTTCTGTTATTCTTTTCTTTTATTTTCTTAGTATGAACTAAATAAATTTACCATGAGTTTTAGCATATATGTATGAACCCTAGTTTTGGTTGACATCTATCTAATTTGGGAATTTTATGTTTTAAATTGAATTATTTTTTTTATTCTCTGTTTATGTGTTGGAATTATATTATGTGTTCTTGTGGATCATGACCATATAGAATTACCATCATATTAGTTAGGTAACCATTGACAACGGTATATTTTATAGGATTGGCACATAACGTATAGAATAAGTTATAGATCTGACAAATCAACATAACTAGATAATCACCATGGTTTAGTTTATTGCTATTTAATCAATTGTAGGAAAAGTTTGCTTAGGACTCCTTATTGACACATGTAAATCCTATTTAAAACTACCTAGCGCAATTGAAACCGATTATTGAAATACTACATGATTCACCCTTACATGTTTAGAACGGCAAAACTAGTGGGAATTACTTGCTAATTTCTCAGACTAAACTATCATACTATATTCTTTTCTTTTATTTAATTTTATGTCTTTTAATTTATTAGTTTAATTCTCTTATTTATAAAACCAATAAAAATATTTCTATCTTTCCTTCTCTTGTGTTTTATTATTCTGGCTCTCATATCTGCACTTGATAATTTGCATAAGTTCTCTCTAACCTTCGTAGTCTCTGAGGAACGAATTTTCTTATCATTAAAACTTGCATACGTCCTGTAATACTTGCAGAACCTTGCTCAGCCTAGGGTGTTTACTTGCACTTATTTAATACATTATTTTATCACACCTTAGGCGACACCAAGACCTTTTTGTGACAAATATCCAGCTCTCTTCATTATTCATAGGAGTTAGCATCTCACTCTCCTTTTCAGCTCTAATCTCATTATCTGTTCCTTCACTTTTATTATTAATTCTCTCCCTCCGTTCCTCCTTTTCTTTGTTTACTTTCTGAACCCACACCTTCTTCTCAATTACTTGATTCTTACATAAACCATGTTAATAACTCTGTCAATTAGGACATTTTATTGGCTTCCAGTCATAGACAACCTCCACTACACGAAGTTCACTCCTCCCAGTATCCACATGACCAACTCAGGAAACTCTTCATACAAATTCACCTCTACACAAACACTGGCATACCCTAACCTTTCATGGACTCGGTAACTGCATCCATTTGCAGTGGTTTTCCAACTCCACTCGCAATATAGCTTAAACCTTTCCTTGTCCATAGATTCATAGGGACATTTTTTAGTCTAATCCATAATGGAACACTAGTCATATCCAATTTCCCAAACTATAAGTCAGCACTCCATTCCCTCAAGAATAATGACTTGCTACCCACATGCCAAATTTTCTCCATAGACATAGAACAATTTATATGATTCTTGAATTGAAAAACTTACATGTTCCCAAGTGATTTGATCTTCACCTTACCACAAATATTTCCATTGAAATCTAACAAAATTAGTTAGCATATAAAACTAAGGAGTTGTTCCTATAAATTGCCCAACTAAGCTATTGACCCATACTTCATCTCCTTCATCAACCACTTCCTGAGGAGGCTTAATTACCCTCTTACCATTATTGAAATCTTGTTTATGGTACTCAAGCTTTATATCCTTATTGATTTGCCTCTCAAACAACTTATGCCACCGTATTTTTTCATTCGTACGATGTTCCTCAGCTTTGCTCACTTCTCTCTGTATCGCTCTATTTTCTTTCTCCTTAATAACAGCTGATTGAGCCTCTTTACCTTCCCCTTTAGTTTCCTCGACATAATTTTTTGTTATTCAGTTGAATCGGCTTATTCACCGATCCATTATTACACACTTTATTACCTGTCACCATTGCGCCTTAGGATCTGCAGCAACAGCGTTTTTCTTAGTACTCCCTCCGTTCCTAAAAGGTTGTCACTTATACTAAAAATAGTTGTTCCAAAAAGGATGTAACCTGTAGAAAATCAAGAAACGTTTTTATTTTTATACCACCTTTACCCCTAATTAAATATTATAATTTAGGTTCTCAATACACATTTAAAATATCAAGACACTTTATGAAGGATATTTTAGTAATCAAATAGATAATAAATGAATTTTCTTAATTTATGTGAAAAAGATCTTGTGACAACCTTTTAAGAAGGAGGGAGTATTATCATTGCTATCTTCAAAAATAATTCGAATAATGTTCTTTTGATTAACTCTTTCGGTGTTAGGTGTAATCTGTTTTTTAGGGTTAGATGAAAAGACGAAACGGAAAGTTTTATTGCGTGGGTTAGGGTTTAGAATGAAACCAATTTAGGGAAAAATAGGCTGGAAAAGGATTAGATTATTTGTAGATCCCAGAAATACGGGAAGAACAAAGAATCTGAAAGAGATATCTCCAAATAGTGTGGAAACGTGTTGCTTTTTGGGGGTGAATCGGCTTTAACGGGTGTTAATAGGAAAGATAAAATCAAGACAGCACAAAGCAAACTAACCACCAGACTCCCACGCACTAGGCGCGTTCAACTACTCATTTTACCGAATATTACTTTAATGCAATATATTTTATTTTAATATAATTAATGTAATAAAACATATTGTTTTAATCTAGTTAAGATCTTAAAACGTCATACCTGTAGGTACAAGTAACAGGTGACCAGGATCATTTTAAAAAAAATTCATGAAATAGATGACTTTTCGAAGACTGGAAATAGAGATTTTTTAATATATAATGATTTTTAGGGTAAAATACCAAATATGCCCTGTAGTTTTAAAAATGACAAATACCAAATATAATTTAGAAAAATGCCTTAACTATTAAATTATATATTGCACTAATCAAGAGGCTTACAATAAGAAGAATATTTTGCTAATTTTGCCCTTTCTTCCTTAGTACATTCACAAGGAAAAGCTTTTAAATCTCTTAATTGAGTATAACCACTTCCTCGTAATTCCACACTTCTATTTGCAAAAGAGACCACAGGGGATCTTTTGCAATTAATAGATAGTTGAGGGTAAAGAGAGTAAAGAATGTTCCTCACCTGATCCCTTCATTGACATCTGCAGCTACAACTACTTGTGAAAAGGGTAAAAGTAACACACTTTTCGCACCAGATTCGAATTTTTCATCCCATCTCGCAATTTTATTGTGTAAATTACTCTATTAAGGCTCAGAATCAAACAAGACCTTAACCGAGAAAAATCAAATGACATCCAAAGAGAAAAAGAAACAAAAAATTGAATCAAGTTTACGTTGTTAACCTTTAAGTAAGCATTTGATTCTCTCAGAATTCTCGGGTAAGGCTTGGAATCAGACAAGAACATTGCTTTTTCTACCTAACATAGTGCAATAATATCATTTTTTACACAGTCAAAAGATCAGTTTTGCTATTTTGTAATTGGTCAATGTAAGAATTAAACCACCCATATATTTTTATGTTTTCTCACAAGGGTGCAAAAAAGACAGTGGATATGTAAATCATAATTGCACTATAAGTCCCTATATTTTGCATGATATAGATATATACCGTGCGTGTATCTTCATAAGAGAGAAAAGTTTTCCATCCTTTGTTAGTTGTATAATCACGACGAACAAGGTGTTATCTTCATTAGTCGACCCCACTTCATGTTTCACTTCTTCCGCCATTGCTTCTAGTTCAAGAGGCCATTTTTTCTAATTCCTTCAACTGTGTTGAATATCACCATCACTACACGCGTAACATTTTGTTCACTTATGAATGACAAAAAGACGTTTACTCTGACTAACCTGTTGCCTATGAGTATCTAACGCAGCGAACAGGTGCATCGAGTCTTCCCAAAATATCCTCTTTTCCTTTGTTAAATACAAGTCTGAAGCATCAAGAAAATGTCTAAGTTATGAGCTATGTTTAGTTAAATAATCTAGATGTATAGGAATAGAAAAGTGAAGTTCCGACTTTTGAACAACTCATGAAGGATAAAGTGAAATCATGAGAGAGCTGTATAATTTATAAATTAGGGGTATATTAGACTATTAACACAGGGACCAATGGTATATTCCAAAATGTTCAGGTAATTTCACTATAGGTCCCTATACTATGCAAAAAATTGTAGTTATTTAAATGGATGCATAGTTTCTAAATATACGAAGCTTTACCATTTATGCTCTAAGTAAAGTGAAATTAACAAAAGAAATACACAAATAAGAGAAAGAATGTTTGTTGTAGGGCCATCTTCAGGCTCCTGTGAAAGAGATAATGTATTGGCGAAAAGATGAAACATAATATGTAGTGATAGCAGGTAAAAATGTTAGGCACATACCACATCAAGTGAAGTATCATCATTAACTAAATTCCACTTTTCTTTCCTGAGATTTAGTATCTCTATATATTCATCGGTATATGACACCTGGTTCATCATAGTATATTGCTAATTCAATACCATTTTTTTATGTTTCTATTTCTTCTGGGTGAATAAATGAACTTACCTTATGCTACCTCTTAGCAGAATCAAAAGACTTAATATAATCCACATAAAATTACTATAAACTATTGAAAATACTTATCTCATTAGCATGCCACTAAACTTTAATCATGGAATTAACAAAATTCTCACTCTCATGTTCTTGGATTTCACACGTCTCTGACAAGAGATGATAATACAATAATCAATTAATAATCTAAACTCAAAGAAATAATGACATAACTTGATATTTAACATGAGAATATTGAAAATACCAAAGAAAAATACTTACTTTTTCCTTGCTGAGAGTATGCTTTCTCTTACTTGTTTAGCATATAAAACCAAATAATTATTAAATTAATTTTTTACTAATTCTAGGGCAATATAAACAATTTGAAAAATGAAAACAATAGTGGCCAAACTCTTACACCAATAATCAAATAGCTAAGAGTATATTACGAGCTCATTGTCGAATAGTCAATATACAATGCATTAGTTGCAATGAGTGTTGCCTCAGATTATTATCACAATTTACTTTTATTAATCAGTAATAAACGGAAATAGAGTAAACTAATCTAACAGATAAAGCTCTCGAGAGTTCCTAAAATGCCCATAGCCATAGACATGTGACCCATTCCCGGATGAACCAAGAGAACCTACCAAAATCTCAGCTAAAGACCTTTAAGAGTAAAGTGAGAAACAAGCAGTATCTTAAGCATGAAATGGCTGCGCTCCTACCGACCTTTAAGAGTTTAGAAGATCAAAAGTCACCGAGCCAAAGAACACAGGTTTCTCTCTTCTAGACATGTTCTAATCACATCATTGTTAGTTTCCTTTTCCACTATATCAGTAGATATAAGAAATATCTAGCAAACAAAATACAAGATTATTATAATTCATATCTTTTGAAATATATAAGTATATTTGACTACAAGGACGGATTGTGCAAATCAAAAGCTAACAGGCATATAACAACTGCATATATAGGGACTTTATATATGCATTAATTACCGAGTCTGAGTCATTTGTCTCAACATGTTCATTGCTTCTTCATCCTCTTTATTGTAACGTCTGGTGTCACCAAGGGTGTGATAAAAATATTATAAGTAAATAAGAAAAATAATGCACTAATAACCCTAGACTTAACGCAGTGCTGCAAGTATTACAGGACGTATGCAAGTTTTAATGAGATTTGTTCCTCATGGACTTAAATGTGCTAGACAGATGGGTAATTAAATCAGAGTAGTAATTAATAATTAAAAAATGAGAAAATAAATATAGTTGAAGAGGAATCATGATTAAACTAAAGACAATAAAGTAAATATGAAAGAATATAGATGAGAAAATATAGCTTAGTTTTTGCTCGTATGCACTAATCCTTTATTTTCTTTACTTGTTACTAAGGGTGACAATAGCTCTTAGATAAGTAGTCAGGATTCTAAATTCCTCTCTACCCCCGTCAGGGTGGACTAGGTTGGTGACCTCACAATCACGAGGGGACTTCATAAGGGTGCTCCTACGCCACTGAGTTCCTAAATGAGACTGGCCTTCTAATGATGATTGGTGATTAAATCAAACCCTAATGACTATCTAGTTAGGCAAGCCTGCCAGGATCACTACGCACACTTGACGTTTATGTGGTGTTTCAATAATTAGACACCCCTTCCGGGTGACCATCTAACTACAATTAGCACAGCCCTAAATTGATCAGGTTTAAGACAGACAATAAATCAAAACACATAAAACAAATATATAGTTAAGTTGCTATAATCAAATTAAAACAATTCTCCCAAAGAAACATAGATAGAATAAAATAGAATTCATAGTTTATACATATACAAAACCCAAGCTATGGGAAAATTAGTTCAAACCTGAAGGAAATAAACTAATATAAAGATACATGATTGTCATCTTGCTCTCTTGAATACTTTAATGATAAATAATACTTAAGAACTAGTTTTGGGAGGCAAGGATATGTTTATAAAGATTTCGGGGTGTAGTTATATGGGTCTAGGAAGCCCTAATAAGTTTTCTTGGAGAGGCAGACAAGTAATTGGACTTCTAGTTCAACTCTAATTCGTAGCGCTAAAATATAGAAAAGGTAATAATCTGCTGCTATTTTGTTTTAGCCGTAACTTCTTCAATACAACTCTGATTGACGCGTTCTTTATATCGAAACTGATTTTCTCGGAAAGCTCTACAACTTTGCTTCAGACCATTCTTCTGAATTCTCATCCAATCTTGAGTTATGATCACTTTAATGGACGTATCTGCTGGAATTCAGATTTACATGGCAACTTTATCTTTTCATATTATCTTTTACTTCCTTTATCTCCAATTTTCATCCATATATTTTTTCCTTTATCTCTTAGAATTTATTTGACATCTTTAAAGTTTCATAGTAAATAAATAAATTAAACCCAATATGCTTTAAAATAATAAATCATCAAATCAAGACAAGAAATAACAAAATACAATAGTACTAATAAAAATCGACTAGAGACTATCCTAAAACACCTAATATGATGTCTCCAACTAAGATTAAATCATCAAAATTAGGGATACATCAAGACCCCCAACTCAAGTTTGTATCGTCCCGATACAATAAAGATAAGAACAAAGGGAAGTCTCTAAATACACACCTAGGTCAACTAAGCAAGTGGAAAGAAGATAGCAGAATATATAGAATAAACTCAAGTAAACTACTCTAAAATTTCATGTAATAATATTTACAAACTACATACCTGCATACTTTTCAAATCTATCATCAACACGGATCGAATTCAAGATTAGATTAGCTTCGCAATGTAAGAAGGAAAGGATTGTTACTCAGTTCACCAAGGCAGCTACAAATTGTTCATCGAACTTCACTACTATCCAAAGATCCACTTAACTACTCTTTATTGACTCAATCACTTCTAGATTACATAACAAAGAATAATAAGGTCTTTAAGGTTGTAATGTTAGCTTAGGGACAGTATGATAGAATATTTGGATAATTGATGTCTCCCTATTTGTTCTAAATATTAGCCCTTTGGAGACATCATTTTAGGTGAATTATGGACTTATTAGCTAGACTTTTATGCATATTTCGTCATATTGCATTTTCTCCCCTTGGAATTAGACTATTCGCATTTTATGAGCTTTTGTGCGTAAATTTGATTGTTTTTAATGCAAAGTTAATAGGTTCTTGAATTTCATGAAAGACCAATCCAAGGAGGAGAAATGAGAATTAAAGTCTTATGGTATTTTAGTGTGTTAGGAAGTACTTTTACTCGAGTTTCTATTTTTAAAGTGCACTTTCCTATTTCTATTTCTTGAATTATGGATTTATTCTTTTTAAAGCATATGTGGTTTAATTATTTATTTATTGTGAAGCTTTAAAAAATATATGGTAATTACTTAGAGACCAAGTCGAGTTAAAGAAGTAAAGGAAAGAAGATTTACATAGAAATAAGAAGATTAAGGAAGGATATATGCAAAGAAGGAAAAGATAAAGCTACCTTATGAATCTGAAATTCCAGCCACGTTTCAAAGACGAGTCCATAACTCAAGATTGGCTAGGAATTTGGGCGAGTGGTTTGCACCAGTGGAAAGATCATTCCGAGACAAGTGGTTTCGAATATTGGAACGCCTCAAACGGATAAGTATTGAAGGAGATATGACCAAAACAAATCAGCAGCATAATCTTACCTTTCCTAGATTTTAGGGCTACGAATTTAAGAGTTCTTGCCTTGTCTTCCACTCCAAGTAATTCGACCTAGGGCTTCCTAGCACCTATAAATACACCTCTTAGACCTCATTATTCAGGACCTCTCACAATTTATTCAATATCCTTAGATAGAGAGTCAAAGATCTCTCACAATTCATTCAATTCTTAACATCCTTATAGAAAGCGTCACGAGGCGGAAGCAAGAACAGAAGCTGGAGAATCCTTTTCCTCCAACAACAGTTCAAGCCAATTCCTCTATCTAGGGTCTTATTTTACTTCTGTTACTAGGACATGTATATTATTAATTTATTTTCTGTTTTTACTTTCAATATGAGCTAAACCTTAATTACTTGAGAATCGTAATGGTATGAACCCTAATTTGTTTAATTCATGTATTTCAATTTAGGATTAGTTTCTAGTTAAATTTGAATTAGGTATTTCATATTGTTTCTTATTTTATATTAATTTTACTATCAATGAATTAGCTAATCGGAGATAGGTCATAGTAATTAAGCTATTCAGTTTGGTGGGGAAGTGATCGCCTGGACGGGGGGTTTAATTACTGAACTAGATAATAAGCGTAAGGTAGAAATTATTGATCCTAACAGATTTAGTTAACCTTATACCCAATTGGGTAAAATAGTATTCCTCTGAACGGGGTTTGTAATACTATAGGATAGATCCTAGGTCTACCCTGACGAGGGCTAGGAGATTATAGAGTCTCGACTAATATAGAAATATCACTGTTTCCCTTAACGAAAGCATTAATTAGGTAAGTTTAGGTGATTCCCTAGCGAGACTCAAGTATAGCTCATATCTGCCTCTTAGTCCTTTAGTATTTATTTTCAATAATTTATTTTCTTGCATTCTTAGGATTAATATAAAAACCAAACAAATATATTTTATCTTTTATTTTATGTACTTGCAATTACTACTACTTGTTTATTGAACACTTGGGTTATACCAGTCCAATCCCTGAGAACGAATCCGACTTGTTGGAGTATTACTTGGACAACCGTACACTTGCGGTATTGTGGTTCCTTTTATTTTTGTACTTAATTTTATAACACACTAGGACCCACCAAGTTTTTGGCGCTGCTGCCGGGGACGGTAGCGTGTGACCACGGTGTTAGCCGCAATGTGTTTTAGTTGCTAGTTTTTAGTTCAGTTTTAATTTTTATTTTTTAGTTTTACGCTTTGGGTTGTTCTTGCTTTCTCAGATTTACAGGTTTTGGTATATGCTTGGAGATATTGTGATCCTTGACAATCCCGAAAGCCTAGCTCGAGAGAAAAACACAAGAGATAAAGAAGCAAGAGAACAAGCAAGGTTAGAAGAAGCAATGGCAAATTTAGTTGAGAATCCCGTGATTCAGTTGGATGAAAACGGTCTTCCAATAGCACCACCAGTATTACCAGTTCCACCGATAGGAGTCCAATTACCAATTCCTCCCGAAGGTCAACAACAACTCAATAATAATGGTGGAGTACTTCAAGATAATGGACCACAAATCTTCCAACCGAATAACCATGGACCTTTTCGTATACCACCACTAGGACTCCGTCCTCCCACAATTCAAGGAATTTGATTCAGACCAGACGCGGGTATGATTAATTAGTTTACAACCGTTAGACAGTATAGTGGTGCAGCTCGTGAAGATCCTATTCGCGCTATGTACAAGTTTATGGAAATCTGTGATGCATATGTCATCCCTGGAGTAACCCAAGAGCAAATGTACTTTCATATGTTTCCATTCTTCCTCACTGGAGGAGCTAGTGAGTGGTATGAGCAACAGCCACACAACGCGATTGTGACTTGGGATCAGCTTCAGACAGCCTTTTTCGACAGGTACTATCGTCAAAGTGTTCGACTTAGTGGGCAATTAGATATTGTTAGTTTTTTCCAAGAGCCAGGAGAAACTGTAGGTGTTGCATGGACTCGTTTTCAATCCTTATTACGCAAGTGCCTATTACATGGGTACTCTCTTGAATTACAGCTTGGGATATTTTATCGAAGTTTAGGTGAAGCTGCGAAAGACAAATTCGATACTATGTGCCAAGGAGGTCTCATGATGGTCACAACTGATCAAGCTCTGATTATCATCGACCGAATTGTGAAGAATGAAATGAGTTGGCAATCCTCGAAATCATCGGTTAGAGCTTCTGAAAGAGTTAATTTGAATTTGGACACGGAAACTGCATTAAATGCTAAGATTTCCGCACTTGAGAACAAGCTAAAACAATTATCTATGTCTAATAAAGCTATGGTAAACGTTGTTAATGAACCAGAATTATGTTCTAGGTTTGGAGGAGATGATCATAGCTGGGAAGAATGTGCCAACAACCCAGAATCTGTTTATTTCGTTAATCAGCGAGGTAAATATTCGGGTGGTCAAGGGTATGGAAATCAAAACAGAAATCATCCAGGCTTTCAGTTTTCGAATCCACATGGGGCAGCCAATCCTGGAACTTATCAACAAAGACCTCAAGGGAACAATTATCAGTTTCGGACGCAAAACCAATACCAAGGGAATCAACCTAGAGCCGACCAAGACGCGTATGTCGACACATTAGCTTAAAAGGAGCTTCCTTCTCGACCACACGAAGGCGAAATTACCGCAAGTGAGTTAGCACTTACTATAACGCAATACATGACTAGTGCTGAAAAAAGGGCAGATAAAATTGAAGACCAGCTATCTCGATTTATAGCGGACACCCACACGAGAGTAAATAAGATGAATGAAACATTAGACTCACATTCCGCTTCGTTAAAAGTCTTAGAGACTCAAATATCAAATATCGCCAATAGTTTGAATGTTCGAGGACAAGGCAAGCTTCCAAGTGATATGGAGGTTCCAAAGCAACATGAAAGTTGTAACGCGATCACTACGAGAAGTGGGAAGAAGCTTCCACCACCGCCTTTCCCGGTTATGAAAGAAAAGGAAGTAACTAGAAAAGAAAAACCGTTAGAGGAGGTGGAAGAAAAAATTTAAGAACCTGAAGTGGTAGGAGTGGAGAAGATTCCGGAAAAGCCAAAGAAGAAAGATGTTGTAGAAACTCGTCCTCCTCCACCGCTCCCCTCCAGAGTTCAAAAGAAAGGAGATACGGCTGAATATGAAAGATTCATGAACATGGTGAGTAAGCTCAATATTAATATACCTTTCTTAGAGGCTATCAAGGGGGTACCAAAATATTTGAAATTCCTGAAAAGAGCTCTCACAAACAAATGCCGGTATCTTGAGAATGAAATGGTAGGCTTGCCAGAAGAATGCAGTGCGATATGCCAGATTAAGTTACCACCGAAGTTACTTGATCCTGGGAGTTTTACTATTCCTATCTTTATTGGTAATGCGTGGCAAGCGAAAGCTTTATGTGATTCGGGAGCGAGTATTAATCTTAAGCCCAAATCAATTTTTGAAAAGTTGAAGATAGGAGACGCAAGACCAACCTCTATGGACTTGCAAATGGCTGACAGATCCCTCGTGCATCTGGTGGTCCTTTGTGTGTTCTAAAATAAATGCAAAAGTAATCGAACCACAACCGCAAGTGTACGGTTGTCCCAAGTAGTAATAAGTGATTCTAGGATCGTTCGCAGGGACGGTTTGGTTAACTACAATGCTTATCGAATAATGAATGGTTGCACTTAGGAAAGCAAATAAAGATAATATGATTGATTGTTTGGTTTTATTAATACTACGTAATAAAAGACTAAATGGAAAATACAATGAAATACTAAAACGCAAGTAAATAAGGGTGAAACGCAAATATGAGAAAGTAGCACTTGAGAACGCAAAGGATCCTCCTAATCCTATTTCATAACCTATGTTGTTTAAGGGTTAAATTGGTCAATTACAATGGTCGGGATTCTAAATTCCTTATACCCCCGTCAGGGTGGACTATAAGGCTATCCTAGAGTGTCACTAGTCCCGTCAGGGTATATATGATCCACTTTTAGATGTTTAAGAATTTTACCTCATTGGCCCTAAAATTAGCTAAGTTCGTCAGATTCAATAGCTTCTATTTTAGATTGAATAATTGGTTCCGTACCTAAACCCTCCGTTAGGATGATCCACACGCCACATATGTGGAATAGCCTAGATACTAATACCTGATCCTAGTTCATGACTCTAAAAACAGTAAATAATCCCCAATTATCGAAAAGAGTAAAAATCCCAATTTAATTTAATTTAACAGAAACCCAAAATTAAGCATAGAAATTCAATAGAATTTGGATTCACTCATAAAGCATTCTCAAGTAGTAAAATGGAATTAGCTCATACTAATTAAAAATAAAACTAAATTAAAAGAAATGGAATTCATAATGTATTACAAAATTAAAATTAAAGAAAACCTAATTTCTGGAATAGGATTTGGCTGAGAATGGAGATATAGACCCTCTCCAACTCTTGCAGCTTCTTCTTTCTTCCTTCTGTTGCTTCTCTCTGATGTTTTATTTTGTAAAAAGTGAATTGTGTGAAAATAGAAGTCAAGAGATTGTTTTATAAGCTCAAATTCGGACTTGGACCTAGGCTTTTAATTAAATGAAATATTGAAGGCCCAAGTCCACTAACTTAGCCCAAAATCCCGTAACTGCTGCACCACCTTCACTAAAACGGCTCTAGCCAATTCGTTATGACCCCGATTGACCTGAAATCACTTGCAAAATTTCCGTAACTCGATAAGGAACGTTTTATCTTCAAAGGTTAGCGGCTAGATCATCTCTTAAGTGCCTCGAAATCAGAAATCTTTGGCCTGTTTTCCAGATTTGCAGCTCCAAATCAAATTCCTTCGGGATTTATCTTCAAGTCTTGACTCCGTATCACGATCTTTGACTTTCTTCTCGGATTCCATTCCTAGCTAATATTTAAAACCTACAAACTTTTCACTAAAATACACAAGATTACGCGCAAAAGTTTAATAAATTAAAACTACTAGAAATAAAATGGGAATTCCGGATTATTACATTTTTAACTCAAAAGTCTATCAAAATATTCAATTAAACATAAAAAATGATGTCTCCCAAGGGTCGAAAATATGAACAATTAGGGAGACATCAAGACCCCGAACTCAAACCTTTGTCGTCCCGACAAAGTAAAACAAAACAAAGGGGTAGAAGTGAACGTAAGAACAAATAGAAGCTAGCAAATACACCTAAAGCAAGTATTAAGATAAATCTCATATAGCAAACTCTAGAAACTAATATACACATACATCTAAAATGCAATATCAAACATAAATAATCTCAATCATAAAATTAAAGTCGCAATGCTTGAAGGTTACACTTGTACTCATCTATGTATGATGGCTATAGGGTGGTCATTAATCCTAACTCGCTTTGAACGCTCCACCTAGTGTACTCCCTATCAACAGAATCATATATTCACTATGTACTTAAGAATCACGAGGTCTTTATGGTTTTAATAAAGGCTTAAGGACGGTAGGGATGTATATTTGGTAAATTTGAAGTGAGCTTTAGGCACTCTCCTCACTTACCATCAACAATGTCCTCGAGCTTGAGTTAACGCTCAAAAGATGTTCTCACTCACCCATATACGCAACAATTTAGCGTCCCATGTCTACCCACTATAAACAAGATAATTTTTCAGAAAATTTCCACTTTGCCGGGTGTTTTATTCATTTGTATTTCTCTTTTTTCTTTTCTTCTTCTCTTTTTTTTTTTGTGTACAGACGCAAACCGGGTTCCCGGTTTTGATGAAACCGGGTTCCCGGTTCCTACTGTATGGAATTTCAAATTTTTTCATTTTTTCTTTCTTTTTCGTTTTTTTCTCAGTCCTGGCAAAGGATTACAAGTATATATCATCTGCAATTGTGCTGCAATACAAAACACATCAATCTCAACCCATTAAATTCCACATAAGTGGACCCACCACCCCAAACTCAAGCTCGAGACATGTCTCAGGATTGTGATTCAAGTGCGGGTCATATGGTCATGCCTAATAATCTAAGGGATAATGGTTTATATCGTGGCTACAAAAAAAAGGCTAAAGGCTCAAAGTGGGCTAAGACGGATAACAATTAATACAAGGGATAGAAGGCTAAAAGGCTACAAATGGCTAACAAAGAACTGTCCCTATCATTTTCCTAAGTACATAGCTTGTCTTTAGTTCATATCTAGGTGGGTTCTCTACTAATTAGGATTTCACGTTCTACACACCAAACATATTCCTTAAGTACAAGCTTACTTCATTTGCATTGTTCATTAATTTTTACTATTAATTACCTATGTTTGCATGCAATTCTAAATGCGTTTTATATCAATCCCTAAAGTCCACTATTTACTATCATCAATTTATCAAAAGTATGCTTAAAGGGATATTTAAAAATTTCTACAGTCAAACGCAACTCCGAAAATTCTTTTATTGAAAGCAATTAAAACAAGTAGCACATAAAAACTGGGATGAGGCAACGAACCCCACCCCAAACTCAAAAATGAGCCGTGTCCCCACGACTCGAAAAGACTCAATAAAGAATTTATACTAATCTACACTAAAAGAGGGATTAGAAAACGTATCTTAATTAGCACGTGGCTGGTTATCGGTGTTGCGTTCTGGACCTTTATCTCTCATAACATCATCATAAATCGCGTTTTGAAGTGTGTTTACGCCTAAGATCAAAGTTCGAAGTAGGTCTAACTCTTTTGTAACGTTTCCCAAGGTAGCAATCATCTTCTCTTGATTCTTTTCCAACACCTTAATTTTCGATTCCAACTCAGGAACAGTCTTCGCTTTCTTTGATGGAGGTGCTCTAGGAGTCTTCGTAGCTCGTGTTGCTTCGTCATGGATATTCAGAATCGTACTAAATGCTATGCTCACACCAACTAAAACACCATCAATATCTGCGTTCCTACGCGGAATCTTTGCGTCTAAACACAAATTAGTAATAGTACAAGGGAACTTGAGATTTTGTTGTTTCATCGGAAATTTCGCGAACTCCATGATTGTATCATAAATAATTTTAGCAACATCTATTGGTTTCTCCTCCAAAACACACTTAATAACAATGATATGCTCTGTCTTCAACTCGGATGTGTGTTTAATTCCAAAGAAAGTGGGTATTATGAAACGAGACCAAACCTTCGCACGAGGTGTCAAACTACTGCTGTAAAACTGTCCAGGATACCTTTCTCCTTCAGGAATTGGGCTAGCCCCATTAACAAGCACGGTCACCCAAAGGGATTCATAATCGAAAGAAGGGTCATTAAGAGTTTCTTGGAATGGGCATGTTCCAGAAAAGTTGGGTAATTTCAAAGATTTCCGAAGAAGGTCAATAGAGAAAGGAACTACGTTTTTGCGAATTTCAATTGCCTCACGGGAAATAGCTAAACCTTCACAAAATTCTCGCACCAAAGTAGGAATAAACTCAAGCTTCCTTTCTCTCAATTCTTTCCAACCAAACTTGTCACAAGCCACATCATATTCTTTGTGAGCACTAGTCATAATACCATTAGGAAAATTTGTCTCCTCACCAAACTTCAAAAATTCAATTCTTTCACGAACCTGAGTATTCCAAGAAGTATAAACCCTCTTAGGCTTGTGGGCCCACATCTTCATACGTAGGGGTTTTCTGTTGAACTGGTACTTCCGGAACTTCTTGTTCTTTCTCATCCTCAATTTTCTTCTCAATCTCATCTTCATGTTTTTCCTCACTTTCTGGCTTATCAATTAATCTTCTCTTTTCACCTGTGATTTCTTTTCTCTTGGGATCAAGCTTAACTTCATCAATTTTTCGTTTAGGACGCGAATCAGGAATCTCAATAGCTTGTTCTTAGGTACCACCAATGGTGGTTTTCTTTCTAGGAGCAGTTCTTCGGAAATCACCGGTTCTGTTAGTCATCTCTTTCCACCCCAAACTCAAAACTTCAAATAGTGAGAAACTTAGAGAAAAGTTTAGAAATTTGATGTTTTGAGGCTTAGGAATTTAAGAACTAGGTGGAATATGAGATGGGTTTTGTTCAGTTTGAATGGGAGAAGAAATAATTGGGTTTAATTTAAGAATTGGGTGAAGAAAAATCTTGGGAAAAACTAAGGATTTGATGTTATTTTGGAGAGGAGGTGAGTTGATTTTGTATTTTTGTGGTGAAAGGGGGTAAGATTTGATGATATATAAAGGTTTTGTTGATGATTTTCGGAGGTGGGGAAGCTATTGGTGTGTTGTAGGTAAAAACTTGCAGAAGAGGCTAAGAAAACTAGGTTAAAACACTCAAAACCGACATCACAGCTTCAAAAGCGAGTTCCCGGTTTCAAAAATCTGGGTAGCCGGTCCCGCGTCGTTGTGACGGCGCGGAAAATTACTTAATTGAATTTTTTTTATATACCTCAAAACGCAACCAAAGGCCGGACCCCAAGATGCTGGGTCAGAACTTCCACCCTTCGAAACCGGGTTCCCGGTTTTGTAGAATGCGGGTTCCCGGTTTTCGTCGATGGCGTGAGCCAAGACGCAGCCAAGACGCAACCAAGGACAAGACCCAAGACGCTGGGTCAGAGAAATCAAAATTTTACAGCTCCGAAACCGGGTACCCGGTTTTGCCAAATGCGGGTTCCCGGATTTTCGTCGATGGCGTGAATCAAAACGCAACGAAACGCAAGCTTCAAAAACGCTGGGTCAGAAATCCTCAAAAATCACAGCACCAAAACCGGGTTCCCGGTTTCGAAAATCCGGGTACCCAGTTCCGACGCTGTGTCGTGAACCAAAACGCCAAGTGTTGCGTGTGTAAGGTTGGTACCAGCTCCAAAACCGGGTTCCCGGTTTTCGCAAAACCGGGTACCCGGTTTCTCCTGGACAACCAACCTATTTTTCTCCTATTTTCGCCTTATCGACCCCAAACTCTTGACCTTTTTACCCCTGAAATCATCAAAAACATCTACCCTTCCTCATTTCTTAATAATAAACACTAAAATTACGAAAATCAAACTATTTTACATTATGATAATTTAAAAACTCAACTAATATACAAATAATTGGCTTTTGTTTAACGTCGTTAAGCTCGACGGGTTACCTCACGCTTCTAAGGAGTCTCGAGGTGATACACCACTTACCACTAAATTCGCAATATCTGCATACCAAGGAGCTTCATAATCACGAACAACAAATAAACTTTCATCGGGAAATTCTTCTCTAACTGCTTCAGTACCACTATTCATCTCCGAACCCTCAAGACGCGATAGATGATCTGCCACCTGATTCTCACAACCCTTTCTATCCTTGATCTCTAAATCGAATTCTTGAACCAATAACACCCATCTGATTAACCTTGGTTTAGCATCCTTCTTTTCCATAAGATATCTAATCGCGGAGTGATCTGTGTAAACAATAACTTTCGTTCCAAGAAGATAAGAGCGAAATTTATCAAATGAATACACAACTGCTAGCAACTCTTTTTTTGTAAATGTGTAATTAACCTGAGCACCATTAAAAGTTTTACTAGCATAGTAAATCGAATGAAAAACCTTCTCTTTTCTTTGTCCCAATACAGCTCCCATACACAAATCACTCGCATCACACATAACCTCAAACGGTAAATTCCAATCTGGAGGTAATACTATAGGAGCAGAAATAAGCTTTTCCTTGATTGCTTGGAAGGCCGCTAAACAAGCTTCGTCAAAAAGGAATTTGGAATCCTTTTCGAGTAAGTTGCATAACGGTTTAGCAATCTTAGAAAAGTCTTTAATAAAACGCCTATAAAAGCCAGCATGGCCAAGAAAACTTCTTACCCCTTTAACAGAAACAGGAGGGGGAAGAGTTTTAATTACCTCGATCTTCGCTCTATCGACCTCTAATCCAGCACTCAAAACTTTGTGACCTAGAACAATACCTTCGCGAACCATGAAATGACACTTCTCCCAGTTTA
Source organism: Nemophila menziesii (assembly GCA_029959085.1). NCBI lineage: Eukaryota > Viridiplantae > Streptophyta > Magnoliopsida > Boraginales > Hydrophyllaceae > Nemophila > Nemophila menziesii. The sequence goes on from JARWIR010000024.1 coordinate 4,134,953, forward strand.
AAACCAAATCTGTTTCCTTGCATCTGATTAACACTTTCTCCAAGTTATCTAAACATCTATCGAAATCATCACCAAACATGGAGAAATCGTCCATGAACACTTCAAGAAAATTATCGATCATATCCCAGAAGATGGCTATCATACATCTTTGAAAGGTAGCAGGAGCATTACACTGCCCAAATGGCATTCTGCGATATGCAAAAGTACCAAAGGGGCATGTAAATGTAGTTTTATGTTGATCTTCAGGAGCCACGTAAATATGATTATACCCGGAGTAACCATCCAAGAAACAGTAGTACTCTCTTCCGGCTAACTTATCTAACATTTGATCAATGAAGGGCAAAGGGAAGTGATCTTTTCTGGTGGCTTTGTTCAGCAATCTGTAATCCATGCAAACTCTCCAACCAACTACCGTTCTTGAAGGAATCGCTTCATTTTTATCATTAAGAACTATTGTCGGTACACACTGTACTGGACTCACCCATTCACTACTCGAGATGGGATAAATAATCCCCGCATCTAAAAGCTTGATCACCTCTTTCTTCACTACATCCTTCATAACAGGCATTAATCTCCTTTGACCTTCAACTGAGCGTGCGTTGTCATCTTCAAGTATGATTTTATGTTGACAATAGGATGAACTAATTCCTTTGATGTCAGCAATTATCCAACCTGTTGCCTCTTTGTTGGCTCTCAACACACGCAACAGTTTATCTTCTTGAGGACCTGTTAAATTCGCTGAAACAATAACGGGTAGAGTTCCATTAGTACCTAAATAAGTATACCTCAAGTGTGCTGGTAACGGCTTTTCTTCCAATTCCGGAGGAGATTCAATTGAAGGCTTCTTTTTAGGAATAATCTCCCCCGGTTCTCTCACAGGTTCATAGGCAAGACGCCTATACTTTGGATTTTTAGAATTGAGAGCTGCCACTGTTTCGGCAAGCTCTTCCATCATCTCAGGCATATCTAATGTTAAAGTAGCATGCAAAATATCATCATAATTAAAACAATCAAATACCTCTTGCGATGCCTGCTCAACTACATCCATTCAGAAGCAATCTTCTGGAGAATCTGGAAATTTCATAGCTCGGAACACATTGAATTTGACCTCCTCGTCTTGTATCCTCATCGTTAATTCGCCATTTTCTACATCAATCAATGTACACCCCGTGGCTAGGAATGGTCTTCCCAAAATAATGGGGACATTCCTATCCGCATCGTATTCAAGTATAACGAAATCAACAGGAAATATAAGCGTACCTGCCTTAACGAGGACATCTTCAATTCGGCCTTCTGGATGTGCAAGAGACCTGTCCGACATTTGCAAGACCATAGAAGTGGGTCTTGCTTCTCCAATTTTTAGCTTATCAAAGATTGACTTAGGCATCAAATTGATGCTTGCACCCAAATCGCATAGTGCTTTTCCTTTCCATTCTTCTCCAATCGATATCGGAATTGTGAAACTCCCTGGATCAACTAAATTTGGAGGTAATTTACTTTGACAAATAACACTACATTGTTCCGGAAGACCAATCATCTCATTGTCACAGTATGGCCTTTTATTAGTGAGGGTTCTCTTCAAAAACATCGTATACTTAGGAATATCTCGAATAGCCTCTAGTAGCGGAATATTAATACTAAGGCCCCTCACTCTATTAAAGAACTTTGAAAACTCGGCCAAATCACCCTTTTTCTGAACTCGAGATGGAAACGGTGGTGGAGGGCGATTACTAACATCATCTTTCTTCTTTGGAATCTCAGTCGGCCTCTCTGTTTCTTCAACCTCATCATCTTTCTCTTTCTCACTCACTTCCTTTTCTTTTCTCGGAACTTCTTTCTCTTTCATCACAGGAAAAGGAGGTGGAGGTAGGTTCTTACCACTTCTTAGTGTAACATCTTTGCAATCTTCATGTTGTCTCGGGTTTTCTGTGTCACTAGGGAGTTGCCCTTGTGGACGATGATTAAGCTGTTTTGCGAATCGATCCATTTGATTCTGTAATAGCTTCATATTTGCGTCAGACGCTTGTTGACGTTCCATAGCTTGTGTCTGAAGAGCAATTAAGCTTTCTACTTTTTTCTGAAGGGTAACTACACCTTCTTGTGGATGAACAGGTAAGGCTTTTTGGTTCATGGTTTCGTTATAATTGTCTTGAGGAGCTTGTCTCTGAACATAATTCCCTTGAGTTTGTCCTCCTTGATAATTGTTGTGTGGTATTGGATTGAAGTTGTTACCTTGGGGACGTGGCTGATACGCATATGTAGGATTGGCTGCCCCACTAGGATTTGAATATTGAAACCCAGGATGGTTTCTGTTAGGCTGATATCCATTACCACTCGAATTAAAGTTACTTCTATTGGAGACAAACAGCACGGACTCTTGGTTATTCTGACAATTCTCTCAACTATGATCATTAACACCACAATACTCACATCCATACACCTCTTGTGCAACCTTTACCTCACCTCTCTTGTTCGAAAAACCTTCTTTCACAGCTAGAGTGAGTTGTCTTAATTGTTGTTCTAGTGTGGTTTGAATCTTTGTCTCTAAGGAGTTGAACTTTTCTTCAATATTGACATTATTAACTCCTACTCTAACTGGAGTTCTTGCGGTGTTCCACCCAACTTCATTATCAACTGTTCTATCCAAAATAATTCTTGCATACGCAGGTTGAACTCGCAAAAACGCACCTCCACACAACAAATCTAAATCTTTCCTAGAGCCACCTTCAAGACCATTATAAAAAATCTTCATCTGTTGTTGTTCAGTAAGGTCATGATTCGGGACTCTTCGCAAACATTTCTGAAATCTTGCCCAACTTTTACCCAAAGTTTCATCATACTCTTGCTTGAAATGTGTCAACTCTAGTTCAGCATCTAACCTCATATTAGACGGATAATACCTGTTGAAAAACGCAGTTTCCAATTGTTCCCAGTTTGTTATCTTCGTAGGATCTTGTGTATCGTGTCATTCACTCGCTCCATCTATAACGAAAAATCGAAACACAGCAAAGTACATCTGTTCTTTTGAAGCTCCTTGTGTGATGTAAGAATCACAAATCTGCTTGAATTTCTGTACTGCTCGAAGAGGATCTTCTCCAGCTTTACCACAAAAATTTCCAAAATTTTTGAATTGGGCTAACATACCCGAATTTGGACGGAACCTCAGAACATTTATGTTTGGAGCACCGCCCCTATAGCAGGAGCACGAAATGGAACTTCTGGTGGACCATTAACAAACCATGGATCTTGATTGATCGCCATTTGAACTTGGACTTGAGGATTAGGATTGCCTGGTGGAACTAGAGGATTAAGAACTTGTGGCGCTATGGGTTGGCCATTCGCATCTAGTTGAACTTGTCCGTTATTATTTTGTTGATTCTGAATATTAATGTTCTTTATTCTGTTCGCTAGTTCTTCTACTTCTAAAGCTTCTTGTTCTTTCCTTCTCTTGTTAGCAAGTCTGATTAATGATTCCAGATTATTAAGGATCGGAGGTGCTGGCTCTAGATCCTTAAACAGTCTCCTTCGCATACACCAAACCTAAAAACCTGAAAAAGATAAACAAACAAAAAGCGTAAAACTGATAAAATAAATGCAACTATCACTAAAGGATAAACACCGTGGTCACACGCTACCGTCCCCGGCAGCGGCGCCAAAAACTTGGTGGTCCTCTGTGTGTTCTAAAATAAATGCAAAAGTAATCGAACCACAACCGCAAGTGCACGGTTGTCCCAAGTAGTAATAAGTGATTCTAGGATCGTTCGCATGGACGGTTTGGTCAACAACAATGCTTATCGAATAATGAATGGTTGCACTTAGGAAAGCAAAAAAAGATAATATGATTGATTATTTGGTTTTATTAATTCTACGTAATAAAAGACTAAATGGAAAATGCAATGAAATACTAAAACGCAAGTAAATAAGGGTGAAAAGCAAATATGAGAAAGTAGCACATGAGAACGCAAAGGATCCTCCTAATCCTATTTCATAACCTATGTTGTTTAAGGGTTAAATTGGTCAATTACAATGGTCGGGATTCTAAATTCCTTATACCCCCGTCAGGGTGGACTATAAGGCTATCCTAGAGTGTCACTAGTCCCGTCAGGGTAAATATGATCCACTTTTAGATGTTTAAGAATTTTACCTCATTGGCCCTAAAATTAGCTAAGTTCGTCAGAATCAATAACTTCTATTTTAGATTGAATAATTGGTTCCGTACATAAACCCTCCGTCAGGATGATCCACATGCCACATATGTGGAATAGCCTAGATACTAATACCTGCTTTTAGTTCGTGACTCTAAAAACAGTAAATAATCCCAAATTATCGAAAAGAGTAAAAATCCCAATTTAATTTAATTTAACAGAAACCCAAAATCAAGCATAGAAATTCAATAGAACTGGGATTCACCCATAAAGCATTCTCAAGTACTAAAATTGAATTAGCTTATACTAATTAAAAATAAAACTTAATTAAAAGAAATGGAATTCATAATGTATTACAAAATTAAAATTAAAGAAAACTTAATTTCTGGAATAGGATTTGGCTAAGAATGTAGATATAGACCCTCTCCAACTCTTGCAGTTTCTTCTTTCTTCCTTCTGTTGCTTCTCTCTGATGTTTTATTTTGTAAAAAGTAAATTGTGTGAAAAATATAAGTCAAGAACTCCTTTTATAAGCTCAAATTCGGACTTGGACCTAGGCTTTTAATTAAATGAAATATTGAAGGCCCATGTCCACTAACTTAGCCCAAAATCTCGTAACTGCTGCACCACCTTCACTAAAACGGCTCTAGCCGATTCGTTATCACTCCGATTTACCTGAAATCACTTGCAAAATTTCCGTAACTCGATAAGGAACGTTTTCTCTTCAAAGGTCAGCGGGTAGATCATCTCTTAAGTGCCTCGAAATCAGCAATCTTTGGCTTGTTTTCCAGATTTGCAGCTCCAAAATCAAATTCCTTCGGGATTTATCTTCAAGTCTTGACTCCGTATCACGATCTTTGACTTTCTTCTCGGATTCCATTCCTAGCTAATATATAAAACCTACAAACTTTTCACTAAAATACACAAGATTACGCGCAAAAGTTTAATAAATTAAAAATACTAGAAATAAAATGGGAATTCCGGATTATTACATTTTTAACTCAAAATTCTATCAAAATATTCAATTAAACATCAAAATGATGTCTCCCAAGGGTCGAAAATAAGAACAATTAGGGAGACATCAGCATCCTGAGGGAAGAATAGAAAATGTCCTTGTCAAGGCAGGTACTTTAATTTTTCCAGTTGATTTTGTTATACTTGACTACGATGCGGATAGGAATGTCCCCATTATTTTGGGAAGACCATTCCTAGCCACGGGGTGTACTTTAATTGATGTAGAGAATGGAGAATTGACTATGCGAATCCAAGACGAGGAAGTGAAGTTTAACGTGTTCAGACCAATGAAGTTTCCGGACTCTAAGGAGGATTGTTTCCGGATAGATGTGATTGAACAAGAGGCAACTAAGGTTGTGGGAACTTTAGGAATAAAGGAAAAAGAGCTCAGAAAGAAACCACCTAACATAAATCCTCCATATCCTAGGAAAAATTCACACCTTGACCATGCTAAAAAGAAAGAAAAGGTGTGTGCTACGAAGGTTCCAAAAGAAAGAAAGAAAGAAAGAAAGAAAGAAAGAAGAGGGCATTAAGTGTAGGCTAAGAGGTCGCAATGAAGAAGCCTGATCCCCCTCCGAAAGCGCGCAAAGCCAAGAGTTCTTGGCAAGGACCGTTCATGGTCACAAAGGTTCTCTCGGATAAATTGGTGGTAATAAAAGCTAAGGGATGCAATTTCCGTGTAGCAAACATTGATAACCTCACTCACTGCTGGGGAGGTTATCTGAAAAAGTGATGCGAGAGGTAACCCGTCGAGCTTAACGACGTTAAACAAAAGCCAGTTACTTTTATATTAGTTTATTGCTTTATGTTTTTCAATTCCTAGTGTATAATTCTAAATTAATGTCGAGTCATAATGTCTATTTTTTAAAAGAAATGAGAAAGGTAGTGTGTTATTGTGCACGAAATTGTGTTTGGGGTGCTGAGAAACAAAAAAGGGAAAAATCTGCTGCTCTGACCGGCTAGCCGGCCATACCACCGGCATACCGGAGGAGCAAAACACGTGCCCAAGGGTCCAACGCTCGGGTTGCTGGTGTGGCCTAAGGTGTGATAAAAAGATGATATAATTTAGATGCAAATAAACACCCTAAGCTAGAACGGTTCTGCAAGTATACAGAGCGTATGCATGTTTTAATGAATAAGTAAGATTCGTTCCTCAGGGACTACGAAGGTTAAGAAGAACTTATGCAAATTATTCAAGTACAGATATTAAAGATAAAAAAGATAATACGCTAGTAGGAAGAAGAGATAGAGAAATATTTATTTGGTTTTAAATAATAAAACTAAACTAATAAACTAAAGACATAAAATAAATAAAAGAAAAGAAAAGAAGATAGTATGAAAGTTAGCTTGAGTAATTAGCATGTAATCCCCACTAGTTTTGCCGTTCTAAACATGTAAGGGTGAATTATGTAGTATTTCAATAATCGGTTCCAATTCGCTATCGGTAGTTTCAAATACGATTTACCTGTGTCAATAAGGCTTCCTAAGCAAACTTTTCCTGTAATTGGTAAATAGTCACAAGAACTAAACCATAGTGATTATCTAGTTAGGTTGATGTGTCAGATCTAAACCGAATACTAGACGTTATGTGCTAAACATGTAATTAAACACCGTTTTCAATGGTGACCTAACTACTAGATGGTAATTCTATATGGCCTAGGTTCCACAAGAACACAGAATATAATTCCAAACACATAAACAATGAATAAAAACTATAATTCAATTTAAAACATTGAATTCCCAAATTAGATAGATGTCAATCAAAACTAGGGTTCATACATATATGCTAAAACTCAAGCTAAAAAGAATTAATTCATACTAAGAAGAGAAGGGAAAAGAATTACAAAATAAGAGGTTGAAGAAGACATATGGTGTTCTGCTCCTTCCAGACTTCTTCTCTTGTGTTGCAGCTTCCTCTTGGCCTTAAGGTCTGGCCAAGGATGATTTAAGAGTGTTAAGAGGCTGTATTTATAGTGTATAGGTTGACCTAATTCGTTTCTTGGAGGAAAGGCCAAGTAATAGACTCCAAGCCCAACTCAAATTCGTAAGGAAATAAAGATAAACACTGCTGGACCATTTTGGGCATATCTTCTTCGTTATTGGTCGGTTTGTGTTCCATAATATACCAAAAGAATCGTAACAGAATTATCTATGTCCCTATAAAAGGAATCTTCCAAATTCGGCTTCCTTGTAGGAGTAATTACCACTTCTTTAGGCGTATACTGTAGAAATTCAGATTTAGGCAGCTTTTCCTTTTCCTAATTGAACTCTGTTTCCTTCTATCTCCAATTACCATGCATATCTCTTTCCATATCTTGTAGTCTTTGACTTGGACTCTAATTAATCTCCATAATTATCTTTAAAGCTTCACACTAAATAAACAATTAAACCCAATATGCTCTAAAAATATCATGTTACTGAATCAAGACTCAAAATAGGAAAGTGCACTAAGTTAAGCTAAATTCAACCTATAAACTAATAAATAAGCCTAAAATGATGTCTCAGAATTATATTATATTATCACAAATGAGGAGACATCAAGACCCCCAACTCAAAGTTGTATCGTCCCGATACAATAAAAGTAAAGAACAGTAGGGTAGTCATATAAACAAGAAGAACTCGGAGGAGAATAAGAACAGAACATAATGAATGATCCTAGAGAAAAATATCTAAAAATTCTCATGTAGTAATGCTCAAGAAATAATGCACCAGTATGTTTAATATACATGTAATCAACAATCCATAAATTCAAGTCAAGATTAATTTCGCAATTGCCAGAAGGAGAGGATGATAACTTAGTTCATGTTCATGGCTATAGGTTGTTCATAGGTACTAATATAGCATCCAATGGTCCACTTACCTATTACCTAATAGCTCAATTGTTTCTCCACCAAGTAGTTAGAAATCCTAAGGTCTTTGGTTATAACTTGGCTTAGGGACGGTATGATATATTTGGATAATGAAAAGTGAGCTTTTGGCTCTCTCCTCACTAGCCATCAACGAATCGCCCTAGAGCTTGAGTTCTCACTCGAAGATGTTCTCACTCAACCCAATTTATTGATGCTTTTGATTTGCATCCCCAATAATCCTACTTAAAACCTTTAGTGATGATTTACAAAATTCGACTTTGCCGGTCCGAATATATATTCTTTTCATATCAATTTCTCTTTTATATAGCTATGACTCTCTTTTTGATGTTCGAGATATCACGCTATTTTATATATATATTCTTTCTTTTTATGCCCTTGTTGGCAAATTTAGCTCGTAGCTTCTTTTCCATTCACTATTACCCCGACAAAGGGTTACAATAATAACAATTTCATCATCAATAAAATCACAAATATAATACCCAAACCCAATGTTACCAAATGATGAAACCCACCACCCCAAACTCAAGCTCTAAAACGAGTTGTCTCAGGTTTTGCGATTCGAGTGCGGGTCATATAGATAAAGCCTACAAACTAAGGGTATGGATTATAATGTGTTTCAATAAAAAGGCTTTAGAATGGCTAAGAGGGGTTAAGACAGATAAATAATAGCAATACTCAAATAAAAGGGTGAGAAAGTATAAAAGGCTTCAAGTGTTTTAATCATGAAAGAACTGCCTTATTCATTTTTCTAACTACCGGATTTTGTTACTTTTTCACTAATAGTTCATAGATAAGCGGGTTTTCAACTAATTTTAAACCTCACGTTCTACATACCAAAAACTCTTCCTAAGTTTCAACATACTTCTTAGCATTGCTCATTAACTTTTCTATCTTTTATTTCCTGTTTTCATGCATACATGCTAAACAAATTTATGACATCTTTCAAAAACACACTACCTACTATCGTTAACTTAATTAAATCATGCTCAGATAGGTACATTCAAAATATTCTATGCCTTATTCAACCCAAAAAAAAAATTAATTTTATGAAAAAAAACGAAAAAGGAAGATGAGGACAACGAATCCCCACCCCCAACTCAAAAATGAGTCGTGTCCCCACGACTCGAAAAAGACCCAATAAAGAAATAAAATTTAAAATTAGCATACATACTGCACATAAAGAAATGGTAGGGAAGAAAGAAAATATACTCTTCGAGGCTATCACCTCGCCTTATCGATACTCGGATTAAATCTAATGTATCTTCTTCACCCAACTTCTTATTCGCTTTTCGTTCAGGACACGTGATCATAATATGATATTGCATTATATAACGTCATGGGAGAGATCGAAAATTCGTATCACCTCCTCATAGATCAACTGTGCCACATCTTCCTCTTCTCCTAACAAACTACAATTCAAAAACAACCCAAGCATTCCAAATCTCTATGAACCTTCATATATTCTCCTTCAACTTCTTCTTCAAATACTTTCTTATAAGAAAAAGGTAGTTCCTTTAATTGTTACTTCGGAAAAGCTATCATGGCCATTGAAGCTTTCTCTTTTTCTTTAGGTGTAGAGTCTTTGATTTGTAGAGGTTGTGTTGTTTTCTTCACTAAAGTTAGAACCTTTTTGCCCATTGAATCAAACACAGCTAGCTAACCTCTCTTTCATGACCTATTTTACCCTTTGAATTGGAACTAAGACTTTTCTCACTTGATTTCTTCTCAATTAATCCAATACCTTGCTTTTCTTCATCTCCCTTATAGTAGATAATGTTCATGTTCTCTTAAATATCTCAATTGACCCCCAACTCAAAGCTTTAACCACTCTTGAAATTTGAAACTCTTGATTATTGGTTGTACAAGCTTAATTTGGGTTAGGGAAGGTGATTTGATGATGATTCTCTATGTGGGTAAGATGAATTCTTCATGGATTGGCTTGGATTTAAGAAATTGTAGGATGAATTTTTGAAATTTAAGCTTTTGATTCTTGGATTCAAGGTGTTTTGGTATGATATGGGTGGTTGAATCTTCTTTGTAATGATGTGGAGAATGAATTGGATGTGTTTTTATGGTGGTTGGGTAGTGTTTTGATGATTGGTGAAGGTTTTTATGAGCTTCAATGGAGTTGGGAGAGTTTTGGGGAAGAAGGAGAAGCTTAAGGATTGAAAAATTCGTAATAGAGCAACCTCCTCACCCTTATAATCTGAAAAACGTGATTTTTTTCTCTCTCCAGCAGCGCGGTGCGGTGTACCGCGGCTATGGTCCGTTGTACCGCAACTTCTCTCGGCAAAAACCTCCCCAACAGCTAGATCTCAAAATGTTATGCAGTTTAGGCTCAAAGATCACCTGATTTCGACATCCGAGTGCAAAGATATGACTTGCCGAAGTTTTCTCAGACCGTGTCGAGATTTATTTATTTTTTCTTCAGTGGGGTTGGGCGGTATACCGGAGGTGAGGCGCGGTATACCGCAGCTTCTGTAGCGTCCTTCGTCAAAATACCCGTGGACCTACCCCGTGGCACGGGTTTTAACCGTGCGGTGCAGGGGGTAGTCCGCACGGGTCGATTTTTCATCTCTGGATAAGACCCGCGGCTCCAACCCGTGGTACGGGTTTTTGTCCTCTGCGGTATACCGCGGATGAGATCCGGTATACCGCGCAGCTGGTCAGAATCTCCGAAAATTTTTGTTTTCTCTTCCCTAACTCGATTTCTCCAATACCTAATCATCCAAAACACTAATACCTTTCTCAAATATGCAATATCAACTAAAAAAAACTAAACAAAACATAAACTAAAAACTTAAAAATTGCGGGTTGTCTCCCGTACAGCACTTTTATTTAACATCTTTCAAAGTTAGACGTGTTACCTCGATTAAGGATGATGAAATTTCCACCCTTTGCCTCTAATTCCCACGAACTTTTCAGCTCGATTCTTTATAATCATGGATGGTGCCATCCAAGATTTCGTGGGACGGGGTGTTTCTGGTGGTAACTCGATAGGATTACACTCCTCTGGTGATCCACTCATATCCTCAGTTTCGAATCTTCGTTTGTTAGAAAGAATGTCCTTCATGAATTTTATATATGTCGGCATTCTCTTGAGAGCTTCTACAAACGGTATTTTAATCTCTAACTTGCTCACCATGTCAACGAACTTCTTGAATTCCAGGTCATTATCCTTTTTTTTGACATGTGAAGGGTATGGTGGTGGAGGACATGTGTTGGTTACCACTGGGCTCTCTTTCTTTTCTGGTGTCTTCTCTGGGACACTTTTTTGTTCAACTACCTCTTCGACTGTATCCTCTATTGTTTCTTCTCCCCCCGTTTCTGGAATAGGGACTAGTTCTGGTTCTGGTCTTGGTGGAGGTAGTTGTTTTCCACTTCGTAATTTAACTGCATGACAAACTTTGTTTTCTGGAGCACTAGTATCACTTCGGAGTTGCCCTTCTGCAAAGGTTTGAAGTTTATTCACCATTTGTGACACTGTCTGCTCCATCTTCTTAAGCGCGTTCTGTGAGTTTTGGAATTCTTGCTGGCTAATTTCCATATCTTCAATAAGGTTCATTATCTTAGCCATGGTTGAATTCGAACTCGAAGGTTGTTCTTGTACGGTTTGCTGCATTAAATAAGGAGGTGGTTCTTGATAAGCTTCATTATAATCGGCGCTTCTTGATAGATAGGTTGTGGAGGATAGTACGATTGTGGTCGTGGTTGATAATAATCATCATGATAATGGTTATTATGATAATAAGTCTGTTGATCTCTGACCCAATTGTAATTCTGTGGGGGCTGATAATCAGCATAATTTCCTTGGGATTGATAATAACCATCATAATAATGGTCTCTTTGATAAGGCATGAAGGAAATTGAGGCTGGATTATTCATGCAATATTCCCACGAGTGATCTCTTGCTCCACAACTAGGACATGAAGGTAAGGTATGTACTAGATTCCTCTGAGCTAGTTTTCGCGATTGTTCTCGTAATTCCTCAAGTTGTTGGTTTAACTCTTTGACCTTTAGAGATTCTAAAGTCTCTGTTTGTTTTTTCTGATTCGAACGACCAACTTCTCTTGGTTTCAAGAAAATTCTCCATAATAGTATTAGCTTTTTCAGGATCTAATAACACGAAACCTTTATCTACTAATAAATCTGCTTTCGCCTAAAAAATCTGTAAAACAAAAACTAAAAAGAAAAGCGTAAAATAGAACTAACTAAAATATAGGCACAAGATAATTGCACAAGGACTAACGATGTAGTCCCCGGCAGCGGCGCCAAAAACTTGGTGTGGTCTAAGGTGTGATAAAAAGATGTTATAATTTAGATGCAAATAAACACCCTAAGCTAGCACGGTTCTGCAAGTATACAGATCGTATGCAAGTTTTAATGAATAAGTAAGATTCGTTCCTCAGGGTCTACGAAGGTTAAGAAGAACTTATGCAAATTATTCAAGTGCAGATATTAAAGATAGAAAAGATAAGACGCTAGTAGGAAGAAGAGATAGACAAATATTTATTTAGTTTTTAAATAATAAAACTAAACTAATAAACTAAAGACATAAAACAAATAAAAGAAAAGAAAAGAAGATAGTATGAAAGTTAGCTTGAGTAATTAGCATGTAATCCCCACTAGTTTTTCCGTTCTAAACATGTAAGGATAAATTATGTAGTATTTTAATAATCGGTTCCAATTCGCTATCGGTAGTTTCAAATAGGATTTACCTGTGTCAATAAGGCTTCCTAAGCAAATTTTTCTAGTAATTGGTAAATAGTCACAAGAACTAAACCATAGTGATTATCTAGTTAGGTTGATTTGTCAGATCTAAACCGAATACTAGACGTTATGTGCTAAACATGTAATTAAACACCGTTGTCAATGGTGACCTAACTACTAGATGGTAATTCTATATGGCCTAGGTTCCACAAGAACACGGAATATAAATAGAAACACATAAACAATGAATAAAAACTATAATTCAATTTAAAACATTGAATTCCCAAATTAGATAGATGTCAATCAAAACTAGGGTTCATACATATATGCTAAAACTCAAGTTAAAAAGAATTAATTCATACTAAGAAGAGAAGAGAAAAGAATTACAAAATAAGAGGTTGAAGAAAACATATGGTGTTCTGCTCCTTCCAGACTTCTTCTCTTGTGTTGCGGCTTCCTCTTGGCCTTAAGGTCTGGCCAAGGATAATTTAAGAGTGTTAAGAGGCTGTATTTATAGTGTATAGTTTGACCTAATTCGTTTCTTGGAGGAAAGACCAAGTAATAGACTCCAAGCTCAACTCAAATTCGTAAGGAAATAAAGATAAACACTACTGGACCGTTCTGGGCATATCTTCTTCGTTATTGGTCGTTTTGTGCTCCATAATATACCAAAGGAATCGTAACAGAATTATCTATGTCCCTATGAAAGGAATCTTCCAAATTCGGCTTCCTTGTAGGAGTAATTACCACTTTTTTAGGCGTGTGCTGCAGAAATTCAGATTTAGGCAGCTTTTCCTTTTCCTAATTGAACTCTGTTTCCTTCTATCTCCAATTACCATGCATATCTCTTTCCATATCTTGTAGTCTTTGACTTGGACTCTAATTAATCTCCATAATTATCTTTAAAGCTTCACACTAAATAAACAATTAAACCCAATATGCTCTAAAAATATCATGTTACTAAATCAAGACTCAAAATAGGAAAGTGCACTAAGTTAAGCTAAATTCAACCTATAAACTAATAAATAAGCCTAAAATGATGTCTCAGAATTATATTATATTATATTATCACAAATGAGGAGACATCAGTTGCTTACCTAGAGGGAGAGAAAGTTCGACAAGTCGCACCGGCTAGCCGGTCACACGACCGGTATGCCGGCCAAAAGAAAGCCCGTGGCCTCGGGTAGCTCAGCTCGGGTATTTTGACAGAGTTCGCACCTGGAAAAAAAGCAACACCGGCTAGCCGGTCAAACGACCAGTATGCCGGCCAAGAGAAATCACGTGGCCTCGGGCAGCGGCTCGGGTTGTTTGCCGAGAGGAGCAAAAAGACACACGTCCAGCACCGGCTAGCCGGCCAGATCCGCCGGTATGCCGGTCAGCATGGCGGTTTTGAAGAGTTTGTTTCCTTACACACTTCTTACCTTATCAAGTGTAAACCCTAGCCTCTCCCATACGAATTTTCCAGCTCCCAAACTTATAAATAGACCTTGAAGCTTGATTAAACCTCTACAACAAACACCATAACATCAATAATTCTCTCCTCCATCTTCCATAAACACAATTTCATCATCAAATTCATCACACCACACCATAAATCACCATCAAGATCATCAAGCTATAAAAGTTCTTCCAAGATTCATCAAGAAACCTTCTTTCTTCATACAATCCAAGCTAGAAACTCAAGCTACACCAATCTTTCTTAACTTTATTCTATCCTTGGTGTAACTTGAGTTTGGGGTCAAATCAAACATGACAAACAGAACAGATGCTATGGATTATAAAAGGAAGTTTTATATCCTAGGGAAGAACAAAAATTTGCCTGGTTCTACAGTTGAAAAGGCCATCAATCTTGATGAGCCTATTGAAGAGAAACAACATGAAGAGGCACCTGCACAACCACTACACAAGAAATTCACAGCTAGGATGAGGGTATCATCAAAGCCTAAAGAAAAAGCACCAATCCAAGATCAAGGTTCTTCTTCATCTTCTCAGAATAATTCTTGCACATCCCCATGGGCTATCAAATTTCAACAACAAATCGATCATCTAAGAAAACAAAACATAGCACTTTGGGAGGAAATTGCCAAGATGAATTCAACGTTGAAAGAGGTAACTACGAACATGGATATTGATAATTATTCTTTGGAGGAGGAGGAGGACATGATGGATCTTTATGGCCAGGTACCCCGTTCTAATTATTCTTCTTAATTGATGGTAGGCACTAGGTAGTTTAGTTTTTAATTTTATTTCTTTATTGAGTCTTTTTCGAGTCATGGGGACACGACTCACTTTTGAGTTTGGGGTGGGGTTCGTTGCCTCATCCCAATTTTTTGTGCTTTACATGCTTTTCAGAAAGAATTTTTTTAGGGTTACGTTTGACTGTAGAGTATTTTAAATTCCCCCATCAAGCATGCTTTTTATGAATTAATGATAGAAAATAGTTGACTTTAGGAGTTAGTATAAAACGCACTTTGATTGCATGCAAATATGAGATAATCGATAGGAAGAATTAACGAACAATGCAAAAGAAGTAAACTTGTGCTTAAGGATAATGGGTGATTTGTAGAACGTGAGATCTAAATGAGTAGAGAACCCACTTGGGTATGAACTAGAGGCAAGCTGTGTAGATATGAAAATGATAGCGGTAGTTCTTTGTTACCCCTTTGAATCCTTTTTGGCCTTCTATCCCTGAATTAATTATATCCTTCGTAGCCAAATTTTTAGCCTTTAATCCTTTCTTTTGTCGCCACATTATAAGCCAATATCCCTTTAGATTGATAGGCATGACCATATGACCCGCACTTTAATCACGATCCTGAGACTTCCTGTCTTGAGCTTGAGTTTGGGGTGGTGGGTCCACTATTATGGGAATTTACATTGGGTTGGGATTTTTGAGCTTATCAATTTTGCTTGGTGATATATGTTGATGATTCACAGGTTTACGATGTTGTATCCCTTTGTCAGGGTAATAGTGAATGAAAAAGAAGCTACGAGCTAAAGTTATGAACAGGCATAACTTCTGAAAAATAGCATGATATCTCAACATAAAAACGGGAGTCATAGCTATACAAAAAGAAAAAAATGAATAAATGATTTGAAAAAAATACATATTCAGACCGGCAAAGTGGAAATTTTTAGGTGAATCGTCCTTAGTACTTATTGGGTTAATTTGGGGATGCTAATTAAGATTGTCAATTGGTTTGAGTGAGAACGTTATTCGAGTGTAAACTCAAGCTCTTGGACAGTTTGTTGATGGTAAGTGAGGAGAGAGCCAAAAGCCCACTTCAAATTTACAAAATATACATACCATACCTTCCTTCAGCCTACGCTAAAACCGTAAAGACCTCGTGATTCCTAGATGCACAGTGAGTTAATAAGGAGTATGCTAAGTGGAGCGTTCAAAGCAAGTAAAGATCGAGGAACACCCTATAGCCACCATCTTGAGATAAGTAATAAGCGTAACCTTCTAGCATTGTGAAAGTAATTTTGGATTGATATTATTTTGTATTTGATTTTGCATGATATATGTATGTGTATATTAGTTCCTAGAGTAGACTATATGAGATTTGTTTTAAGTTGTGCTTTGGGGATATTTTCTAGATTCTACTTGCTGCGTTCACCTAAAAGAGGCCTTGTGTTAATTTTACTTTGTCGGGAGGACAAAGGTTTGAGTTGGGGGTCTTGATGTCTCCCTATTTGTTCTAAATATTAGCCCTCTGCAGACATCATTTTAGGTGAATTATTGACTTATTAGCTATACTTTTATGCTTATTTGATCATATTTCACTTTATCCACTTGGAATTTAGCTATTTGCAATTTCTAAGCTTTTGTGTGTAAATTTGACTATTTTTAGTGCAAAGTTAAATGGGTGCTTGAATTTCATGAAATACCAATCCAAGGTGGAGAAGTGATAATAGTGTCTTAGCTTAATTTGAGTGTATTAGGAAGTATTTGAGTCGAGTTTCTAATTTTAGAATGCGCTTTCCTATTTCTGTTTCTTGAATTATTGATTTATTCTTTTTAAGCATATGCGGTTTAATTATTTTATTTATTGGGAAGCTTTAAAAGATAAATGGTAATTACTTAGAGACCAAGTCGAGTTAGAGAAGGAAGGGAAAGAGATTTACATGGAAATAATAAGATTTAGGAAGGATATATGCAAAGAAGGAAAAGATAAAGATGTCTTATGAATCTAAAATTCCAGTCACGTTTCAAAGACGATTCCATAACTTAGGATTTTCTAGTAATTTGGAAAAATTGTTTGCTCCAATGGAAAGCTCTTTCCGAGACAAGCGGTTTCATATATTGGAACACCTTAAACGGATAAGTATTGAAAAAGATATGACCAAAACAAATCAGCAGCAGAATCTTAACTTTCCTCGATTTTAGGGTTACGAATTAAAGAGTTCTTGACTTGTCTTCCACTCCAAGTAAATTCGACCTAGGTCTTTCTAACACCTATAAATACACCCCTTATCCTCCTCTTTTAGACACACTTCATATAATTATCAAAGAGGCTTAAGGATTCAAGTCAGAGCAAGCAGGAAGGAAGCAAGCTAAGAGCTGGAGCAGTCATCTTCTCCAATTCAGAGCCAAACCCAACCTCTTCATTAGGTTTATTTATTTTCTTTCTGTAAAACATTATGTCTTTTAATTTATTTATTTTAGTTTTATTTTCCGTTATGAGCTAAACTTCTTAAGTGCTTGAGAATCGCTATATGGGTTGAACCTTAATTTATTTAATTGATGCTCTCTGATTTGGGATTTTTATAATTTAATTCGAATTGAGTAATTTAGTATTGTTTGTTATCGTAAGTTAATTTAACTATATTTAATTTGGCCAATTAGACATAGGTTTGAGTAATTAAGCTATTCACTTTGGTGGGGAAGTGATCATCTTGACGGGGGATTTAATTACTGACATAGGTAATAAACGTAAGATAGAAATTATTGATCCTGACGGACGTAGTTAATCTTATAGCCAATTGGGTAGAGAACTTGACATTCTAAGATTGATTATGATCGCCCTGGCGGGGTTCGTAACATCTGATAATAGCTCCTAAGTCCACCCTGACGGGGGTTAGGAGAATCTAGAATCGCGACTACTACTAGTTACTAATTTGCCCCATAGAAGAAGCATTGATTAAGTTTATTTCGCTGAAACCTAGCGTGACTCAAGTACTACTCTCTCATATTTTAGTCTCTTCATATTTATTTTCTTGCATTATTTTTAATTTTAGTTTAATATTTACTTTATTTTCACTTTAGTCCTTTAAACAAAAACAAAATAAAAATCTATTTCATTACTTTTAATTTTCATTCAAGCAACTATTTCTATTTATTGCATAACACTTTAATCATACCTAATCCGTCCCTGAGATCGATCCCGTTTACCGGTTATTACTTGGACGACCCGTACACTTGCGGTACGTGTCTTGCCTTGTTAGGGGTGTTTATTTAGAACACACTAGGAGACACTAGGTGTCTTGACTTGTCTTCCACTCCAAGTAAATTCGACCTAGGTTTTCCTAACACCTATAAATACACCCCTTAGCCTCCTCTTTAGACACACTTCATATAATTATCAAAGAGGCTTAAGGATTCGAGTCATAGCAAGCAGGAAGGAAGCAAGCTAAGAGCTGGAGCAGTCATATTCTCCAATTCAAAGCCAAACCCAACCTTTTCATTAGGTTTATTTATTTATTTTTTGGTAGAACATTATGTCTTTTAATTTATTTGTTTTAGTTTTATTTTCCGTTATGAGCTAAACTTCTTAAGTGCTTGAGAATCGCTATATGGGTTGAACCTTAATTTATTTAATTGATGCTCTCTGACCTTTGAGCCTAAACTGCATAACTTTTTGAGATCTAGCTTTTGGAGAGGTCGTCGTTCGCGACCGGTATGCCAGCCGGAACTCCGGTATGCCGGTGCCAGAAACACGTGCCCACGGCGGGTTGTTTGCCGAGAGGTACAAAAAGTAGGACCTCCAGCACCGGTATGCCGGCCAGTAGATCGGTTTTGAAGAGTTTGTTGCTATATACACTTCTTACTTCCTCAAGAAGAAACCCTAGTCTCTTCAAAAACGGTTTTCCAGACCCTAACCCATTATATACCTGCACAAAGACCACTACAACACCCAAGAACATTAAATCTTTCCTCCTAATCCATTCTAGACACACATCCAACAGCACAATCAGTCAAGAACATCAAGAAATATTCTCCTTCAACCTTAAGCCTCTTCATCAAAGCTTCAATATTAGTCATTAAACCTTCCACAAGCCATTACATATTGATTACCCATCTCATATAACACCATAATCCTTCATTACAAATCCTCAAAACATAAAATTTCAAAACTCTTCTCTAGTTTTTGATTATTTGAAGTGGAAAATAAAAATAAAAATAACTAAAAACTACTACTACTACTACTACTACTACTACTAAAAATAAATAACCCACACACTAATGAGACACAAGTCCCTGGCAGCTGCGCCAAAAACTTGGTGTCACCTAGGGTGTGATAACATTATGATAAATAAATAAGAAAAATAATGCACTAATCACCCTAGACTTAACACAGTACTGCAACTATTACCGGACGTATGCAAATTTTAATGATAAAAAGATTCGTTCCTCAGGGAGTTAAATGTGTTAGATAGATTGGTAATTAAATCTAGGTAGTAATTAATAATTAAAAGACTAGAAAGTAAATATGATTGAAGAGGAATAATGATTAAACTAACTAAACAAAAGACAATAAAGTAAATATGGAAGAATATAGATGAGAAAATATAGCTCAGGTTTTGCTCGTATGAACTAATCCTTCTATTTCTTCTACTAGTTAACAAGGGTGACAATATCTCTTAGATAAGTAGTCAGAATTCTAAATTTCTCCCTACCCCTATCAGGGTGGACTAGGGTGGCGACCTCACAATCACTAGGTTGCTAATGAGACTGACCTTCTAATGATGATCGGTGATTAAATCAAACACTAATGACTATCTAGTTCGGCAAGTCCGTCAAGATCACTATGCACACTAGACGTTTATGTGGTGTTTCAATAATTAGACACCCCTTACTGGTGACCATCTAACTTGATCAAGTTTAAGACAGAAAATATACCAAAGCACATAAAACAAATATATGGTTAAGCAACTAGAATCAAATTCAAACAATTCTCCCAAAGAAACATAGATATAAGAAAGTAGAATTCATAGATTATACATGTACAAAAACCCAAGCTATGGAAAAATTAGTTCATACATTAAGGAAATAAACTAAAATAAAGATACATGATTGTCATCTTTCTCTTTTATATACTCTAATGATAAATAAAACTTAAAAACTAGTTGTGAGAGGAAAGGATATGTTTACAAAGGTTTAAGGGTATATTTATAGGGGTCTAGGAAGCCCTAACGCGTTTTATTGGAGTGAAAGACAAGTAATTGGACTCCTAGTTCAACTCTAATTCGTAACCCTAAAATATAGAAAATGTAATAATCTGCCGTTGTTTTGTTTTAGATGTAAATTCTTCAATACAGCTTCGATTGACGAGTTCTTTATATCGAGACTAATCGACTCGGAAAGCTCTACAACTTTTCTTCAAACTATTCTTCCAAATTCCCAGCCAATCTTTAGTTATGATCACTTTAATGGACGTAGATGCTGGAATTCAAATTTACTTGACAACTTTATCTTTTCATACTTATCTTTTACTTCTTTTATCTTCAATATCCATCCATATCTTCTTTCCTTTATCTCTTAGAATTGATTTGGTATCTAATTAATTTCCATATATCTTTAAAGTTTCACACTAAATAAATAAATTAAACCAATATGCTCTAAAAATAATAAATTATTAAATCAAGACAAGAAATATGAAAATACAATCATACTAATAAAAATCGACTAAAGACTATTCTAAAACACCTAAAATGATGTCTCCAACTAAGATTAAATCATCACAAATGGGGAGACATCAACGTCTCTTTGGCTCGATACACATGAAGCAGCAAAAGCCTAGTACCTGATTCTTACTTTAGCATTATCACCATCTTGTTATCAAAATGTTACAAACAAATTCACCAAAACCTTCGAGGCCAGTAACTAAGTGTTTTTTTATCTGCATGCTCTTCCTCTTTCATATAAATTGGGCCAATTACATGAAGTTTAATTACTTCAAACTTTCTACCATTAGCATTTGAGGTGTTATTGAGTACAGAAAGTGCTTCTACAACTCTCTCATACTAAGAGTCCAATTTATCATTGATGTCTCCTCATTTGTGATAGTAAAATATACTCATGAGACATCATTTTAGGCTTATTTATTAGTTTATAGGTTGATTTTAGCTTATTTTAGTGCACTTTCCTATTTTGGGTCTTGATTTGTAGAATTATTATTTTTAGAGCATATTGGGTTTAATTGTTTATTTAGTGTGAAGCTTTAAAGATAATTATGGAGATTAATTAGAGTCCAAGTCAAAGACAACAACTTATGGAAGGAGATATGCATGGAAATTGGAGATAAGGAAATAATTGCTAAAAAGATGGAAAAGGAAAAGCTGCCTAAAACTGGGATTCTGCAAAGATAGGCGTTTTTACCTAATAAAGAGGCCGAATTTGGTAGATTACTCCTAAAGGGTCTAGATAATTCTGTTGCGATTCTTTTGGTATCTTGTGGAGCAAAATCGGACCAATAATAAAGAAGTTATGACCAAAACAACGCAGCAGTGTTTATCTTTATTTCCATACGAATTTGAGTTGGGCTAGGAGTCCATTACTTAACTTATCTCTAAAGAAACGAATTAGGTCAACCTCTAACCTATAAATACAGCCTCTTGACACTCTTAAATCATCCTTGGTGAAACCTTAAACCAAGAGGAAGCTTAGAACGCAAGAGAGAAGTCTGGAAGGAGCTGTCATCAACAATGTCTTCTTCTACCTTTAGATTTGTAATTTCTTTCTTTTCTTTCATGAACTAATTTTCTTTAGCTTGAGTTTTAGCATATATGTATGAACCCTAGTTTTTATTGACATCTATCTAATTTGGGAATTTAATGTTTTAAATAGAATTATAGTTTTTATTCTCTGTTTATGTGTTTAAATTTATATTCTGTGTTCTTGTGGACGGCCGCCATTAGAATTACCATCTAGTAATTAGGATACCATTGACAACGGTGTTTAATTGCATGTTTAGCACATAACGTTTAGTTTTAGGTTTGATCTGACAACCCAACCTAGCTAGATAATCACCATGGTTGAGTCTTGTGACTCTTTACCAATTACAGGAAAAGTTTGCTTAGGAAGCCTTATTGACACAGGTAAATCCTATTTTAAACTACCGATAGCATATTGGGACCGATTAGGGAAATACTACATAATTCACCCTTACATGTTTAGAACGGCAAAACTAGTGGGGATTACATGCTAATAACTTAAGCTATATTCTCATATTACTTCTCTTTCATATTTAATTTTCTGTCTTTAATTCCTTAGTTTAATTTAGTTTATTAGAAAATCAACAAAAATCTATTTGTCTTTACTTTTATTTGCGTTTAGTTGTTCTAGCTTTAATTATTTGCACTTGCTATTTGCATAAGATTCCTCTAACCTCTGTAGTCTCTGCGGAACGAATCATTATCTAAAACTTGCATACGATCTGTATACTTGCAGAACCGTGTAGTTTAGGGTGTTATTTGCACGTTAATTACATCTTATTTTATCACACCCTAGGCCCCACCAAGTTTTTGGCGCCGCTGCCGGGGACTACATCGTTAGTCCTTGTGCATATATCTTGTGCTTTTATTTTTAGTTAGTTCTATTTTACGCTTTTTGTTTTTAGTTTTTGTTTTTCAGATTTAGTTACAGATGGAGAACCCAAGGATACTTGAGTTACCCATCGAATTTAGAGTGGAGCCACGAGGAATTCGCGCTCCAGAAATCCAAGCCGCTAAATTTAAACCTGATCCTGGGATGCTAACTCAATTTGCATCTCATGGATTATTCAGCGGAGATGCACATCAAGATCCGATCCGATATATTCAGAAGTTCATGCAGATCTGTGATGCTTATATCATAAGAGGAGTTACTAGGAAGCAAGTATATTACTTGATGTTCCAGTTCTTCTTGACCGGATGTGCAAGCGATTGGTACGATACCCATCACCCTCATGTTATTCCAGATTGGGACAAGCTCCAAAAAAGATTCCTAGACCGTTTTTATCCGGTTAGTAGACGATTAAAAGACATGTTGGAGCTTGAACAATTTATGCAGAAAGAGGAAGAGAGTTTGGGTGAAGCATGGTTACGATTTACAGAGAAGAAAGCGAGGTGTCCATATCATAGATCCTCGCCAGAATATTATTTAACCTTGTTTTATGGAGGCCTTAATGACAAATCAAGAGAGAAAGCAGATTCGGTAGGAAACGCAGGTTTTGTGTTGCTAGATCCTGTAGAAGCTGAGTTGGGGATGGAAAGAATTCTCGAGAACGAGAGAAGTTGGCCAAGGAAATCAGTAAAGGAGAACAATTCAGAATCTCTAAAGCTTAAGGAATTGGCTAAACAACTCGAAGAGCTGACAGAACAAGCCCGAACAACTGCTCAGGTGAATACGGTACGCACAATTCCTTCGTGTCTTGGTTGTGGATCAAGAAATCATGTGTGGGCAGGATGTATGAATAATCCAGCAGTAGCTTCCGTTCAATATCCTCAAGATAACTATTACTCTAATGGTTATAATTATCCTCAAGAAAGCTACACTAATTATCAACAACCTCCACAACAAAAGAGTTGGGACAGAAAACAAGAAACTAGTCAGCAACCCCAACTTCAATCTTATAATCCTCCACAACCTATTCAGAAAAAGGCACCCATTGTTAAGAAAACTTGTCAAGAACCGAAGAAAGATCCACCTAAACAATCAATGCAATTGGCAAAACAAGAACAACTCCAGAGTTTGACTTCAAGTATGACTAAATTAATGCAAAACGTTGAGAAGAAAATAAATTATAGCCAACAGAGAGTTCGAACTCAGGAGAAGGTTATAAAGCAACTAGAGCATACTATATCACAGATGGCGAGTACATTACAAACTAGGCCGAAAGGGCAACTCCCAAGTGACACTATTGCTCCTAGAGACGATTCTTGCCATGCAGTTGAATTGCGAAGTGGGAAGCAACTGCCTCCACCAAGACCAGAACCAGAGCCTATCCCTATTCCAGAACAAAGGGGGGAAGAAATAATCAAAGATACAGTCAAAGAGGTAGTTCAACCAAAAAGTGTCCAAGCCGAGACACCTGATAAGACAAGACAACCAGTGGAACTCAGTACACGCCCTCCACCACCATACCCTTCACGTGTCAGGAAGAAGGACAATGACCTGGAATTCAAGAAGTTCATTGACATGTTGAAGAAATTAGAAATCAATATACCCCTTGTTGAAGCTCTCAAGAGAATGCCAAGCTACATGAAATTTATGAAAGACATTCTCTCCAACAAGCGAAGTATAGAGACTGGGGAACCAATTGGATTACCTAGGGAGTGCAGTGCTATATGTCAAAATGAGTTGCCACCAAAACTAGAAGATCCCGGAAGTTTTACAATTCCCATCGGCATTGGAGAAAATTGGACCGGGAAAGCATTATGTGATTTAGGTGCAAGCATCAATCTCATGCCTAAATCCCTGTTCGAGAAGCTTAATATCGGAGAAGTAGTACCTACATCTGTGGTACTACAAATGGCGGATCGCTCCCTCTCACGACCAATAGGTAAAATTGAAGATGTTTTAGTTAACGCGGGCTCTTTTATTTTTCCTTGTGATTTTATTATCCTTGACTACGACGCGGATAAGAATGTCCCCATCATTTTGGGTAGACCATTCTTAGCCACGGGGCGTACACTAATTGATGTTGAGAATGGTGAGTTGATCATGAGAGTACAAGGCGAACAGGTACGATTTAATGTGTTTCAAGCTATGAAATATCCTAAAGCGAAAGACGAGTGCTTCAAGGTAGATGTCATCGAAAAAATTACGCAAGAAATCTTCAATGAAGAAAGCTTAGAAAATGATCTTGACAAAGCCTTAGCACCTGAAACACCAGAACTCGAGATTCCCCCTGAAGATGTTGCTGCATTAGGGTTTAACATACGAGAACTACTTCGAGAGCCCGGTGACATTGAACCAATGAAACAACCATCTATAATAAGTCCACCTGTTCTCGAAGAAAAACCACTTCCAGATCACTTACGCTATGCATATCTAGGTACGAACAAAACTTTGCCTGTTATTATTTCTGCTAACCTTTCAGGTCCTCAAGAGGAGAAGCTACTTCAAGTACTTCGCGCAAACAAAGAAGCAATCGGATGGACTATTGCTGACATCAAGGGAATTAGTCCTTCCGTTTGCAAACACAAAATCATTCTTGAGAACGAAGGTGGGCGATCTATAGAGGGACAGAGAAGACTCATGCCAGCTATGAAAGAAGTGGTGAGGAAGGAAGTTATCAAGTTGTTAGATGCAGGAATTATCTATCCGATTGCTAGCAGTGATTGGGTTAGTCCAGTGCAGTGTGTTCCTAAGAAAGGAGGTTTTACCACCACCCTTAATGATCAAGGCGAAGCCATACCATCAAGACCAGTTGTGGGGTGGCGCGTGTGCATGGACTACCGGAGGCTGAACAAAGCAACAAAGAAAGATCACTTCCCGTTACCTTTCATTGATCAGATGCTAGACAAGCTTGCAGGGAGAGAATATTACTGTTTCCTAGACGGATATTCGGGTTATAATCAGATTTGTGTGGATCCCCTTGATCAACATAAAACAACTTTTACATGTCCGTTTGGTACTTTTGCTTACAGAAGAATGCCGTTTGGTTTATGCAATGCACCTGCCACGTTCCAGAGGTGCATGATGGCTATATTTTGGGACATGATTGATAAATATTTGGAGGTTTTTATGGATGATTTTTCGGTGTTTGGAGACAGTTTTGATGATTGTTTGAGTAATCTAGAGAAAGTCCTTGTGAGATGTAGAGAAAAAGATCTCGTGCTTAATTGGGAAAAATGCCACTTCATGGTTCAAGAGGGAATTGTGTTGGGACATAAAGTTTCGAAGGCAGGGATGGAGGTTGATCGTGCTAAAATTGAAGTTATCAAAACACTACCACCTCCGGTTTCTGTTAAAGGAGTGAGAAGTTTCTTGGGTCACGCAGGATTTTATCGACGATTTATTAAAGATTTCTCCAAGATCGCCAAACCGCTCTGCTCTTTACTTGAAAAGGATACTCCTTATAATTTTACTGAAGAATGTCTTCAAGCGTTTTTGACGATTAAGGAAAAACTGATCTCTACACCTGTTGTTATACCTCCTGATTGGAACGCTCCGTTTGAACTTATGTGCGATGCTAGTGATCACGCTATGGGTGTTGTGTTGGGACAGAGGAAAGACAAGATTTTCCACACGATTTATTATGCAAGCAAGACTTTCAACGCTGCCCAGATGAATTATACAGTAACGGAGAAAGAGATGTTGGCCGTGGTTTACGCTTTCGATAAATTTCGTCCCTATCTGGTTGGGAAGAAAACTATTGTATACACGGACCATTCAGCTATTAGGTACCTCATGGAGAAAAAGGACGCTAAGCCGCGTCTCATTAGATGGGTACTATTGCTGCAAGAATTCGACATAGATATTCGAGACCGAAAAGGATGCGACAATCAAGTTGCTGATCACTTATCAAGGCTCGAAGGATCTAATGCGAACAAGGAACCATTGTTGGTTAAAGAGGTATTCCCTGATGAACAACTTTTTGCTATTAAACGTGCTTTTGTGCCATGGTATGCAGATCTAGTCAACCTCATTGTGAGTGGTGTCTTTCCCAAAGATTTCCACCCACAACAAAGACAAAGATTGAACCACCAGGCCAAACAGTATTATTGGGATGAACCATACCTCTGGAAGATATGTAGTGACCAAGTGGTTAGAAGATGTGTACATGAAGGTGAGATGGAGAAAATTATTGAAAGTTGTCATAGTTCACCTTATGGAGGTCACTTTAAAGGCGATAGAACCGCAGCTAAAATTCTTCAATCCGGGTTCTATTGGCCAACCATACACAAAGATTGTCACAGTTTCGTCCAGTCATGCCACAGATGCCAAAAAACTGGTAATATATCAAAAAGAGACGCAATGCCGCTTAATAACATTCTTGGAGTTGAGATCTTTGATGTATGGGGAATAGATTTCATGGGACCTTTCATCACTTCCTATGGAAATCTTTATATTTTGCTTGCAGTAGACTATGTATCGAAATGGGTAGAAGCAGTGGCAACACCAAAGAACGATGCTCAAACAGTGATTAAATTCTTAAAATCAAACATCTTTTCAAGACATGGTACGCCACGTGTTCTCATCAGTGATAAAGGTACCCATTTTCTTAATGCTCCCGTAAGACATTTTCTTAAAAAGTTTGGAGTGAAACACCGTACTTCAACCGGTTATCACCCACAAACTAACGGTCAAGCTGAAGTTTCCAACCGGGAAATCAAATCTATTCTCGAGAAGACCGTGAACAAATCAAGGAAAGACTGGTCTTTAAAGCTAGATGATGCTCTCTGGGCATACAGAACAGCATTTAAAACACCAGTTGGGGCATCTCCATATCGCATGGTCTACGGCAAAGCGTGTCATCTACCGATTGAACTAGAAGCTCGAGCCTACTGGGCTATTAAAACTCTGAATCTAGACCCAGACTTGGCCGGGAAACAAAGGATGATGCAATTGAACGAATTGGAGGAGCTTCGTTATCATGCCTATGAAAATTCACGTCTCTATAAGGAGAAAACAAAGCGATGGCATGATAAACGGATCCGTCCAAAGAATCTCGAGATTGGACAGAAGGTTTTATTATACAACTCTCGATTTTCAAACTACCCAGGAAAGCTTAAATCCCGTTGGGAGGGACCTTACATTGTCACCAAAGTCACACCGCATGGAGCGATTGAGATTGAAAATCCAGCCGAGCAACGGACATTCATGGTGAATGGCCAGCGTTTGAAGAGATACTATGACAGTGAGGACTTTGAGCAAGGAGAGAAAATCTACCTTGTCGAATGCGCTTAGCCTGAGGTACACGTCTAACTCAAAGACGTTAAACAAAAGTGCTCTTGGGAGACACCCCTTGTTTTAATTGTTTTTTAGATTAGTTGTTTTTGCTTTGTAGTGTTTAGTTTTTAGTTAGTGTAAATTTTTAATTGTGTTTTCAAGCTAATGGGAGAGAAAGGTAGTGTGTTATTGTGCAGGAAACGAGTTTGGGGTCAAAAGGAAAAATCTGGAGGAACTTCAAGTCTGGCGCGGACTACCCCGCGGACTACCCCATGGTCCGCAGGGATGCACCGCGCCCCAAAAACCCGTACCACGGGTTGGCTAGCTCGGGTTTTATCCAGAAGGTCGAAAAAAAATCACGGGGCATGGCGCGGTACACCGGACCCTAGTCCGCACGGCCAAAAACCCGTACCACGGGTTGGGCACCGCGGGTTTTTTGACGGACATGCTGCGGACTACCCCCTGCACCGCACCCCTGGTCCGCGACCCAAAAACCCGTACCACGGGGTGCTAGCTCGGGTATTATCCAGTAGGTAAAAATTTTGGAGCAACAGAAGCTGCGGTACACCGCGGGATATGTCCGGTGCACCGCAAGAGGCGGTTTAAAGAAGGAATTCTTTTCCTAATCAAACTCTTACCTTATGAGATTAAACCTAGCCTTCCATACACGAATTTTTCAGACCCAAACCCTATATAAACATCTTAAAGCTTGTGCAAACCTTCACAATTAACACAATTAACTCATCAAATCCTCTCCTAAATCTTCCATAAACACAATCCTTCATCAAAGTCATCACACTACACCATTAAAACACCATCATATTCAACAAGCTTTAAAGAATTCTTCCAAGATCAAATCCTATAACCTTTCTCTTTAACCAATTCCAAGCAACAACATCAAGCTAAACCAATTTTCCTTAAAACTTTTAATCCATCCTTGGTGTAACTTGAGTTGTGGGTGAATCAAGCATGACTAACAGATCTGAAGCTATGGAATACAAGAGAAAGTGTTCAATCCTTGGGAAGAATAAGAAATTGCCTGGAGCTACCATTGAAAAACCCATCAATATTGATGAGGTTTCTGAAGAATCAAAAGAACAGGCACCTGAACAACCACTACCAAAGAAGAGATTAACTGCTAGAATGTCCACACCATCAAGGAGGCCTTTAGACAAGATAAAAATCCAAGACCAAGGTTCTTCTACCTCCTCTGCCAAAATTGCTTATGATCTTCCTCCTTGGGCTATTCAGTTACAGAACGAAGTTGAAAGATTACGTGAAGATAACAAAGACCTTTGGGTAGAAATTATGCAATTGGAAACAAGGGTAGATAATTCGACCTTGTACAAGGATATAGATGATTACACCGATCCCTCAGCTTCAGAAGATGAGGATGATATGATGGATCTCTATGGCCAGCCAGGTAAGTCATTCTAATTTTTCTCAATAGCTTGGATGCATTAGGTAGTTTAGTTAGTTTTATTTTAAATTTTATTTCATGCTTGAGTCTTTTTCGAGTCGTGGGGACACGGCTCACTTTTGAGTTGGGGGTGGGGATTCGTTGTCCTCATCTTCCTTTTTGTTTTTGCATAAAATTTAAAATTTTTAGGTTGAATTAAGGCATAGAATATCTTGAATGTACCTATTGAGCATGATTTTATTAGGTCAATGATAGTAGGTAGTATGTTTTTGAAAGATGCAAACAAATTTGTTTAGATGCATGCATGAAAACAGGAAATAAAGGATAGAAAAGTTAATGAGCAATGCTAAGAAATCACGTTGAAACTTAGGGATAGTTATTTGGTGTGTAGAACGTGAGGTTTAAAATTAGTTGAAAACCCACTTGTCTATGAACTATTAGTGAAAACGTAACGAAATCCGGTAGTTAGAAAAATGAATAAGGCAGTTCTTTCATGATAAAACACTTGAAGCCTTTATACTTTCTCACCCTTTTATTTGATTATTGTTATTTATCCGTCTTAGCCCCTCTGAGCCTTTCTAAAGCCTTTTTATTGAACCACATTATAATCCATACCCTAGTTTTAGGACTTATCTATATGACCCGCACTCGAATCGCAAAACCTTAGACAACTCGTTTTAGAGCTTGAGTTTGGGGTGGTGGGTTTCATCATTAGGGAACTTTGGGAATTAGGGAATTATCTTTGTGATTTTATTGATGATGAATTGTTATTATTGTAACCCTTTGCCGGGGTAATAGTGAATGAAAAAGAAGCTACGAGCTAAATTTGCCAACAAGGGCATAAAAAAAGAAAAAGAATATATATAAAAAAAAAAAATAGCGTGATATCTCGAACATCAAAAAGAGAGTCATAGCTATACAAAAGAAAAAATTGATTTGAAAAGAGAATATATATTCGGACCGGCAAAGTGGATTTTATATCATCAAAGGTTTTAATTGGGATTATTGGGGATGCACATTAAAAAGCATCAATAAATTGGGTTGAGTGAGAACATCTTTGAGTGAACAACTCAAGCTCTAGGGCGATTCGTTGATGGCTAGTGAGGAGAGAGCCAAAAGCTCACTTTTCATTATCCAAATATACCACACCCGTCCTTAAGCCAAGTTATAACCAAGACCTTAGGATTTTTAACTACTAGGTGGAGAAACAATTGAACTATTAGGTAGTAGGTAAGTGGATCATTGGATGCTGTATTTGGGACCTATGAACAACCTATAGCCAATAACCTGAACTAAGTTATCATCCTCTCCTTCTGGCATTGCGAAATTAATCTTAACTTGAAATTATGGAATGTTGATTACATGTATATTAGGCATATTTGTGCATTATTTCTTTAGCATTACTACATGAGATTTTTTTGGATTTTATGCTCTAGGATCATTCATTATATTTTGTTCTTGTTCTCCTCCGACTTCTTCTTGTTTATTTTGACTACCCTACTGTTCTTTACTTCTATTGTATCGGGACGATACAACTTTGAGTTGGGGGTCTTGATGTCTCCTCATTTGTGATAGTAAAATATACTCATGAGACATCATTTTAGGCTTATTTATTAGTTTATAGGTTGATTTTAGCTTATTTTAGTGCACTTTCCTATTTTGGGTCTTGATTTGTAGAATTATTATTTTTAGAGCATATTGGGTTTAATTGTTTATTTAGTGTGAAGCTTTAAAGATAATTATGGAGATTAATTAGAGTCCAAGTCAAAGACAACAACTTATGGAAGGAGATATGCATGGAAATTGGAGATAAGGAAATAATTGCTAAAAAGATGGAAAAGGAAAAGCTGCCTAAAATTGGGATTCTGCAAAGATAGGCGTTTTTACCTAATAAAGAGGCCGAATTTGGTAGATTACTCCTAAAGGGTCTAGATAATTCTGTTGCGATTCTTTTGGTATCTTGTGGAGCAAAATCGGACCAATAATAAAGAAGTTATGACCAAAACAACGCAGCAGTGTTTATCTTTATTTCCATACGAATTTGAGTTGGGCTAGGAGTCCATTACTTAACTTATCTCTAAAGAAACGAATTAGGTCAACCTCTAACCTATAAATACAGCCTCTTGACACTCTTAAATCATCCTTGGTGAAACCTTAAACCAAGAGGAAGCTTAGAACGCAAGAGAGAAGTCTGGAAGGAGCTGTCATCAACAATGTCTTCTTCTACCTTTAGATTTGTAATTTCTTTCTTTTCTTTCATGAACTAATTTTCTTTAGCTTGAGTTTTAGCATATATGTATGAACCCTAGTTTTTATTGACATCTATCTAATTTGGGAATTTAATGTTTTAAATAGAATTATAGTTTTTATTCTCTGTTTATGTGTTTAAATTTATATTCTGTGTTCTTGTGGACGGCCGCCATTAGAATTACCATCTAGTAATTAGGATACCATTGACAACGGTGTTTAATTGCATGTTTAGCACATAACGTTTAGTTTTAGGTTTGATCTGACAACCCAACCTAGCTAGATAATCACCATGGTTGAGTCTTGTGACTCTTTACCAATTACAGGAAAAGTTTGCTTAGGAAGCCTTATTGACACAGGTAAATCCTATTTTAAACTACCGATAGCATATTGGGACCGATTAGGGAAATACTACATAATTCACCCTTACATGTTTAGAACGGCAAAACTAGTGGGGATTACATGCTAATAACTTAAGCTATATTCTCATATTACTTCTCTTTCATATTTAATTTTCTGTCTTTAATTCCTTAGTTTAATTTAGTTTATTAGAAAATCAACAAAAATCTATTTGTCTTTACTTTTATTTGCGTTTAGTTGTTCTAGCTTTAATTATTTGCACTTGCTATTTGCATAAGATTCCTCTAACCTCTGTAGTCTCTGCGGAACGAATCATTATCTAAAACTTGCATACGATCTGTATACTTGCAGAACCGTGTAGTTTAGGGTGTTATTTGCACGTTAATTACATCTTATTTTATCACACCCTAGGCCCCACCAATCATCAGTACAGGATAGCATAACCACACCAGATTTTACAAAACTTCACATGTTATCAACATGCACGTTTGTATCATCATCACGTGTAAATACATGTATGTACGCAGAAAATCTGGACGGTGATGTCTCCCGATTTGTTCTAATTATTAGCCCCTTGGAGACATCCTTTTAGGTGAATAAATGATTTATTTGATAGACTTTTAGGCTTAATTGATCATATTGCACTTCCTCCCCTTGGAAATTAACTATTTGCAGAATCTGAGCTTTTGTGCGTAAATTTGACTATTTTTAATGCAAAGTTAATAGGTTCTTGAATTTCATGAAAGACCAATCCAAGGAGAAGAAGTGAGAATAAAGTATTAGTGTATTTTAGAGTGTTAGGAAATGATTTTGAGTCGAGTTTCTATTTTTAGAGTACACTTTCCTATTTCTATTTCTTGATTTATTGATTTATTCTTTTTAAGCATATGTGGTTTAATTATTTATTTAATGTGAAGCTTTAAAAGATAAATGGTAATTAATTAGAGACCAAGTCAAGATAAAGATGAAAGGAAAGAAGATTTACATGGAAATAAGAAGATTTAGGAAAGATTTATTCAAAGGAGGAAAAGATAAAGCTGCCTTGTGAATCTGAAATTCCAGCCACGTTTTAAAGATTAATTCATAATTAAAGATTGGCATGGAATTTGGACGAGTGGTCTGCACCAATAGAAAGCTCTTTCCAAGACAAACAGTTTCATATATTGGAACTTCTCAAACGGATAAGTATTGAAAAAGATATGACCAAATCAAATCAGCAGAAGAATCTTACCTTTCCTAGAATTTAGAGCTACGAATTTAAGAGTCCTTGACTTGTCTTCCACTCCAAGAAATTCGACCTAGGGTCCTCCAACACCTATAAAAACACCCCTTAGACCTCATAATTCAGTACCTCTCATATTTTACACAATTCTTAACATCCTTAGAGAGAGAGTCAACCACTTCAGAGCAAGAAGGCAAAGGAGGAGCTAGAGCTGGAGGAATTATGTTCTTCCATCAACAGTCATCTAATCCTTAGGTTATATATTTCTTTTCTGTAATTAAATATGATGCCTTTCTATTTAGTTTCAGTCTTTAATATTACCATGAGCTAAACTTTTCTTTATTTGATAATCGCAATAAAGGGATGAACCCTAGTTAATTTAATTTATGTTTTGAATTTCGGATTGTATGATTTAATTTGAATTAGGTCTTAGATATTGGATATTACTTTGTTCTTAATCACTATTTCTTTTCGGTACAACTAGAAATAGATTTTAGTATTTAGGCTATTTCATATAGTGGCGTATGGATCATCCGACAGTGGGGTTTGAATACAGACTTAGGTAATACCCGTGCAATGGACGAAAGTCATATGATTTACATAGCCAAAGAGGTAAAATATTATTCATCTGAAAGTAGCTTATATTCACCCTGACGGGGTTTGTAATACCGTACGATAGCTCTTAAGTCCACCCTGACGGGGGCTAGGAGATATTAGATTCCCGACTAGTATACTAATACCAATTCTACCCTTAAACAAAGCATAGGTTATATTAGTTAGGTGGATTCCTTGCGAGACTTAAGTATCTCTCTTATCTGAAGTCAGTCTTTTATTTGCTTTTATTTATTTCAATTTAGTCTTCATTTATTTGCGTATTTAGTTATTAGAAAAACCAAACAAAAATCATCTTAATTTACTTTTCTGTAACAATTATCTCTACTATCTGATTAATACTGGAGTTGAACCTAATCCGTCCCTGAGAACGAACTCGGTTTATCGAATATTACTTGGACAACCGTACACTTGCGGTAATTGTGGTTCCTTTACTTTCGTACTTAATTTAATAACACACCAGGACCCACCAAGTTTTTGGCGCCGCTGCCGGGGACGGTAGCGTGAGACCCCGGTGTTAATCTTTAGTAGTTTTAATTGTTTATTTATTTTTTCAGTTTTACGCTTGGTTTTTGTTTTTGTTTTTGTTGTACAGATTTTTAGTCAGGTAATGATCAAAAGGTTTTATTGAAGATGCATAGAGGACATTACCCGGATCCCAATCCATATGACTATTGGGAAGACTCTTCTGGACAACAACAATGGGGTAGTAACTTCTACCAACAATCTTATCAATACCCGCAAGAGCAGGATTGGAACAACCAGTGGATCGGGAATAATCAACAACAACCATCATATCACTATTAGCAAGAGCAAGCATGTAACAACCAATGGGTTGAAAACATTCAAAACTCTGCACCTCATCACTATCAGCAAGAAATTGACAATGATATACGTTCTAAACTCCAGCGCTTAGTAGAGGAAACTAACGCCACCCATGCACGCATGCAACAAATGGTAGAAGAATGGGGTAGTATGTCTTATGAAGATTCCACTCCCCCGAGGGATGGAAGCGATCAACCGGGAAAAGTAGTGGAGGAGGAGGTGTTGAAGGAAGATACTAGTGATAGTGATAAGACCATCATGCCAGTTATAAATGAGGACCACCATGTGGTTGACAACCCTATTAGCATGGTGGAAGGAGGTGTAGCAACAAAAATCCTAGAAATTGTAACTGAGATTGCCATTCCAATGGTGCGTGCACATGATCAAGATACTGAACGCGAACAAGTAGAAGAGGTGATCGAGATTAGTAAGATTCCACATCAAGAATATGATGAAGTAATAGTGGAAGATTGGGTTGAAAGCGAAGACGAATATGAAGTGGTTGAGGAATCAATTGAAGAATTAAAGCTTCATAATAAAAGAGAAATCGAATCCCCACCACAAAAAGTTCACCAATCACTATCTCCACCACAAATCATCATTAGAGACGAAAAACTGAAATCACCTCTATTACTAAAAATGATCAATAGGTGCTACGCAAGAAAGGTGCTACACCGCAAGAGTAAAGCGGCAAGGAGGAGCACCTACCCACCCCCCTTTAAAGAGGAATGCGAGATTGAAGAGAATAAAAATGAGCTTATACCGTTGAGGACGGTTAACTACTATCGTGTGGCGAAGAATAAGTTTCGTCGTGAAAGTAAGAAGGTGAAACGGAGATACTACCCTCCCCCTTTCAGAGATCGATTGAATAAAATTTTAAGGGGGAAGGTTTCAAAGCTTACATGCCAAGGACGAGGCGAATTCAAGCGGAGGAGAACCGCAAGGGCCTCAATACCATCGTCATGGAAGGTAACGCGTCGAACTTAAAGACGTAATAAACAAAAGTGCTTCTTAGGAGACAACCCATGTTTAATTTGCTTTATGTTTTTCAATTCCCAGTGTATATTATAAGTAATTGTCGAGTTTTAGTGTCTACTTTTAAAAGAAATGAGAAGGGTAGTGTGTTATTGGTGCAGGAATTGAGTTTTCGGTGCTAGGAAACGAAAGAAGAAATTCAAGGGAAAAATTCGGCTCCAGGTCCGGTATACCGCGCCAGAACCCCGGTATACCGCAGGAAGAAAACCCGTGTCACGTGTTACTAACGCGGGTTTTATACAGAATGGAAAAAAATTGTCGATGCGCGGTCCGGTATACCGCGTGATATGTCCGGTATACCGCAGGAGGAAAAACCCGTACCACGGGTTTTTGGACGGAGAAGAGATATTGAACAGTAGCAAAAACCCGTGCCACGGGTTATATATCACGGGGTCTTGGCAGAGACGAAAAAAATGAAGAGCTGTTGGGTCCGGTATACCGGAGGTCATGCCCGGTATGCCGCGGTATGTCGGTTTTGAAGAGTTTGTGCCTTATAAACTTCCTACTTCATCAAGAAGTAACCCTAGCCTCTTCAAAAACGAATTTTCCAGAACTTAACCCTTATATACCTGCACAAAGACCACTACAACACCAAAGAACATCAAATCCTTCCTCCTATTTCATTCTAAACACACATCAAACACCACAATCTTTCAAGAAATTCAAGAAATCTTCTACTTTAAGCTTTAGCCTCTTCATCAAAGCTTCAAACCTATTCATTAAACCTTCCCCAAGCTATTACATATTGATTACCCATCTCATATAACACCTAAATCCTTCATTATGAATCCTCAAAACATCAAATATCAAAACTCTTCTCTAGTTTTTGATTATTTGAAGTTTTGAGTTTGGGGTTCATTGAGATGTCAAAGATTGGGAAGACAAGAATACCATGGAGAGGAAGAGGAAGTTGGAGAACCTATTATTACTTTTGGAGTGTTGAAAGATGTAGTTGAAAGAATGGAACTTTTGGAGGATAATCATGAAGAGGTGTTGAAACCCATAGGAAAAATCACAAAAGAGTTGGAGCTTATGCAAATCATATTACGTGGAGTTAGCAATGTTCCACATGCCACCTACGCAACACAAGGAGCTCAACCTACACGCAACCATGGAAACCAGCTTCGTGCTGGTTCAGATACGTTTTCCTGTCCCTTTCTCATTTGTTTTATTAAGTTTTTATTTGCTTTCTTGAGTCTTTTTCGAGTCGTGGGGACACGACTCATTTTTGAGTTTGGGGTGGGGTTCGTTGCCTCAACCCAATTTTTTGTGTTTTCAATAAAATTGATCTAAGGGTTGCGTTGACTGTAGAGTATTTTAAATGCCCCCATCAAGCATGCTTTTTGTGAATGAATGATAGAAAATAGTTGAGTTTAGGAGTTAGTATGAAACTGAACTTTGATTGCATGCAAATATGAGATAATTGATAGGAAAAATTAATGAACAATGCAAAAGAAGTAAACTTGTACTTAAGGATAATAGGTGGTTTGTAGAACGTGAGATCTAAATGTGTAGAGAACCCACTTAGGTATGAACTAGAGACAAGTTGTGTAATTAGGAAGATGATAGAGGCAGTACTTTGTTAGCCCTTTGAATCCTTTTTGGCCTTCTATCCCTGAATTAATTTTATCCTTCTTATACAAATTTTTAGCCTTTAAGCCTTTCTTTTGTCGCCACATTATAAGCCAATATCCCTTTAGATCGTTAGGCATGACCATATGACCCGCACTTGAATCACGATCCTGAGACTTCCTGTCTTGAGCTTGAGTTTGGGGTGGTGGGTCCACCATATGGGAATTTACATTGGGTTGGGATTTTTTGAGCTTATCAATGATGCTTTGTGCTACACATGTTGATGATTCACAGGTTTATTATATTGTAACCCTTTGTCGGGGTAATAGTGAATGGAAAAGAAGCCACGAGCTCAAGTTATGAACAGGCATAACTATGAAAAATAGCATGATATCTCAACATTAAAGAGAGTCATAGCTATACAAAAGAAAAGAAAAAAAATGAATGATTTAAAAAGAAAATATATTCGGACCGGCAAAGTGGAAATTTTTAAGTGAATCATCCTTAGTGCTTATTGGGTTAATTTGGGAACGCTAATTAAGCGCGTCAATTGGGTTGAGTGAGAACGTTATTCGAGTGTAAACTCAAGCTCTTGGACAGTTTGTTGATGGTAAGTGAGGAGAGAGCCAAAAGCTCACTTCAAATTTACCAAATATACATACCATACCGTCCTTAAGCCTACGCTAAAACCGTCAAGACCTCGTGATTCCTAGATGCACAGTGAGTTAATAGGGAATATGCTAAGTGGAGCGTTCAAAGCAAGTAAAGATCAAGGAACACCCTATAGCCACCATCTTGAGATAAGTAATAAGCGTAACCTTCTAGCATTATGAAATTAATTTTGGATTGATATTGTTTTGTATTTGATTTTGCATGATAAGTGTAGGTGTATATTAATTCCTAGGTCAGACTATATGAGATTTGTTTTAAGTTTTGCTTTGGGATTATTTTCTAGATTCTACCTTCTGCGTTCACCTAAAAGATCCTTTGTTTTTATTTTACTTTGTCGGGACGACAAAGGTTTGAGTTTGGGGTCTTGATGTCTCCCGATTTGTTCTAATAATTAGCCCCTTGGAGACATTCTTTTAGGTGAATAAATGATTTATTTGATAGACTTTTAGGCTTAATTGATTATATTGCACTTCCTCCCCTTGGAAATTAACTATTTGCAGAATCTGAGCTTTTGTGCGTAAATTTGACTATTTTTAATGCAAAGTTAATAGGTTCTTGAATTTCATGAAAGACCAATCCAAGGAGAAGAAGTGAGAATAAAGTCTTAGTGTATTTTAGAGTGTTAGGAAATGATTTTGAGTCGAGTTTCTATTTTTAGAGTACACTTTCCTATTTCTATTTCTTGATTTCTTGATTTATTCTTTTTAAGCATATGCGGTTTAATTATTTATTTAATGTGAAGCTTTAAAATATAAATGGTAATTAATTAGAAACCAAGTCAAGATAAAGATGAAAGGAAAGAAGATTTACATGGAAATAAGAAGATTTAGGAAAGATTTATCCAAAGGAGGAAAAGATAAAGCTGCCTTGTGAATCTAAAATTCCAGCCACGTTTTAAAGATTAATTCATAATTAAATATTGGCATGGATTCTGGACGAGTGGTCTGCACCAATAGAAAGCTCTTTCCAAGACAAGCAGTTTCATATATTGGAACTTCTCAAACGGATAAGTATTGAAAAAGATATGACCAAATCAAATCAGCAGAAGAATCTTACCTTTCCTAGAATTTAGAGCCACGAATTTAAGAGTCCTTGACTTGTCTTCCACTCCAAGAAATTCGACCTAGGGTCCTCCAACACCTATAAATACACCCCTTAGACCTCATAATTCAGTACCTCTCATATTTTACACAATTCTTAACATCCTTAGAGAGAGAGAGAGAGAGAGAGAGTCGACCACTTTAGAGCAAGACGGCAAAGGAGGAGTTAGAGCTGGAGGAATTCTGTTCTTCCATCAACAGTCATCTAATCCTTAGGTTATAGATTTCTTTTCTGTAATTAAATATGATGTCTTTCTATTTAGTTTCAGTCTTTAATATTACCATAAGCTAAACTTTTCTTTACTTGATAATCGCAATAAAGGGATGAACCCTAGTTAATTTAATTTATGTTTTGAATTTGGGATTGTATGATTTAATTTGAATTAGGTCTTAGATATTGGATATTACTTTGTTCTTAATCACTATTTTTTTTCGGTACAACAAGAAATAGATTTTAGTATTTAGGCTATTCCATATAGTGGCGTATGGATCATCCGACAGGGGGGTTTGAATACAGATTTAGGTAATACTCGTGTAATGGACGAAAGTCATATGATTTACATAGCCAAAGAGGTAAAATATTATTCATCTATAAGTAGCTTATATTCACCCTGACGGGGTTTGTAATACCGTAGGATAGCTCTTAGGTCCACCCTGACGGGGGCTAGGAGATATTAGATTCCCGACTAGTATACTAATACCAATTCTACCCTTAAACAAAGCATAGGTTATATTAGTTAGATGGATTCCTTGCGAGACTCAAGTATCTCTCTTATCTGAAGTCAGTCTTTTATTTTCTTTTATTTATTTCAATTAAGTCTTTATTTATTTGCGTATTTAGTTATTAGAAAAACCAAACAAAAATCATCTTATTTTACTTTTATGTAAAAATTATCTCTACTATCTGATTAATACTAGAGTTGAACCTAATCCGTCCCTGAGAACGAACTCGATTTATCGAATATTACTTGGACAACCGTACACTTGCAGTAATTGTGGTTCCTTTACTTTCGTACTTAATTTAATAACACACCAGGACCCACCAGACGGTACAATTGAGAATATTGTAATTGAATAGTTACCATACAACCCTCTAGGCAGTCAAATAGCCTTCTTCACTCCAAGATATGATTTTAGTATATCTTCAATTTGTTCTTTTGTCATATCGAGGGTTTTGTTTTTATTCAATAAGCACTTTTCTGTGGTAAAATAAGTCCATGTAACAAACAAAACTCTTGTAATACTCAAAAAATAAAATAGGCATACACAAGGAAAACAAAACCAAATAAATTTAAAAGAGTGGTGTACCTTCTCCATCCACCTTCCAAAACTATTGACTGGGTAAATCTAGGAATATTCTCTATCCCAAAAATCTATGGTGAAAAAACAAGAATGAGAAACATAACTGAAATATTTATAAGACAATTACGCCCTTAAAGAGTTACTAACCTTCCTTGCCACAGGATGGTCGAGACTCCAGTCCTTATAACATCCATCATCAATAAAAACAACCTTTTTCAAAACATTGTACGTTAGATGAACCTTTTTATAAGCATCAAGGTTTGTCAAAAGTCTTACCTCCCCAGCTATTGAAAGTCCAGTCAATTCCAGCAATCTACAACTTGGAGATTTCACCACAAACTGAAATAATATAAGCCAAGAGGTTCATTAAAAACCCACAAAGCGGCTCATCTATATACACAATTAGATTGGGAAGGAAGATACACTCCGTGACCCTTTTCAATGCTTCTAGGAAACCTCTTGATATATCTTCCTCTTTTTTCTTTATAGCAGAAATTAGATGTTTAATTATATCACATACACCCACTCCGTGCAACACAAAATGAGATATTATTCCAGGACCAAGATAAACCTGCATCAACACATTAAATGAGTATGTACTGAGTACAATATTATTTTTCAAATAAAAATAAACCTGCTATTTTGAAGACACAACGACTCCCATGGCAAACCCTAACCTCAAATCCAAACGCTCCATTTACTCTCCTATTGAATCTTAACCCTAGCTAATCATATGAAAACAATATGAATCCATTTTGATTCGATCTTTGAAATCATTTTGCGTTATAAATATATATATATATGCTTCAAATACTTCTCTATTATCGCCTTCTCAATTCTAGACCTTCAGATATCGAGTAATTGTTACCTCCAAGATTACGATGGTGCCATTAAATCTGTGCTTGGAACAATTCCTTCTCTTCTGAAGATAGAGAGACATAATGAAGTAACGTAGAGAGAAATTAGTGTGGGGTTTATTGATTCTATAGAGAATTATGGTGGCCTAATCCTTGATATTAAGGAGGAAGTAGAGAAATTTAAAGAGAGAGAGAGAGATAAATATTTTTTTTTTCAACAAAAAAGAAAGATAAATAATTTGTTAGTACTTTTAATTTGGTAGCTTCAGTAAAATTGGAAAATGTTTTGCGTTTTGCTTTATGAGATTAGGTAATAGCTGACTCTTAGGGTGTATTTGGATTAACGAGGGATTCTTTAGTAAAGGATAGGAAATGAGAGTATAATAAAGAAATAGAAAAGGAGAGTATTTAATTTTGTTTGGATTGAATAAAAGGAGAGGAAGGGATTTTATTAGAGGATTATCGGTATATGGTGTTTGGATTAGAACAAAATGGAAGGAAGGGGTTCTTTTTATAACTAGATAACTTATATACCCATATTAAAATATTTTATAAAGAAAATAAGGGTAATTTAGACATTACAACGTAACAAAAGAATCCTTCCTTCCTAATCCCACCGAATTGGAAGGATTGAATATATAAGTTCATAAAGGATTGTAAGAATCCTTTTATAATCTATCCCCTCTAATTTTTTCCAGTACAAACAAGGGACATGATTGTTATTATCATTTAATACAATCGTATCCCTCCCAATCCCCCATCCAACAAACCCTTACTTTTACTAAGGAGAGTGGACAATTGTAAATTATGATTTTTATAACATCTATATAGTAGAGAGTGGGGAATATACGGTTGCCAAATTCTATACCTTTTTGTTGTATAATGGGAATGGGTCTGATAACACAAATCCTCCAATGGCATAATGGTGAATTACTTTCTATTAGTGTCATCTATGTGGTCGTTTGTCATTGTACGTTTTCAGTTCTAGGCTTATTTTTCAATATCTTATCATCTTGTAAGCGTCATTCATCATGGTCGGGTAGAAATACCCTTGTCAAATCATTTTATTTTCCATCAATGAATAGCCATAAATAACATTGCGTTATCCTCGTAGAACGGTCGACCTTCTTCCATTTTAACATATCTTAGCAACGACCCTTCATAAGATTGCTTGTATAAGTTTCTGCTTGCATGATAAATATTTTTGATAAACAAATTAAAGCTCGAGCATCTTCTTGTTTTCGAGAAGTAGTCCCTCCTCTAGCCAAGATTTTAGTTCTCCCATCCATCTTTGTTTGGTTTCTAATAACACGTACTTCCATTATTTTGATTGAAGACACAATTTGTTGGTTAGTATTATTGTAACGTGACATATTTGGTAACTTGGTCCTTAATTGCCATTCTGGTCAAGAAGTTTGCTCGAGTGTTGTTTGCCCTTATAACATGTATGGTGTCAAAGTTTATGATAATTACTTAGGTTTTTTTTTTGGGTTAAGTAAACGGTTGTATTAAAAGAAAATAGTTGTACATTATACATGAGAGTTACCTACTTAGGCCCGAAGGCTTAAAGTAACAACAAAGAAGTTAAATCCATCTAACTCATACTAATACAAGCTTATCTCCCACTGACATCAATAAATGAATAATGATAGAACAAGTAAAATAAAATGAAAATTATATACAACTTAATTTCCTTGGTAACAGATTCCCTATATGTAGAACCACCTCTCAAAACTAGGTGATTCCTTTCTTTCCAAATACAATGCACAGTAGCTCCAAAATCGATCCTCCAATCTTTTCTCCTCCAATTTTCTCTAGCTTTAAGTTTTTTAGCCATTTCAAAGCACTAAGGAGCATATTCACTTCCTTATCTATTCCTAGCCAAGAATTTATCTCATCCCAAATTGTCTTCATATAAGCACAATCAGAAAAAAGATGCTTATTTGACTTAAAGTATTCCCCACATAAATTAGAGAGAGGATCCAACTCCAAATAAGTATTGTGATCCTTAGTTTTAAGTCTCTCCCTCAAATCCATCCAAACAATAATTGCATGTTTAGCAAAAACACATGAGTCCCAAATAATTTTATCCCAAAGTTTCAAAAAAGTTTTCCCACGAAATAAATCGTAAAGTTTTTTATATAAAGCATAAAAATCCTTACTTGATACCTCATGTGTAAGGGGATTTCCCGAGGAAAACCACAAAGCAAATATACTCTCCCGACCTTCTACTCCTAAGGACCCACCAATAATATCCTTTAGCTCCCAAATATTTTTTAAAAGAGGGAAATCTCCCTTTTTAAATTGCCATTCCCAAATACCATAAACTTGAAAATACTCCCCATGAATCCACCTAATCCACATTCAGTCCTTTTTATCTACAACTTTTTAAAGCATTTTTAAAAGTAATGCTTTGTTCCATGCTCCTAAATCTTTCAAACGAAGCCCACATTCTTCTTTCAGAACACAAATTTTGCTCCAACTAACTTGAGGTGGCTTATTTTCCCAATAAAAATTCCAAAAAATACTAATAACACGATCTCAAACACTAAGCGGAACCGAAAATATACTAAACCAAAAGAAAATAACCCCTTAGAGGACCAATCTAATTAGTTCCAATATCACTGCAAAAGAAACAGAAGAAGCTCACCAAGATCTTAAATAACCTTCCAATTTTTCAAAAAAAGGTTTATAATCCCTTGAAAGCAAAATGGAAGAGCCAAGCGGGACACCTAAATAACGAAACGACATGATACCTTTCTCCAAGAGTTTAGGTGCCAAACCATTCTCTATGTCATCATTTGAACCCCAATATAATAAATATTAGACTTTTCAATATTTAATCGAAGTCTTAAACAATCTCCAAAGGTATTTAAGCTATCCATAAGAATTTTTATCAACTCTTTATCTCCCTTTGAAAGTAGAATTAAATCATCCGCAAAGGCTAGATGGGTAATCTTTTTCTTTTCTCATTTCAGATGATATTTGAATTTATTATTCGTATTTTTTTTTAAAAGTCTAGAGAAATACTCAAGACAAAGGATAAAACGATAAGGAGAAATAGGATCACCTTTTCTCAATACTTTTTTGCCTTTAAAGATGCCATGAATTTCTCCATTTATAGCCACTGAATATTAAGGTGATGAAACACAAGCCCTAATCTAACCCACAAATTTTTTCCGAAAAATTTAAACCCCTTAAGAACTTCATGAAGAAATTCCATGAGATCGAAATATACGCCTTTCGTAAGTAAATCTTTATCATGCATCTCGGGGAGCTACTATTATTGTTGTACTCCCTTAAAATCTCTTGCATAGGTGTATATTATCAACCATAGATCTACCCTGCATAAAAGAAATTTGAGATTCATCCACTAAGTTATTAAGCATCGATTAGTCGATCTGCCATGATAATAGTAATCGCCTTAGAAACCACATTAAAACAAGAAATGGGTCGAAAGTGATCCCACACAAGTCGGGTCATCTATCTTTGGAATCAATGCGATTATAGTAGTATATAATTAACGAAGCAAAAAAACTAGA
Organism: Nemophila menziesii; assembly: GCA_029959085.1. NCBI lineage: Eukaryota > Viridiplantae > Streptophyta > Magnoliopsida > Boraginales > Hydrophyllaceae > Nemophila > Nemophila menziesii. The sequence goes on from JARWIR010000024.1 coordinate 4,179,558, forward strand.
AGCGAAGAATTCACGTACCGCTAATATGACATCTTGTCCAAGAATATCCATGAACGTTTAAATAAAGAAGAAAAAAAGCCATCGAGTCTGGGAGCCTTATCATTTACTATTCTAAAAATAGCCTCTTTTATCTCAATATCGGTTATATCTCTATACAATCAACACCTTGCTCATGAGAAAGTATACTCCCTCAACTAAAAACATCGGAATCAACTTGTTGTATCCTTTGTTCCCAATAATTCTTGAAATCGATTAATTAACTCTTCATAAACTTGTGTACTAGAACTAGATAATTCTCCATTAGCACAAATAATATTAGGAATAAATCTCTTCCTTTGCTTACTCTTTATTATACCATGAAACAATTTCTAACACCTATCACATTTAAGAGAATAGCCAAGCTTAGCCTTTTGTTGAAGAAAGCTGATCCCGGCTTTCTCAAGAAGTCTCGCCTTATTTCGAAGTCCAGCTAAAACATTAAAACTACAATCATTAATTAAGTTTTGTTGGAAAGATACCTCGGCCTTTTCAAGATCCTCCTTAGCTTGCTTTTGCTCTTGCAGAAATATGAAAGAAATGTTCTTTATGAAGATTCCGTAGATCAAATTTCAACACCTTTAGTTTTTGGCAAAGTATGTATTGTCTAGTGCCCGAAGCGACGGTCTTATTCCATCCATTTTCCGCTTTTATATTATAATTATCATGCTCAACTCACATATTAATAAACCGGAACAGAACCACTCTATTAACATGTTGCAAGAAAATATTTACTACACAAGGCGAGTGATCGGACACACTCGATTTAGGTAAGAACTCCGCGTGAATATAGTAATCGGATTCATCCAATTTATGATTACCCAAAGCCGATCTATCTTGCTTAGAACATGATTAATTTTCCAAGTAAAGAATTGTGTGGTATATTGAATATTTTCAATGCCCAAACAATTGCATCAATCAGAAAATTCCTCAAAATTACCAACCGTTACACTTTTCCCTCTAATTCTTTCATTCGCAGCTAAAGTATTATTAAAATCACCCAAAATAAGCCACGCATCATCAAAAGTAGCAGCAAAATCAATAAAGTGTTTCCACAAACTTATATGCAAATCTTTATCATTCATGCCATATATAAAAGAAGTGTAAAAGTTTAAAGAAGTAACCTTACACACAATTTTGCAATAATTGACTTGCGGTATTCTCTCAATAATTTTCACTTGCACCTTATCCGGGTCCCAAACAATAAAAATTCTCTCATGTTCTACAAGATCGAAGTTATTAACACTCTTCCATCCTCTAACCATACTATTCATAAAGTGATCCACTTGAATCGTATTGCTTTTAGTCTCCAAAATACCAAAAATATCTATATTTTTACGTCTTATAAGAGCTACTACTACTCGTCTCTTATGGGCTGAGACGAAACCCCTAGTGTTCCAAGTTGTAATAATCATTAAGAACCCTCGAAGGGTTTCCTCTTATTCTTTTCTTCTTTTCGCTCTTTAAACATGCGCCTTTAGCCTTCCAATATCGTCTCTTTTGTCAATTATATTCTTTTCTATCAAGTGTGAGTTCTTATAACTCGACTCATACTTATTGTTTTTTTTACTAACAACCATCTCGAAAGGAACCTCCTTTTTACTCTCGAAAGTATTTAAACTTACCTCTTTTTCGCGGTTTTTAGATAGGTTTTTTATTGCTTCCAATTCCGAGAATACAATCATTACAGCTGAGCGTGAACTCAAACCTACTCGAAGAAGACAAACCTTGCCGCGGCTATCAAGTTCCGGAACAGTAAGGTCCAAGCTTTTTTTTTTACCTGCTGTGCAGTTTTTTGTGACTGCTGCACTGTTTCATTTATGTTCGTAAGTGCCTGTAATGGACCTCCAAAAGTCATTTAACTAAGACTATTATATTGTTAATTAGGTACAGTAGCATGCACACGTGATGTTTCATGGTGCCTCATTTTGGTACTCATTTGAAACAAAAAGAGAGTGCAGCCGAGTGGATAATATTATATTATCACTAGGAGCTCCAACATTTTCATGCACACGTGATACCAACTCATGCACATGTGATACTTCATGCTGGACATGTGATACTTCATGCTGCAGCCAAGTCGACCGCCTTTGATGGAGCTGTTTCTTTGAAGAAGGTTGCGAAGTAATACTGGACATGTGATACTTCATCACGTGGCTGCAGCTGGTGGAGAGCATCAATTCGCTGCAGATTTAGCTGAGGCTGCTTTTTAGTATAAACAGCAGCCTTCTGGGGAGCTGCTACAACACAGTTTTGTGGAGAGCAGGGCCCAGCTGGAATAACAAATAAGTCCCTGCTTTGGTATTCCAATTATTGGAATGTGCACAGAAGATTCCTTGAAAAAATCATTTTTTCTTTATGTGCATCCAAATATTTTTTTGGTCAGCACGCCTTCATCATAAATGTAACTCTCGTACCTAAACACTTTACATTTCTCACAACAAGGAGAAAAGTTTTCGTATTCAACTTCTACATAATTTTTTTTCTCTTTATGTGATCTGAAATCCACTCTATATTTCTTATCTCCTTACTCAAATCCAATTTGACAAGTACTCTCGCGTATCTAATATCTTCACTTTCAAACATAATACCATCCGTGCGGATCGGTTTGCCGACTTGTAAAAACAAATCTTGGCTAAACCATCATTAGTTCTAACCTATTCCAAGAGTTTTCTTTAAATGACCCAAGTAGGTATTCTAATAATCTCAAGGTTACTAAAGTCAAAAAAATCTGGTATTTTCGTAAAAAAGAGTCGCCTATACGAAAGAAATAGACCTTTTGCAAGGATATACTTATTGTCTTGACCCTTACCAAATTTGAAGATTAACACCGGTTGGATGCTTCCTAACTTTACATTCCACTTCCATTCCTTTACAATCCTTTGAATATCTTCCATATTAATGTCTCCCAATTTGTTCGAATTATTAGCCCTTTGGAGACATCCTTTTAGGTGAATATTTGACTTACTTGATATACTTTTATGCTCATTTCATCATATTACACTTTCTCACCTTGGAATTAGACTATTTGCAGTTTTAGAGCTTTGTGCGTTAATTTGGTTATTTATAGTGCAAAGTTAGTAGATTCTTGAATTTCATGGAAAACCACTATAAGGAGGAGAATTGAGAACTAAATTCTTAGAGTATTTTTAGTGTGTTAGGAAGTATTTTGTTCGAGTTTCTAATTTTAGAATGCACTTCCTAATTTCTAGTCTTTATTTAATAATTTATTAATTTTTAAATCATATGCGGTTTAATTATTTATTTATTGTGAAGCTTTAAAAGATATATGATAATTAATTAGAGACCAAGTCAAGTCTAAGAAGTAACGGAAAAAAGATATACCTGGAAATAAGAAGATTAAGGAATGATATATGCAAAGAAGGAAAAGATAAAGTTACCAAATAAATCTTAAATTCCAACCACGTTCAAAGACCAGCTCACAACTTAATATTGGCTAGGAATTTCAGAGAATGGTCTCAACCAATGGATAGAGCTTTCCGAGACAAGTGATTTCGATTTAAAGAACGTGTCACACAGACAAGTATTGAAGGAGATATGACCAAATCAAATCAGTAACATAATCTTACCTTTCCTATATTTTAGGGATGAGAATTAAAGAGTTCTATACTTGTCTTCCACTCCAAGTAAAAACGAATTAGGGCTTCCTAGCACCTATAAATACACCCCTTAGCCTCCTCTTTACACACACTTCAGATAATTACACAAGAGGCTTAAGGTATTCAAGTCAGAGCAAGAAGGCAAGGAGAAACTAGAGCTGGGAGAATTCTGTTCTTCCATCAACAGTCATTCCACCCTTTAGGTTATCACTTTATTTTCTGTAATTGAATATGAATTCCTTTTATTTATTTTTAGTCTTTAATTTTATCATGAGATAAATTTCATATACTTGAGAATCGCAATAAAGGTATGAACCTTAATTAATTTAATCTGTGTTTTGAATTTGGGATTGTTATGATTTAAATTAAGTTGAGTATTAGATATTGGATATTACTTTGTTTTCATTACTAATTCTTATCTATGCAACTAGAATTATCTTTTAGTATTTGGGATATTCACTTTAGTGGCAAAGTGATCATCCGACAAGGGGTTTGAATGCAGACTTAGGTAATACCCGTGTAATGTTCGTTATTGACTGATAGGCTTAACTAATTACATAGCCAAAGAGGTAAATTCATATTATCCAAAGAGGCATATTCGCCATTATAGGGGTTTATAGTACTTTAGGATAGCTCCTAGGTCCACCCGATAGGGGGCTAGGAGACATTAGAGTCCTGACTAGTATTATAATACCAATTCTAACCTTAAACAAAGCATAGGTTACATCAATTAGGTGGATTCCTTGCGAGACTCAAGTATCTCTCATCTCTGAAGTTAGTCAATTGATTTACTTTATTTCTCTCTAGTTATTTACTTCTAGTCTTTATTTATTTTCATCTTTTTAATCTAGAAAACCAAACAAAAATCTTCTATTTTATTTTTCTGTCAACAATTATTCTTACTACTTGATTAATATTTGGGTTGAACCTAATCCGTCCCTGAGAACGAAACCCGATCTATCGGATATTACTTGGACAACCGTGCACTTGCGGTATTGTGGTTCCTTTTATTTATCCTATTATTTTCTAACACCCCAGGACCCCCCAAGTTTTTGGCGCCGCTGCCGGGGACGGTAGCGTGTGACCCGGTGTTAATCTTTAGTAGTTTAATTGTTATTTTAGTTTCAGTTTTACGCCTTGGGTTGTCTTACTTTCTCAGGTTTACAGGTTTTGGTATATGCTTGAAGATCTCGTGATTCTTGAGAATCCCAAAAGCCTAGTTCGAGAAGCAAACAAAAGAAAGAAAGAAGCTAAAGCAAAAAAAAAGGTGGATTAATTAGCAAGAGAAGCAATGGATGACATTGATCCTCCTCTTGTTCCTCAAGTTCCACAAGTTCAACCCCCTCAGAACAATGATCAGTGGTTTATCAATGGTCCTAAATAAGCTCCATATCGAGCTCCTGCCCTCGGAATTGGTCCTGCAGATATTAATGTCGCGAGATACATACCCGATCCTGGTATGTTGTCTCAATTTCAGAGTTATGGCAATTTCTGAGGAGCACCTGGCGAAGACCCAATCTGTGCTGTACAGAATTTCATGCAAATTTGCGATTCCTATATCACGCAAGGAGTGATAAGAGATCAAATGTATTTCGCAATTTTAGGTATTTCATTATAGATGGAGCAAGTGAATGGCATGATTCTCAAGAACCTGGATCAATCACTACATGGGACGCATTACAAACTGCGTTCTTCGATAGATACTACCCAACAAATATGAGATGAGACGCAAAAGTTTAGTTAACCTCGTTTAGACAAGATCAAGACGAGACTTTGGGTAGATATTGGTCAAGATTTCAGATTTGTTTAAGAAGAGTCCCTGATCATGGCCTCACAGAAATGCAACAAATGAAGATATTTAATAAAGGCCTTGATGGACCTTCAAGAAAAGATTTAGACCTGCTTTGTGGTGGTGGATTTTTACAAGTACAACCAGTTCATGCTAAGATTATTTTGAATAGAACAGTGACGAATGAGATTGGTTGGAACACCATGAGAACACCGGTCCGAAGTGGACGTTATAAAGATATTAGTGTTGTGATTGAAGAAAAATTCTCCTCATTGGAGAATAAATTGAAGAGCACGTTGGAGCAGCAATTGAAACATCTTACCCTAGCTGTTACAAACGGTTTTGAAGGTAGAAGAGCAGATGTTAATGTTACACAAGAAGTTTATGGGTGTTCTAACTGCGGTGTACAAGATCATGATTGGGAGCATTGTCAAAACAATCCAGAAGCCTTAATGTTTGTTTCCAACTGAAGGAACTATAATGCAGGTGGTCAAGGTTATCAACCGAATAGAAACCATCCGGGTTTCCAATATTCAAATCCAAATGGGGCCGCTAATCCGACTTATGCATATCAGCCGCGTTCCCGTGATAATAACTATCAACCAAAACCACAAAACAACTACCAAGGGGGACAAGGTTACGGAAATCAAGCTCAGAGACAACCTCCTCAAGACACCTACACCGAGACCATGAATTAGAAGGCTCTACCTGCTCAACCTCAAGAAGGTGCATTAGATGTTCAGCAAACCGTGTTGACATTATTCAACATTCGAACAAAAGCTAGCCTAGAGCAAACAATCTACATCCGCGGCAATTAAAATGTTAGAGAATCAGATAGCTCAGATGTCGAAGCAATTGAGTCAACGTCAACAAGGACAACTGGAGAGTGACACTGAAGAACCTAAGTAAAGAGAAGATTGTAATGCAGTAACACTTAGAAGTGGTAAGAAGCTCCACCACCTCCTTTTTACGTGATGAAAGAAAAAGAAACAACTGTGAAAGAGAAACCAAAAAATATGTGGTGGAGAAAGAAGATGAACCTAAAGTAGTTGAAGTGGAGAAGATTCCAGAAAAGCCAAAGATCAATGATATTATAGAAACCCGTCCTCCTCAACCTTTTCCCTTAAGAGTTCAGAAGAAAGGAGACATAGATGACTATCAGAAGTTCTTAATTATGGTACGAGGTCTTAATATTAATGTGTCATCCTTAGATGCTATTAGAGATGTGCCGAAGTACATTAAATTCTTGAAAAGAGCCATCACCAACAAGAGACCACACCGTGAGAATGAGATGATAGGATTGCCAGAAGAATGCAGTGCCATATGCCAAAGTAAGTTGCCACCTAAACTTTTTGATCCTAGAAGTTTTACGATTCCTATTTCTATTGGTAATGAGTGGAAAAGAAAAACTTTGTGTGATTTGGGTGCGAGTATCAATTTCATGCCCAAGTCAATTTTTGATAAACTAAAGATAGGAAACGCAAGACCTACTTCCATGATCTTGCAAATGGCTGATAGATCCCTCTCACATCCTGAGGGACGAATAGAAGATGTCCTCGTCAAGGCAGGTACTTTAATTTTTCTCGTTTATTTTGTTATACTTGAATACAACGCGGATAGGATTGTCCCCATCATCTTGGTTCGACCATTCCTAGCCACGGGGCGTACTATGATTGATGTAGAAAACGGAGAATTAACCATGCGATTTCAAGACGAGAAGGTGAAGTTAAACGTGTTTAAGGCCATGAAGTTTCCAGACCCCCAAGAGGTATTTGATTGTATGAATTTTAATGATATCTTACAGGCCGCCCTAACAATTGACTTACCAGAGATAATGGAAGAACTAACCAAAACAGTAGCCGCTCTAAATTCTGGAAACATAAAGCATAGGCAACTCTCCTATGAACCAGTACGAGAGCCAGGGGAGATAGTATCTAAAAAGAAACCATCTATCGAATCTCCCCCACAATTAGAAGAGAAGCCGCTTCTGTCACACTTGAGGTATGCTTATTTAGTGACTAACAACACTCTACATGTTATTGTTTTAGCTACTTTAACAGGTCCTTCAGAAGACAAACTACTGCGTATAGTAAGAGAATAATAAAGAGGCGATTGGTTGGACTATTGCTGACATCAAAGGTATTAGTCCTTCCTATTGCCAAAACAAAATTATTCTGGAAGATGAGAATGCACGATCAGCTGAAGGGCAAAGAAGATTGATGCCAGCTATGAAAGAAGTAGTGAAGAAAGAAGTTATTAAATTACTAAATACGGGAATCATTTATCCCATAGCTAGTAGCAAGTCGGTGAGTCCAGTTCAATGCATACCAAAGAAGGGTGGTATCACTACCATCTTGAATGAACAGAATGAAGCCATTCCCTCAAAAACCGTTGTTGGTTGGAGAGTATGTATGGATTATCGTAAGTTGAACAAGACCACCAGAAAATATCACTTCCCTCTTCCGTTTATAGATCAGATGTTAGACAAGCTAGATGGGATAGAATATTATTGCTTTTTGGATGATTATTCAGGACACAGTCAGATATATGTAAATCCGAAAGACCAACACAAGACAACCTTTACATGTCCCTTTGGTACCTTTGCCTTCCAAAGGATGCCATTTGGACTATGTAATTTACTTGCTACTTTTCAGAGATGTATGATGGAAATCTTTTGGGACATGATTTATGATTTCCTTGAGGTATTTATGGATGACTTTTCTGTGTTTGGTGATAGCTTTGAGGAGTGTTTACGAAACTTGGAGAAGGTATTAATTAGATGCAAGGAGACTGATTTGGTGTTGAACTGGGAAAAATGTCACTTTATGGTCCGTGATGGTATAGTGTTGGGTCACAAGGTTTCAAGTGCTGGTTTAGAAGTGGATCGTGCGAAGATTGAGGTAATCAAGACTCTTACCCCTCCCACTTCTGTAAAAGGGGTAAGAAGCTTTTTGGGTCATGCTGGTGTTTACCGACGTTTTATCAAGGACTTCTCTAAAATCTCTAAGCCATTGTGTAACTTACTTGAAAAGGACACCAAATTCCTTTTTGATAAAGCTTGCATAAAGGCATTCAACGAGATCAAAGAGAAGCTTATTTCTGCACTATTTGTATTACCTCCCAATTGGAAGATTCCGTTTGAAATTATGTGTGATGCTAGTGATCTTGCGATGGGTGTTGTTCTGGGTCAGAGAAATAATAAGGTATTTCATTCCATTTATTATGCTAGTAAGGTCTTTACAAGTGCTCAAATAAATTATACCGTAACTGAGAAAGAGCTACTAACTATAGTGTATGCCTTTGACAAATTTCGTTTCTATCTACTTGGGGCGAAAGTTGTTGTGTTCACCGATCATTCTGCTATTAAGTACCTTATGGAAAAGAAAGATGCTAAGTCGCGTTTAATCAGATGGGTACTAGTATCACAAGAGTTTGACTTAGAGATTCGAGATCGAAAGGGTTGTGAAAATTAGGTTGCAGATCATTTGTCGCGTCTTGAAGGTTCTGAGTCTAATGGGGGACTTGAGTTGGTAAGGGAAGAGGTTCCTGATTAGAGTTTGTTTTCAGTTTATGCAATGGGAACTCCTTGGTACGCGGATATAGCAAATATTATTGTGAGTGGTTCTTTTCTTCAAAGAGCTACCTCAGAAGAGAAGAAGAGATTACTCCATCGCGCTAAGCAATTCTTTTGGGAGCATCCTTTCATCTACAAAAAATGTAGTGATCAAATGGTAAGAAGATGCATACCAGATATGGATATTCAGTTAGTGGTTGCAAGTTGTCATGATTCACCATACGGAGGACACTTTAAAGGTGATCGTACAGCTGCAAAGGTACTACAATCCGGTTTTTACTGGCCTACTTTACATAAGGATTGTCATGAATATGTCAAGAAGTGTCATAGATGCCAGTTTACTAGTAATATATCTAAGAGAGATGAGATTTCGTGTAATAATATTCTCGAATTTGAGATATTCGATATATGGGGTATTGGTTTCATGGGTCCCTTTGTACCGTCTAATGGAAATCTTTACATCCTACTAGCTGTTGATTACGTGTCCAAATGGGTAGAGGCGGTTGCTCTACCAACCAATGATTCGCGAGTGGTGATAAAGTTCTTAAAACCACACATCTTCACTAGACATGGCATGCCTAGAGTTATTATCAGTGATGGAGGTTCTCATTTTGTTAACAGATACTTGAAGGCTGTGTTAGAGAGGTATGGGGTGAGACATCGTGTATCTACAGCTTATCATCCACAAGCAAATGGTCAAGATGAGGTCTCTAATCGAGAGATCAAATCCATTCTAGAGAAGACAGTTGGTTCCACACGCAAGCATTGGTCAATGAAATTAAATGATGCGTTGTGGGTATATCATACTGCATTCAAGACGCCTGTTGGTGCATCTTCGTATCGCATAATTTGTGGTAAGGCTTTTCACTTGCCTCTCAAGCTCAAAATGGGTGCCTATTGGGCGATAGCGGAGATGAATATGGATTCTACTTTAGTCACGGAGAATCGTATGATGAAACTGAATGAACTTGATGAGTTTCGATTTCATGCCTATGAGAATGCTAAACTTTACAAAGAAAAGACAAAGAGATGGCATGATAATCACATTCGTGAGAAGAAATTCAAAGTGGGACAAATGGTCCTCAAGTATAAGTCCAAGTTCATCAATTATCCGGGTAAGTTGAGATCAAAGTGGTCTGTCCCTTTCGTAGTGACCAAAGTTTACGCCCCATGGAGCTATAGAAATCGAAAACCCAGACGAGCAACGCACCTTTATGGTGAATGGGCATTGGCTGAAACTTTATCATGTAGGCGAGGATACCAATCGCAGGGTAGATCGACATCCCGGGGAAGTCATGTACCTTCTTGAAGCTGAATAGTTTCGAGAGGTAACCCGTCGAGCTTAACAACGTTAAACAAAATCCATTTCAATTATATATTAGTTTATTGATTTATGTTGTTCGATTCCTAGTGTATAATTCTAAGTAATTGTCGATTCTTAGTGTCTACTTGTAAAAGAAATGAGAAAGGTAGTGTGTTAAATGTGCAGGAATTGAGTTTGGGGTGCTGGTGGGGCCTAGGGTGTGATAAAATAAGATATAATTAACGTGAAAATAACACCCTAAAGCTACACGGTTCTGCAAGTATACAGATCGTATGCAAGTTTTAGTTAAAAGATTAAGATTCGTTCCGCAGAGACTACGAAGGTTAGGAGAATCTTATGCAAATACCAAGTGCAGATAAGTTAAAGCTAGAACAACTAAACGCAAATAAAAGTAAAGACAAATAGATTTTTGTTGGTTTTCTAATTAACTAAATTAAAACTAAGAATTAAAAGAAAAAAAATAAATATGAAAGGGAAGGAATATGAGAATATAGCTCGAGTTATTAGCATGTAATCCCGACTAGTTTTGCCGTTCTAAACATGTAAGGGTGAATTATGTAGTATTTCCCTAATCGGTCCCAATTCGCTATCGGTAGTTTCAAATAGGATTTACCTGTGACAATAAGGCTTCCTAAGCAAACTTTTCTTATAATTGGTAAATAGACACAAGAACTAAACCATAGTGATTTCTAGCTAGGTTGGGTTGTCAGATCAGACCTAATACTAGACGTTATGTGCTAAACATGCAATTAAACACCGTTGTCAATGGTGATCTAATTACTAGATGGTAATTCTAAATGGCGGCCGTCCAAAAGAACACAGAATATAAGTCCAAACACATAAATAGAGAATAAAAACTATAATATACTTTAAAACATTAAATTCCCAAATTAGATAGATGTCAATTAAAACTAGGGTTCATACATATATGCTAAAACTCAAGTTAAAGAAATTTAGTTCATGAAAGAAAAGAAAGAAATTACAAATTTAAATGTAGAAGAAGACATTGTTGATGAACAGCTTCTTCCAGACTTCTCTCTTGTGTTGTAGGCTCCTCTTGGTTTAAGGTTTCACCAAGGATGATTTAAGAGTGTTAAGAGGCTGTATTTATAGTGTATAGGTTGACCTAATTCGTTTCTTAGAGATAAGACCAAGTAATAGACTCCAAGCCCAACTCAAATTCGTAAGGAAATAAAGATAAACACTGCTGGACCGTTTTGGGCATATCTTCTTCGTTATTGGTTGGTTTGAGCTCCATAAGATACCAAAAGAATCGTAACAGAATTATCTTTGTCCCTATGAAAGGAATCTTCCAAAATCGGCTTCCTTGTAGAAGAAATTACCACTTCTTTAGGCGTGTGCTGCAGAAATTAGATTAGGCAGCTTTTCCTTTTCCATGTTTTTAGCCTTTGTTTCCTTTATCTCCAATTACCATGTAAATCTCTTTCCATAAGTTGCTGTCTTTGACTTTGACTCTAATTAATCTCCATAATTATCTTTAAAGCTTCACACTAAATAAACAATTAAACCCAATATGCTCTAAAAATATTATGTTACTAAATCAAGACCCAAGATAGGAAAGTGCACTAAACTAAGCTAAAATCAACCTATAAACTAATAAATAAGCCTAAAATGATGTCTCGGAAGTATATTTTATTATCACAAATGAGGAAACATCAAGACCCCCAACTCAAAGTTGTATCGTCCCGATACAATAAAAGTAAAGAACAGTAGGGTAGTCAAATAAACAAGAAGATGTCGGAAGAGAACAAGAACAGAATATAATGAATGATCCTAGAGCAAAATATCTAAAAAATATCATGTAGTAATGCTCAAAAAATAATGCACAAATATGCCTAATACACATGTAATCAACAATCCATAAATTCAAGTTAAGATTAATTTCGCAATGCTAGAAGGAGAGGATGATAACTTAGTTCAGGTTAATGGCTATAGGTTGTTCATAGGTCCCAAATGCAGCATCCAATGGTCCACTTACCTACCATCTAATAGCTCAATTGTTTCTCCACCTAGTAGTTAGAAATCCTAAGGTCTTGGTTATAGCTTGGCTTAATGACATGTGTGGTATATTTGGATAATGAAAAGTGAGCTTTTGGCTCTCTCCTCACTAGCCATCAACGAATCGCCCTAGAGCTTGAGTTTTCACTCGAAGATGTTCTCACTCAACCCAATTTATTGATGCTTTTGATGTGCATCCCCAATAAATCCCAATTAAAACCTTCGATGATATAAAATCCACTTTGCCGGTCTGAATATATATTCTCTTTTCACATCAAAATTATCTTTTGTATAGCTATGATTCTCTTTTGATGTTGAGATATCACACTATTTTTTCATATATATATTATTTTTATGCCCTTGTTGGCAAAATTAGCTTGTAGCTTCTTTTTCATTCACTATTACCCCGGCAAAGGGTTACAATAATAACAATTCATCATCAATAAAATCACAAAGATAATTCCCCATTCCCAAAGTTCCCTAATTATGAAACCCACCACCCCAAACTCAAGCTCTAAAACGAGTTGTCTCAGGTTTTGCGATTCAAGTGCGGGTCATATAGATAAGTCCTAAAACTAGGGTATGGATTATCATGTGTTTCAAATAAAAGACTTTAGAAAGGCTCAGAGGGGCTAAGATGGATAAATAACAATAATCAAAATAAAAGGGTGAGAAGCTATAAAAGGCTTCAAGTGTTTTATCATGAAAGAACTGCCTTATTCATTTTTCTAACTACCGGATTTTGTTACTTTTTCACTACTAGTTCATAGCTAAGTGTGTTTTCAACTAATTTCAAACCTCACGTTCCACACACCAAATAATTTCCCTAAGTTTCAACGTAACTTCTTAGCATTGCTCATTAACTTTTCTATCTTTATTTCCTGTTTTCATACATGCATCTAAACAATTTGTAACATCTTTCAAAAACATACTACTTACTATCATTGATGTAATTAAAATCATGCTCAATAGGTTCATTCAAAGATATTCTATGCCTAATTCAACCCAAAAATCTTAAATTTTATGTAAAAACAACAAGGAAGATGAGGACAACGAATCCCCACCCCCAACTCAAAAATGAGCCGTGTCCCCACGACTCGAAAAAGACTCAAGAATGGAATAAAATTTAAAATAAAACTAAACTAAACTGCCTAATGCATACAAGCTATTAAGAAAAATTAGAATGACCTACCTGGCTGGCCATAGAGATCCATCATATCATCCTCCTCATCCGAAGCTGAAGGATCGGTATAACTATCAATATCCCTTGTCAAGGTCAAATCTTCTATCTGTGATTCCATCTGTATGACTTCTGTCCAAAGTTCTCTGTTATCTTCTCGTAATCTTTCTATCTCGTTCTGTAACTTGAGAGCCCAAGGAGGAAGATCATAAACAATTTCAGAGGTAGAGGTAGAAGAACCTTGGTCTTGGATTTTTATTTTCTTCAAAGGCCTTCTTGATGGTATGGACATTCTAGCAGTTAACTTCTTTGGTAGTGGTTGTGCTGGTGCCTTTTCTTTCGATTCTTCAATAACCTCATCAAGATTGATGGGTTTTTCAATGGTGGCTCCAGGCAATTTCTTATTCTTCCCAAGGATTGAGCACTTTCTCTTGTATTCCATAGCTTCAGATCTGTTAGTCATGCTTGATTTACCCACAACTCAAGTTATACCAAGGATGGATTAAAAGTTTAAGAGAATTTGGTGTAGCTTGAGGTTGTTGCTTGGAATTGATGAGAGAGAAAGGTTTCTTGATGGATCTTGGAAGAAATCTTTAAAGCTTGATGAATTTGATGGTGTAGTGTGATGAATTTGATGAAGAGATTGTGTTTATGGAAGATGGAGGAGAGGATTTGATGAGTTGTTGTGTTAATTGTGAAGGTTTGCACAAGCTTTAAAGTGTTTATATAGGGTTTGGGTCTGAAAAATTCGTATGGGAGAGGCTAGGGCTTATCTTGTTAAGGTAAGAAGTTGATTAGGAAAGAAACTTTTCACAAACCGCTTGGCGCGGTGCATCCCTGCGGTACATGGGTAGTCCGCGGGGGTAGTCCGTGCGCAACAGCTATTGAAATTTTTGTCCTCTGCCTTGTACCCGTGCTAGCACCCCATGGCACGTGTTTTGTGTCTGCGGTATAGGGGTGCGGTGCATGGGTAGTCTGCGCTTGCTCCGTCAAAAAACCCGCGGTACATCACCCCGTGGCACGCGTTTTGTGCGTGCGGACTAGGGGTGCGGTGCACCGCACCTAGTAGCTCTTCTTTTTCTCGTCTCTGGATAAAACGTGTGGTACTCGACCCGCGGTACGGGTTTTCTGGGCACGGTACATACCTGCGGTACATGGGTAGTCCGCGGGGGTAGTTCACGGCAGTCCTAGAATTTTTCCAGCTTTTTCCTTTTGACCCCAAACTTGTTTCCTGCACTATAGCACACTACCTTTCTCTCCTATTAGCTTGTAAACACAATTAAAAATATACACTAACTTAATATTATACACTACAAAGAAAAAACAACTAATCTAAAAAGCAATTAAAACAAGGGGTGTCTCCCAAGAGCACTTTGTTTAACGTCTTTGAGTTAGACGTGTACCTCAAGCTAAGCGCATTCAACGAGATGGATTGTCTCCTCTTGCCCAAAGTCCTCACTGTCATGGTATCTCTTCAAACGCTGGCCATTCACCATGAATGTCCGTTGCTCGGTTGGATTTTGAATATCAATCGCTCCATGAGGTGTGACTTTCATGACAATGTAAGGACCTCCCCAACGGGATTTAAGCTTTCCTAGGTAATTCAAAAATCGAGAGTTGTATAATAAAACTTTTTGTCCTCTCTCGAAATGCTTTGGACGGAGTCGTTTATCATGCCATCGCTTTGTTTTCTCTTTATAGAGGTGTGAATTTTCATAGGCAAGATAGCGAAACTCCTCCAATTCATTCAACTGCATCATCCTTTGTTTCCCGGCCAAGTCTGAGTCTAGATTCAGAGTTTTAATAGCCCAGTAGGCTCGAGCTTCTAGTTCAATCGGTAGATGACATGCTTTGCCGTAGACCATGCGATATGGAGATGCCCCAACTGGTGTTTTAAATGCTGTTCTGTAATCCCAGAGAGCATCATCTAGCTTTAAAGACCAATCTTTCCTCGATTTATTTACGGTCTTCTCAAGAATAGATTTGATTTCCCGGTTGGAAACTTCAGCTTGACCGTTAGTTTGTGGGTGATAACCGGTTGAAGTACGGTGTCTCACTCCAAACTTACGAAGATAGTTTCTCAGAGGAGAATTAAGAAAATGGGTACCTTTATCACTGATGAGAACACGTGGCGTACCATGTCTTGAAAAGATGTTTGATTTTAAGAACTTAATCACAGTCTGAGCATCGTTCTTTGGTGTTACCACTGCTTCTACCCATTTTGATACATAGTCTACCGCAAGCAAAATATAAAGATTTCCATGGGAAGTGATGAAAGGTCCCATGAAATCTATTCCCCATACATCAAAGATTTCAACTTCAAGAATATTATTAAGCGGCATCGCGTCTCTTTTTGATATATTGCCAGTGAACTGGCATCTTTGACATGACTGGACAAAACGATGACAATCTTTGTGTATGGTAGGCCAATAGAATCCGGATTGAAGAATTTTAGCTGCGGTTCTATCGCCTTTAAAGTGACCTCCATAAGGTGAACTATGACAACCTTCGATGATTTTCTCCATTTCACCTTCATGCACACATCTTCTAACCACTTGGTCACTACAAATCTTCCAGAGGTACGGTTCATCCCAAACTCCTTGGCCTGGTGACTTAATCTGTGTTTTTGTTGTGGGTGGATATCTTTGGGAAAGACACCACTCACAATGAGGTTGACCAGATCTGCATACCATGGCACAAGCGCATGTTTAATAGCAAAAAGTTGTTCATCAGGGAATACCTCTTTAACCAACAATGGTTCTTTGTTCGCATCAGATTCTTCGAGCCTTGATAAATGATCAGCAACTTGATTTTCGCATCCTTTTCGGTCTCGGATATCTATGTCGAATTCTTGAAGCAATAGTACCCATCTAATAAGACGCGGCTTAGCGTCCTTTTTCTCCATAAGGTACCTAATAGCTGAATGGTCCGTGTATACAACAGTTTTCTTCCCAACCAGATAGGAACGAAATTTATCAAAAGCATAAACCACGGCCAACATCTCTTTCTCCGTCACTGTATAATTCATCTGGGTAGCGTTGAAAGTCTTACTTGCATAATAAATTGTGTGGAAAATCTTGTCTTTCCTCCGTCCCAACACAACACCCATAGCGTGATCACTGGCATCGCACATAAGTTCAAACGGAGCTTTCCAATCAGGAGGTATAACAATAGGTGTAGAGATCAGTTTTTCCTTAATCGTCAAGAATGCTTGAAGACACTCTTCAGTAAAGTTAAAAGGAGTATCCTTTTCAAGTAAAGAACAAAGCGGTTTGGCGGTCTTGGAGAAATCTTTAATAAATCTTCGATAAAATCTTGCGTGACCCAAGAAACTTCTCACTACTTTAACAGAAACTGGAGGTGGTAGTGTTTTGATAACTTCAATTTTAGCATGATCAACATCCATTCCTGCCTTCGAAACTTTATTTCCAAACACAATTCCCTCTTGAACCATGAAGTGGCATTTTTCCCAATTAAGCACAAGATCTTTTTCTCTACATCTCACTAGGACTTTCTCAAGATTATTCAAACAATCATCAAAACTATCTCCAAACACCGAAAATCATCCATAAAAACCTCCAAATATTTATCAATCATGTCCCAAAATATTGCCATCATGCACCTCTGGAACGTGGCAGGTGCATTGCATAAACCAAACGGCATTATTCTATAAGCAAAAGTACCAAACGGACATGTAAAAGTTGTTTTGTGTTGATCGAGGGGATCCACACAAATCTGATTATAACCCGAATATCCGTCAAGGAAATAATAATATTCTCTCCCTGCAAGTTTGTCTAGCATCTGATCAATGAATGGTAGCGGGAAGTGATCTTTCTTTGTAGCTTTGTTCAGTCTTCGGTAATCCACGCACACTCGCCACCCCACAACTGGTCTTGATGGTATGGTTTCGCCTTGATCATTAAGGATGGTAGTGATACCTCCTTTCTTCGGAACACATTGCACTGGACTAACCCAATCACTGCTAGCAATCGGATAGATAATTCCTGCGTCTAACAACTTGATAACTTCCTTCCTCACTACTTCTTTCATAGCTGGCATGAGTCTTCTCTGTCCTTCTATAGATCGACCACTTTCGTTCTCAAGAATGATTTTGTGTTTGCAAACGGAAGGACTAATTCCCTTGATGTCGGCAATAGTCCATCCGATTGCTTCTCTGTTTGCTCGAAGTACTTGAAGTAGCTTCTCCTCTTGAGGACCTGAAAGGTTAGCAGAAATAATAACAGGCAAAGTTTTATTCGTACCTAGATATGCATAGCGTAGATGATCTGGAAGGGGTTTTTCTTCGAGAATAGGTGGACATATTATAGATGGTTGTTTCATTGGTTCAATGTCACCTGGTTCTCGAAGTACTTCTCGCACATTTGATCATAATGCAGCAACATCTTCAGGGGGAATCTCGAGTTCCTCTGGTGATTCAAGTGCTAAGGCCTCGTCAAGATCATCATCTAAGCTTGCTTCATTGAAGACTTCTTGCGCCATTTTTCCGATGACATCTATTTTGAAGCACTCATCTTTTGACATTGGTAATTTCATAGCCTGAAACACATTTTATCGTATCTGTTCACCTTGTACTCTCATGATCAACTCACCATTCTCAACATCAATTAGTGTACGCCCCGTGGCTAAGAATGGTCTACCCAAAATGATGGGGACATTCTTATCCGCGTCGTAGTCAAGAATAATAAAATCACAAGGAAAAATAAAAGAGCCAGTTTTAACTAAAACATCTTCAATTTTACCTATTGGTCGTGAAAGGTAGCGATCCGCCATTTGTAATACCACAGATGTGGGTACTACTTCTCCAATATAAAGCTTCTCGAACAGAGATCTAGGAATGAGATTGATGCTCGCGCCTAAATCACATAATGCTTTCCCGGTCCAACTATCTCCAATGCCGATAGGAATTTTAAAACTTCCGGGATCTTCTAATTTTGGTGGCAACTTACTTTGACATATAGCACTGCACTCCCTAGGTAATCCAATTATTTCCCCAGTTTCTATACTTCGCTTGTTGGAGAGAATGTCTTTCATGAATTTAAGATAGGTTGGCATTCTCTTGAGAGCTTCAACAAGTGGTATATTAACTTCCAATTTCTTCAAAATGTCAATGAACTTCTTGAATTCCAGGTCATTGTCCTTCTTCCTGACACGTGAAGGGTATGGTGGTGGAGGGCGTGTATTAAGTTCCACTCGTTTTCTAGTCTGGTCAGGTGTCTCGGCTTGAACACTCTTAGGTTTAACTACCTCCTCTACTGTATCTTTGATTATTTCTTCCCCCCTCTGTTCTAGAATAGGGATTGGTTCTGGTTCTGGTCTTGGGGGAGGTAGTTGTTTTCCACTTCGCAATTCAACTGCATGGCAAGAATCATCTCTAGGAGCAATAGTATCACTTGGGAGTTGCCCTTTTGGCCGATTTTGTAATGTGCTCGCCATATGTGATAACATATGCTCTAGTTGCTTGATAATCTTCTGTTGGGCTTGAATCTTCTGTTGGCTACGACTCATGTTGTTTTCAACTGTTTGCATTAATTGAGCCATACTCGAATTCAGGCTCTGGAGTTTTTCTTGTTTTGCCAATTGCATCGATTGTTTAGGTGGATCTTTCTTTGTCTCTTGACAAACTTTCTTAACAATGGGTTCCTTTTCTTGAATAGGTTGTGGTGGATTATAGGATTGAGGTTGGGGTTTATGATAAGTTTCTTGCTTTCTGACCCAACTCTTTTGCTGTGGAGGTTGTTGATAATTAACGTAGCTTTCTTGAGGATAATCATAACTATTAGAGTAATAGTTATCTTGAGGATATGTAACAGAAGCTACTGCTGGATTATTCATACATCCTTCCCACACATGATTTCTTGATCCACAACCAGGACACGAAGGGACTGTGCGTACTACATTCACTTGAGCAATTGTTCGGGCTTGTTCTTGTAGCTCTTTGAGTTGTTGAGCCAATTCTTTAAGCTTCAGAGATTCTGAAGTGTCTACTTTTACTGGTTTCTTTGGCCAACTTCTCTCGTTCTCAAGAATTCTTTCCATCCCTAACTCAGCTTCTTCAGGGGCTAGCAACACAAAACCTGCGTTTCCTAACGAATCTGCTTTCTCTCTTGATCTATCATTAAGGCCGCCATAAAACAAGGTTAAATAATATTCCGGCGAGGATCTATGATATGGGCATCTCGCCTTCTGTTCTGTAAATCGTAGCCATGCTTCACCCAAACTCTCTATGTCTTCCTGCATAAATTGCTCAAGCTCCAACATATCTTTTAAACGTCTACTAACCGGGTAGAAACGGTCTAGGAATCTTGCTTGAAGCTTGTCCCAATCCGGAATAACATGAGGATATTGGGAATCATACCAATCGCTTGCACCTCCGGTCAAGAAGAACTGGAACATCACGTAATAAACTTGTTCCTTAGTAACTCCTCTTACGATATAAGCATCACAGATCTGCATGAATTTCTAAATATATCGGATCGGATCTTGGTGTGCAGCTCCGCTGAATAATCCATGAGTTGCAAACTGAGTAAGCATCCCAGGATCAGGTTTAAATTTAGCGGCTTGAATTTCTAGAGCGCGAATCCCTCGTGGCTCCACTCTAAACTCGATGGGTAACTCAAGTCTCCTTGGGTTCTCCATCTGTTAACTAAATCTGAAAAACAAAAACTAAAAACAAAAAGCGTAAAATAGAACTAACTAAAAAATAAATGCACAAGATATATGCACAAGGACTAACGATGTAGTCCCCGGCAGCGGCGCCAAAAACTTGGTGGAGCCTAGGGTGTGATAAAATAAGATATAATTAACGTGCAAATAACACCCTAAAGCTACACGGTTCTGCAAGTATACAGATCGTATGCAAGTTTTAGTTAAAAGATTAAGATTCGTTCCGCAGAGACTACGAAGGTTAGGAGAATCTTATGCAAATACCAAGTGCTGATAAGTTAAAGCTAGAACAACTAAACGCAAATAAAAGTAAAGACAAATGGATTTTTGTTGGTTTTCTAATTAACTAAATTAAAACTAAGAAATTAAAAGACAGAAAATAAATATGAAAGGGAAGGAATATGAGAATATAGCTCGAGTTATTAGCATGTAATCCCGACTAGTTTTGCCGTTCTAAACATGTAAGGGTGAATTATGTAGTATTTCCCTAATCGGTCCCAATTCGCTATCGGTAGTTTGAAATAGGATTTACCTGTGTCAATAAGGCTTCCTAAGCAAACTTTTCATGTAATTGGTAAATAGTCACAAGAACTAAACCATAGTGATTATCTAGCTAGGTTGGGTTTTCAGATCAGACCTAATACTAGACGTTATGTCTAAATATGCAATTAAACACCGTTGTCAATGGTGACCTAATTACTAGATGGTAATTCTAAATGGCGGTCGTCCACAAGAACACACAATATAAATCCAAACACATAAACAGAGAATAAAATTTATAATTCAATTTTAAACATTAAATTCCCAAATTAGATAGATGTCAATCAAAACTAGGGTGCATACATATATGCTAAAACTCAAGCTAAAGAAATTTAGTTCATGAAAGAAAAGAAAGAAATTACAAATTTAAATGTAGAAGAAGACATTGTTGATGAACAGCTCCTTCCAGACTTCTCTCTTGTGTTGTAGGCTTCCTCTTGGTTTAAGGTTTCACCAAGGATGATTTAAGAGTGTTAAGAGGCTGTATTATAGTGTATAGGTTGACCTAATTCGTTCTTGGAGATAAGTCCAAGTAATAGACTCCAAGCCCAACTCAAATTCGTAAGGAAATAAAGATAAATACTGCTGGACCGTTTTTGGCATATCTTCTTCGTTATTGGCCGGTTTGAGCTCTATAAGATACCAAAAGAATCGTAATAGAATTATCTTTGTCCCTATGAAAGGAATCTTCCAAAATCGGCTTCCTTGTAGGAGTAATTACCACTTCTTTAGGTGTGTGCTGCAGAAATTAGATTAGGCAGCTTTTCCTTTTCCATGTTTTTAGCCTTTGTTTCCTTTATCTCCAATTACCATGTAAATCTCTTTTTATAAGTTGTTGTCTTTGACTTGGACTCTAATTAATCTCCATAATTATCTTTAAAGCTTCACACTAAATAAACAATTAAACCCAATATGCTCTAAAAATATTATGTTACTAAATCAAGACCCAAAATAGGATAGTGCACTAAACTAAGCTAAAATCAACCTATAAACTAATAAATAAGCCTAAAATGATGTCTCGGAAGTATATCTTATTATCACAAATGAGGAGACAGCAGGTGCTGAGGAACTAAAAAGGGAAAAATCTGTGCCACCGGCCGGCTAGCCGGTCATATGACCGGTATGCCGGTGGAGGAAACACGAGCCCTCGTGTCCATGATTCGGGTTGTTTGCCGAGAGATAGAAAAAAATTCAAGAGCCACACCGGTATTGCCGCCTAGGGCACCGGTATGCCGTCCAGAAGGAACATGACTCGTGTATTTTGACGAAGCGAACGTTTTTGAAAAACAACGCACCGGTATGCCGGTGACACCACCGGTATTCCAGCGCCCAAGAATTCGAGGCCTCTGGTAGTGGATTTGGGTTTATTGTCGAGAGTTACAAAAAGGAAGACTTCCAGCACCGGTATGCCGGTCTGTAGGCGGTTTAAAAGAGTTTGTTTCCTAATACACTTCTTTCCTTATTCAGAGCAAACTCTTCCCCCTCCTGTTTCTGTTAAATGGGTAAGAAGTTTTCTTGGCCATGCTAGATTTTTTAGGCATTTCATTAAAGACTTTTCTAAGATTGCTAAACCGCTATGCAACTTACTTGAAAAGGACTCCAAATTCCTTTTTGATGAAGCTTGCTTAGCGGCTTTCCAAGCAATCAAAGTAAAGCTTATTTTTGCTCCTATAGTATTACCTCCAGATTGGAGTTTGCCTTTTGAAGTTATTTGTGATGCGAGTGATTTGTGTATGGGAGCTGTATTGGGACAGAGAAAAGATAAAATATTTCATTCGATTTATTATGCTAGTAAAACTTTCAATGGTGCTCAAGGTAATTATACAGTTACAGAGAAAGAGTTGCTAGCAGTTGTGTATTCATTCGATAAGTTTCGCTCTTATCTTCTTGGAGAGAAAGTTATTGTTTATACAGATCATTCAGCGATTAGATATCTTATGGAAAAGAAAGATGCTAAACCGAGGTTAATCAGATGGGTTTTATTGCTTTAAGAATTCGATTTAGAGATTAAGGATAGAAAGGGTTGTTAAAATCAGGTTGCAGATCATCTATCGCGTCTTGAGGGTTCAGAAACAAATGGTGGAACTGATGTAGTTAGAGAAAAGTTTCTAGACGAGAGTTTATTAGCTGTTCGTGATTATGAAGCTCCTTTGTATGCATATATTGCGAATTTAGTTGTAAGTGGTTCTTTTCCTGAAGGGTCCACTTATTAAGACATGAAAAGGTTAGCTCATTGTGCTAGACAATTCTTTTGTGAGGATCCTTTCCTCTACAAAGTTTGTGCTGACCAAATGGTAAGAAGATGTGTAGCCAAGGAAGAAACAAAAGCAATCATAGCTGGATGTCATGATTCACTCTACAGAGGACACTTCAAGGGAGATAGAACTGCTGCTAAGGTATTCCAATCCGGTTTTTACTGGCCTACTCTTGTAAAAGATTGTCATGATTATGTGAAGAAATGTGCGAGATGCCAGTTTACTAGAAACATATCAAAGAGGGATGAAATGCCACGTAATAATGTGTTAGAAGTTGAAATATTCGATGTTTGGGGTATAGATTTTATGTGTCCATTCGTTCCTTCAAATGGTAACCTCTACATCTTATTAGTTATTGATTATGTGTCTAAATGGGTAGATACTGTGACTTTACCAACCAATGATTCACGAGTGGTGATTAAGTTCTTGAAATCACATATTTTCACTAGACATGGTATATTAGCGATGGAGGATCTCATTTTGTTAATAAGTATTTGAAGGCTGTTCTAGAGAAGTATGGAGTAAGACACCGTGTATCTACTGCATATCATCCACAATCCAATGGTCAAGCTGAAGTTTCGAATCGTGAAGTAAAATCAATCCTAGAGAAGACTGTTGGTCCTACAAGAAAAGATTGGTCAATGAAGTTAGATGACGCGTTGTGGGCCTATCGTATTGCGTTTAAGACTCCAGTTGGTGCGTCTCCGGATTGTATGGTGTATGGTAAGGCTTGTCACTTACCTCTTGAGCTTGAAATGGGTGCCTATTGGGCAATTGCGCAAGTGAACTTAGATCCTACCTTAGCCGGAGAGAATCGTATGATGAAGCTTAACGAACTTGATGAATTCCGATTGAATGCTTATGAAAATGCTAAACTTTACAAAGAAAACACTAAGAAATGGCATGACAATTGGATTCGTGTGAAGAACTTTGAAGTGGGACAAAAAGTATTGAAGTATAATTCAAAGTTCAGCAATTATCCGGGTAAATTAAGGTCTAAGTGGTCGGGTCCATACATTGTGACCAAAGTTACACCTCATGGGGCGATAGAGATAGAACATCCACTCGAGAACCGCACCTTCATGGTGAACGGTCATCGTTTGAAGATATACCATGGAGGTGAAGATACCAATCGCTTGGAAGATCCACATCCCGGGGAGGCCATGTATCTCCTCGAAACTCCTTAGAAGCGTGAGGTAACCCGTCGAGCTTAACGACGTTAAACAAAAGCCAATTCATTGTATATGAGTTTGAGTTTTTAATTTTCGTAGTGTAAATTATTTCGATTTTCATAATCTTAGTGTTTATTAGTAAGAAATGAGGAAGGGTAGTTGTTTTTGATGATTTCAGGGGTAAAAAGGTCGTGAGTTTGGGGTCGAAAGGGCGAAAATAGAAGAAAAAGAGGTTGGTTGTCCAGGGGGAAACCGGGAACCCGGTTCCGCACAAACCGGGATCCCGGTTTCGACGCTGTTACAAACCTCCCACACGAAAAGGCTGGCGTCTTGGTTCGCGAAATCGACGCAAACCGGGAACCTGGTTTTGGAGCAGTGATTTTCGAACTTTCTGACCCAACATTTTGGGTCTCGCCATATGCTGCGTCACCATCTTGCGTGTCAACTCGCGTCAGCGACGCAAACCGGGAACCCGGTTTCGCACAAGTTTTTACCCTCTTCTGCAAGTTTTTACCAAAAACGCACCCACACACTTCCCACCTCCGAAAATCATCATCCATACCTATAAAAACCATCAAATCCTACCCTCTTTCATCACAAAAACACAAGATCAACTTACCTCTTCTCCAAAATATCATCAAATCCTTAGTTTTTCACCAAGATTGTTCTTCACCCAATCCTTAAATTAAACCCAATTCTTTATTCTCCCACAAAAATTAACCATTACCCATCTCATATTACACCTTATTCTTCAATTCCTAAGCCTCAAAACATCAAAGTTCTAAGCTTTTCTCTAGCTTCTCACTATTTGAAGTTTTGAGTTTGGGGTGGAAAGAGATGACTAACAGAACCGGTGATTTCTGAAGAATTGCTCCTAGAAAGAAAACCAATATTGGTGGTACTCAAGAACAAGCTATTGAGATTCCTGATTTGCGTCCTAAACGCAAGATTGAAGAGGTTAAGCTTGCTCCCAAGAGAAAAGAAATCACAGGTCAGAAGAGAAGATTAATTGATGAACCAGAAAGTGAGGAAGAACATGAAGATGAGATTGAGAAAGAAATTGAGGATGAGAGCGAACAAGAAGTTCCGGAAGTACCAGTCCAACAGAAACCCCTGCGAAGAAAGATGTGTGCTCACAAACCAAAGAGGGTTTACACTTCTTGGAATGATCAGGTTCGTGAAATAATTGAATTTTTGAAGTTTGGTGAGGAAATGAACTATCCTAAGGGTATTATGAGTAGTGCTCATAAAGAATATGTTGTTTCTTGTGACAAGTTTGGTTGGAAAGAATTGCGAGAGAGGAAGCTTGAGTTTATTCCTACTTTTGTGCGAGAATTTTATGAAGGTTTAGCCCTTTCCCGTGAGGCAATTGAAATTCGCAAAAAGGTAGTTCCTTTCTCTATTGAACTTATTCGGAAATCTTTTAAATTACCCAACTTTACTGGATTATGTCTGTTCCAAGAAACCCTTAATGATCCATCCTCTGATTATGAATCCTTGTGGGGAACTGTGCTTATTAATGGGGCTAGCCCGATTCCGGAAGGAGAAAGGTATCCTGGACAGTTTTACAGCAGTAATTTAACACCTCATGCAAAGGTTTGGTCTCGTTTCATAATCCCTACTTTCTTTGGAATTAAACACACATCCGAGTTGTAGAAGGAGCATATAATTTTTATCAAGTGTGTTATGGAGGAGAAACCGATGAATGTTGCTAAAATTATTTATGACACCATCATGGAATTCGCGAGAGCTCCGATGAAACAACAAAATCTCAACTTTCCTTGTACTATCACTACTTTGTTCCTAGACGCAAAAATTCCGCGTAGGAACGCAGATATTGACGGTGTTTCAGTTGGAGTAAGCATGTAATTAAGTAGGATTCAAAATATCCATGATGAAGCAACACGAGCTGTGAAGACTCCTAGAGCTCCTCCACCAAAGAAAGCAAAGAATGCTCCTGAGTTGGAATCCAAAATTAGGGTGTTGGAAGAGAATCAGGAGAAGATGATTGCTACCTTAGGAAACGTTACAAGTGAGCTGTAACTTATCCGAAATTTGATCCTTGGCTCGAACACACTTCAAAACGCAATTTATGATGTTCTTACGCGAGATAAAGGTCCAGAACGCAACACCGGTAACCAGCCACGCGCTGGTTGAGATACTTTTTCTAATCCTTCCTTTTAGTGTAGATTAGTTTAATTGCTTTGAGTCTTTTTCGAGTCGTGGGGACACGGATCCTTTTTTAGTTTGGGGTGGGGTCTGTTTCCTCGTCCCAGTTTTTATGTGTTATGCGTTTTATTTGCTTTCAATAAAATAATTTTCGGAGTTGCGTTTGACTGTAGAAGATTTTAAATATCCCTCTAAGCATACTTTTGATGAATCTATGATAGTAAATAGTGGACTTTAGGGATTGATATAAACGCATTTAGAATTGGATGCAAACATAGGTGATTGATAGGAAAAATTAATGAATAATGCAAATGAAGTAAGCTTGTACTTAAGGAATATGTTTGGTGTGTAGAACGTGAAATCCTAATTAGTAGAGAACCCACCTAGATATGAACTAAAGACGAGCTATGTACTTAGGAAAATGATAGGGGCAGTTCTTTGTTAGCCACCTTTTTAGCCTTCTATCTCTTATATTAATCCGTCTTAGCCCACTTTGAGCCTTTAGCCTTTTCTTCTGTAGCCACGATATAAGCCCATTATCCCTTAGATTATTAGGCATGACCATATGACCTGCACTTGAATCACGATCCTGAGACATGTCTCGAGCTTGAGTTTGGGGTGGTGGGTCCACTTATGGGGAAATTATTGGGTAGGGATTAATGTGTTTTGTATTGTAGCACAATTGCTGATGATATACACTTGTAACCCTTTGCCGGGATTGAGAAAAAATGAAAAAGAAAAAGAAAAAAAAATTCGAAAATCCATTCCAGTAGGAACCGGGAACCCAGTCCGCAAAAACCGGGAACCCGGTTTGCAACTGTATATAAAAAAAAGAAAGAAAAGAAAAAGAAAAATATGAAAGAATAAACATCTGGCAAAGTGGAATTTTTCTGAAAATTATCTTATATGTAATGGGTGGACATGGGACGCTAAATTGTTGCGTAAATGGGTAAATGAGAACATTTTTTAGCGTAAACTCAAGTTCGATGGAATTTGTTGATGGTAAGTGACGAGAGAGCCAAAAGCTCACTTCAAATTTACCAAATATACATCCACACATGTCCTTAAGACAATATTAAAACCATAAAGACCTCGTGATTCCTAAGTGCATAGTGAATTTATGATTCTGTTGATAGAGAATATACTAGGTGGAGCGTTCAAAGCGATTTAGGATTGAGGAACACCCTATAGCCATCATACAGAGATGAGTACAAGTGTAACCTTCAAGCATTGCAAATTTAATTTTATGATTGAGATTATTTGTGTTTGATTTTGCATTATAGATGTATGTGTATATTAGTTTCTAGAGTTTTCTATATGTGATTTATCTTGAGAATTGCTTTAGGTGTATTTGCTAGATTCTATTTGTTCTTGCGTTTACTTCTACCCCTTTGTTTTGTTTTACTTTGTCGGGACGATAAAGATTTGAGTTGTGGGTCTTGATGTCTCCCTAATTTTTCTTATTTTAGACCCTTGGGAGACATCATTTTTTATGTTTAATTGAATATTTTGATAGACTTTTGAGTTAAAAATGCAATATTCCGAATTTTCTCTTTATTTTCTAGTATTTTTGATATAGTAAACTTTTGCGTGTAATCTTGTGTATTTTAGTGGAAAGTTTTAGGTTTTGAATATTAGCTAGGAGAGGAATCCGAGAAGAAAGTCAAAGATCGTGATATGGAGTCAAAGCTCGAAGATAAATCCCGAAAAGAATTATATTTTGGAGCTGCAAATCTGGAAAACATGCCAGAGATTACTGATTTTGAGGCACTTACGAGTTGATTTAGCCACTGACCTTCAAAGAGATTATGTTCCTTATCGAGTTACGGAAATTTAGCAAGTGATTTCAGGTCAATCGGAGTTATAACGAATCGTCTAGAGCTGTTTTAGTGGAGATGGTGCAGCAGTTATGGGATTTTGGACTTAGAAAATGGACTTGGGCTTTTAATTTTTAACTTAAGCCTCAGACCAAGGCCTAATCCGTTTTTTTAATTATAAAAGGAGCTTTTGACTTCTATTTTTCATACAACTCGTTATTCAGAAGAAAAAACATCAGAAAGAAGAAGAAAGCTGGAGAGTGTCTATAATCCATTCACAGCCGAATCTAATTCCGGAAATTAGGTTTTTCTTATTTTTATTTCTGTAAAACACTATGAGTCTTCTTTATTTTAATTTAGTTTTAATTTCCATTAGCATGAGCTAATTTCTTTAAGTACTTGAGAATGCATAACGGGTGAATCCCGATTCTTTTGAATTTCATATGTTTTAATTTGGGTTTTAAATAATTAAATCGAATTGGGTCTTTTACATTTTTCTGTAATTTGAGATTATTTACTGTTCTTAGAGTCATGAACTAATAACAGGTTTTAGCATCTAGGCTACTCCACATAGTGGCGTGTGGATCATCTTGACGGGGGGTTTAGGTGCAGAATTAATTACAGAATATAAAATAGAAACTATTTGACTTTGACGAGCGTAGTTAATTTTATGGCCAATGAGGTAACTTAGCTTAATCATTCGAAAGTGGATCATATTTACCCTGACGGGACTAGTGACACGCTAGAATAGCCTTGTAGTCCACCCTGATGGGGGTACAAGGATTATTGAATCCCGACCAGTGTCAATTGACCAATTTGACCCATAAACAACATATGTTATGATATAGAATTAGGAGGATCCCTTGCGTTTCTCAAGTACGGCCTTCTCATATTTGCGTCTTACCTTCACTTAATTGCGTCTTATTATTTATTTGCAATTTTTACTTTAGTCTTTTCATACTTAGAATTAGGAAAAACCAATCAATCAATATTCAAACAATTTATTTCTTTCATAAGTGCAACCATTCATTATTTGATAAACATTGTAGTTAACCAACCGTCCCTGAGAACGAAT
The DNA here is from genome assembly GCA_029959085.1 of Nemophila menziesii. Taxonomy (NCBI): domain Eukaryota; kingdom Viridiplantae; phylum Streptophyta; class Magnoliopsida; order Boraginales; family Hydrophyllaceae; genus Nemophila; species Nemophila menziesii. The sequence goes on from JARWIR010000024.1 coordinate 4,208,812, forward strand.
CTGTTATCACTATTATTACTTGGGACAACCGTACACTTGCGGTTGTGGTTCAATTACTTATTGCATTTATTTTAGAACAGACAAAGGACCAACATGTTCACTAAATGGATCGTGACACTCGCATCTTCAGTAGGCAGTGATTCTGCACCCCATAACTTGGGACTCCATCCATGTCTATCATTGAGTTACCATACTACTTTCCACCCTTTTTGTGATTTCCTTGAGTTAATATCATCGATGTAAAATACTTTTTTTGCTTGAGTAGCTAAGATGTACGGCTCTCCTTCCCAAAAAAAATTTAGACGTGTTAATAATAGTTACCCCATTCTCTGTCCTCGTGGTACTCGTGTTATACCAATTACACTCGAATAGCACAACGGAATAATCATCATCATATGTTACCTCTACAATCTTGACTAATTCACCGTAATACGGTTTTCCGTCATAGATGGTGCATACCCCGTAATCTTGTGTCACCCTTGTTTCACCCTTTTCACGAGTAACCCGTTTAACACCATTCACAACACATGAATCGTACTTATAAACCACACCATGAGACTTACTAGCCAATGAAATCATCTCACTTGTAGCAAATGCATCACCTTCTTATTCCATGCCATAAACCTACAAGCATCAACAATTATTACAATGTTGTCTAAAATGGAATATTAATTTGGTATTTGAATGGATCTATACCTTATGCAGAATTCAGTCTCGAAAATTTTGCCGGTGTTTCCTAACTTTATCGGCTACAGTACCCGATAGCCTGGCTTTGTGTTCTCTGCACATTTGACGATCAAATTGAATACATTTTTCATAATGAATAAACATTTAATAAATAAATTGAAAACCTACGTCATCAAATGTTAGATTTCATCGCATTTAAGTAGGATATACCAGTCGATTTGCTCCTTCTTGCTGTATTGCAAATTACCATAATCTTTTTTACCTAAAGGAATACATTGGCTCTTTAATACAGACAAATCTTTAGGTTGAGCTTCGATCTCGGTATATCTACCCGGTTCATTGAACTTTGTTTTTTCTTCTTGAAGATAACACGATATGAAAGTCAAAGTCTCCTATACAACGTACCCCTCAACGATTGAACCCTCCGGCCTAGCCGGGTTTCGTATGTACTCCTTTAATTTCTCTAGATACCGCTCAAACGGGTACATCCAACGCATCTAAACCGGTCCCCCTAACAAAGCTTCGTCGTATAAGTGTATAACCAGGTGGATCATTATATCGAAAAACGCGGGAGGCAAAATCATTTCCAATCTACACATAACTTCAACCACATTCACCTTCCCCTTTTCTAACTCTTTCCTACTCATATTTTTATTACACACAACTCAAAACACGTTAGCTAGCCCAATAATCGCATCACTAATCGCTTTATCTTCGAAAAGCCCTGGGATACTAGCCACGAATAGATACTGCATCATCACGTAACAGTCGTGAGATTTCCTTCCTATAATCTTTCCTAAGTCACTTTGAACATTATTTCTCAAACTCGATGCAAAGCCATCGGGAAACTTCTGTGCCTTCAACCAGTCAAGAAATACTTTCCGCTTTTCCGTTGATAACGTATAATTTGCTCGATTCAGTATTTGTTTACCATTTCTCGATGTCAACCACAATTCTTTCCTGATGTTCATTTTCTCAAGATCCATTCTCGCTTTCACGTTGTCTTTGTTAACTTTCCCATCAAGACCTATAACTGTGCCGAGAAGAGCATCACACACGTTTTTCTCGCAATGCATGACATCAATGTTATGTTTCAACAAATTTTCAGACCAATAAGGTAAACGATAAAAGATACTCTTTTTCTTCCAATTGAATAGACGTGGACCAGTTTGCCTCACGATGTTCCCCCAAAATCCTTTTGTTTACCGAGAAGCACAATAGGAAGCCCATCTAATTATGTCTGAATATCGGAAGGTCTATATTTCTTCGGTGGGCCCCTATGATCAGATTTCTTGTACAAAACACTTTCGCTTCTAAATCGATGACCAATAGGTAACCATCGTCTATGGTCTAAGTAAGCAAACCCTGTCTTCACACTCAATGATGGAGTAGAATCTATGCATTCTGGACAAGCTTTGTAACCTTGACCCGACCATCCCGAATTGTATGACCTAGTGGGGAAATCATTAGTCGTAGACAACAAACAAACCTTCATCGTAAACTCTTCATTCTTGTGAGAATCATACGTAAGAATCCCTTTATACCACAACTCGTCCAACTCATCTATAACAGGTCAAAGAAAGACGTCCATGTCATTGCCGGGTGAACGGGGTCCCAGAATCAACAAACAAAGCTGGAATGTCGTCTCCTTCATACACTACCACGGTGGTAAGTTGTAGACGGTCGATATAACCGGCCACATATTGTACGAGTTGTTCTGCATAGAGAAAGGACAAAATCCATCGATACCCAAAACCAAGAACACATTCCAAGGTTCACTAGAAAACTCAGGATGTAACTGAACAAATCTCTTCCAACTATCGCCATCAACCGGATGACGCAACAAATCTGGATGTGTACTCTTCCCTGTTCGGTGCCAGATCATATTTTCGGCAGTGTGTCTCGAAGCATAAAGTCGCTACAGCCTAGGGGAAATCGCGAAATATCGGAGTTTCTTATGCGCTACTTTCTAACCCTTCTTCAGGTCCTATCTGGATTCACTACATACTGGACACTTTCCGAGGGAGTCATTCTCCTTGTAAAGTAAAGCACAGTCGTTTATGCAAACATCGATGGTATTGTAACCCATACCTAAACTTTTTAACTTTTTGTTGCACGCCTCGTATGACTCGGGCAAGGTATGAGGTTTGGGCAACAAGCAACTCTGTGAAAGACGTGTTTTCCCACTTGTTCTTCACCTTCACGTGCATTAGCTTCGCAATGAAATTTAGTGAACTCATTACTGCACAACCAGGGTATAACTCGGTCTCTAATTCGGAAAACATCGTTTCGAATTTGCCACGTGCTGAACTGTTCGAGTCTATCATCTCGGTGTCACCGGAATGACCATCACCCTCATAATTAGGTCTCAAATCTTCGTAGACATCCAACATTTCATTTTCTTCATATCGAGTCTCGGGAATTTCCTCGCTCTCACCATGCTTTGTCCAAATCTCATACGTGGACAAAAATCCAAACTGTAAAAGATGTGCCCTAACTTTGACCACGTTAAACCGACGATAATTTGAACACCCATTACACGGACAAAAAATTGTTTCTTCATTAGGAGGTTTATTTTTTCGAGCAAAAACGAGGAATGCTTCTATCCCCTTAATAAATTCACGCGAAACATTATGAGCAGAACCAGTCCAACTTTTATCAATACCCGAATCCATAATCAACTACTCCAATATAAAAGAATACAACATAAATGTCTCATAAATAAAATGAAAAAAAAATTATTACATCACCAAATAAATACATAAAAATAAAAAGAAAAGGAAGATTATTACATCACCAATTACATACATGAAAATAAATAAAAAATTACTACATCACCAATTAAATACATGAAAAAAAAATTATTACATCACCAATTGAATAAATAAATATAAAAAAAAAAAAATATTACATCACCAATTAAATAAATAAATATAAAATTAAAAGCACACAAAATATTACATCACCAAATAAATGCATAAATATAAAATTAAAAGCATACAAAATATAACATCACAAAATAAATATATAAATATAAAATTAAAAGCATACAAAATATAACATCACTAAATAAATATATATCCTATTTATGCATTTATGTCTCATACAATAACATATATATATATATATATATATATATATATATATATATATATATATATATATATATATATATATATATATATATATATATATATATATATATATGTCATATAAATTATAAGATGATTAGAGATACATACATAGTGATACTATATATTTAGCATTAAATATACAATTGTATTCAATTAAAAAAAGATGAAAAAGATACATACTTTTGAGCAAATTTAGAAGGAAAAATTGATAATTGAGGAGGTCTCACGTTGTTGTTTGACCCGGGAAAGCTTTTCCACGTGTTGAAATACCTAATAAGTGATACTATTTACCATTAACTACACAATTTCTTGCAAAAAAGAAATTTGAAAGAGTTTTACGAAACAAAAAATACCTACTTTTGGGCAAATTTGGAAGGAAAAATTGATAATTGAGGCGGTCCCACGTTGATGATTGACCCGAGCAAGCTTTTCCAAGTCTTGAAATAATTTTTGATGATGAATTGTGGAAAAAAATTGGGAGAGTTTTGAAAAAAAGAAAGAGAAATTATAAAATAATGGTGTTTTGAGTATCCTAATTCGCAACTTGCTGTAATAAATACGCTACTACTAATCGCGACTACACGAGTAGTCGCCAAAGACTCAAACGTAGTGGTTAGAAATAACTACTAGCGACTACATTAAGTAGTCGTTAAATAATCCAACCTCTGGCAACTACAAGTTGGCGGTGGGAAATTAATTAAAAAATACTAAAACCCACTAGCGACTACTTCATAAATATTAACGACTACTTCTTGTAGTCGTTAAAAACAAACCTTACTAACGACTACTGTGTAGTCGAGAAACATACAATGTAATCGTTAAACACATGTAGTCGCTAGTAGTGCTTGTCTTTAGCGACTACATCGCGTAGTCGCTAGAAGTTTAGTCGTTAGAGGCTTGCGCTGTAGTAGTGAACTAAGGTAATTTTAAAAAAATTGAAACTCTTAAAAATTTAATTATTTTTAACATAATCTCATCATTTTTACAGTTTCTCAGAATTATTTTATTCAATTAAATACAGTCGTGTTGTTTATTATATCTATATTATAAAACAAAGTTTTTTTAAACGACCAAAATCTTCTACATAAGTGGTGGTCAGGATCATTTCTGACCCCACTTATCATTAATTAATTCCTAATAGTACTTAATAAAAAAACTTACACATTTTTTTTGGACATAAAACTTAGACATTTATTTCTTTTTCATTTTACTCACATTTTTTTTGTTCGACCTGATCATTTTAAATAAACCTACTCAAATTACATCATGTGGACCCCGTATAACACTACAAGAAATAGTATCTTTAGTGGCAAAAAATTTAACACTAAAAATCTTAATTTTGCCGCTAATAGTCGTTATTTTTCGCCTCTATAAGTTTCTCGCTAAAGATACCTTTAGTAGCAAATTATTTGTTTTTGCCTCTATTAACTTTATCTTTAGCGGCAAACATTGCCGCTAAAAATATAATTAGAGGCCATTTTGGTTTTTAAAAATATCATTAGAGGCCATTTTAATTGTTGCCGCAATAGCTTTCCCGCTAATGCTATCATTAGAGGCCATTTTAATTATTGCCGCAATAGCTTTCCCACTAATGCTACTATTTCTTTTAGTGTAATACAACTTAACTAATTTATACTTCTTCCTTTTTCAATTCTACCGTTATACTTTTCTAATTTATTTCTCAATCCACCTCTAATTTTTTCACTCAAATCTATTATAATTCATCACATAAATCATTCTAACCACCAATAACACTAATACCACCCTCTCTTGCACAAGAAAACCGATGCCACTCGGGACCATACTCCATAATCATCAACTAGCTTGGCAAAGAACCCAAATTAAGGTAAAAAAATTATTTTTTACCATTGAAACTCTACAAAATTTAATTATTTTTTTAACATAATCTCATTACTTTTACAAATTTCAGAATTATTTAACTCAATTATAATTACAGCCGTGTTGTTTATATATATATATATATATATATATATATATATATATTAAAGCAAGATTTTTTTTAAAGTCCCAAATCTTCTACACATAAGTGGCCAGGATGTCTCACTTATCATTATTATCATCAATTAATACCTAACAGTACTTAATAAAACAAACCGTACAAGTTACTTTTTATTTTCATTTTACTCACAATTTTTTTTTTTGTTAGACTCTAACAATTTTAAATAGTCTGATTAAAATTACATCACGTGGACCCATGTATTATACCACTTAGCTAATTCATCCTCATTTCTTTTTTGATTCTACCATTTAACTTTTCTAATTCATTTCACAATCTACCCCATTTTTCCCTCTCAAATCTATTATAATCCATCACACTAAATCATTCTAACCACCAATATGACTAATATATCATTCCCCTGCACAAGAAAATCACAGCCACTAGGACCATACTCTGCCATTGTCTAAGAGCCCAAATTTAGGTACAAAAATTATTTTTTACCATTGAAACTCTAAAAATTTAAATTAAGCTTAACTTGATCTCCGTACTTTTACATATTTTCAACATTACTTAATTCAATTATAATTACTGTTGTTTGTTATATTTTTATAGAAATCTTAAAATGTCAATTTTATGGTAAGACTTTCAGAACATATGTTAAAACTCCAAAAAATAATGTCCATTTTATGGCCGTAGTAAGCCTTTAAGAGGGCCAGATTAAGCTTATCGTAGCTTATGATAAGGAGTTTCAAATTATTTCATATGCCCCGTTGAAACTTCAGTAGATGCAGTAAGCAGTAAGTGTATTTTAATTTCCACGTTTACCCATCGAACTAGAAGAAAGTTTGTACAATATTGTATGAATAACATAATGTATAGATCTTATTCTTAATTTTCATTAGGTTTGATTGTTACGACAGCTTTGGAAGAAACAAATTTATGTGTGTAACTGGTAGTGAAGATTACCTTACGGATTTATTCAAAATTATGGAGGATGCTAAACAATTGTTGTCTTCGAGTATTGAAAAACTTAATTTACACAATGCACATTTCTTAAGCTTTTGTAAGCTTTATAGTCCCAATCTTTTAATTACTACACTTTCTTTAACTTTTAGTTAATGTAATGGATGATATACTATCTCAGCAATAGATTCAGAATCATATAGGTTGTTCTGTGGCGGATTATAAGAATGTCAGTACACATCAGATAGCAAATTTGATCGCTAATCGTATTAATGAGGACTTCCCTGCATTTCTGGATTGTGTTCATTCCAAGCTCATCCTTTTAGAAGGTTATAAGAAATTAGAGGTCAATATTGTTGAGGCTTTCGAATAAAAAAGTTATTTCATTTATATATAGTGTCTAAGATGCAGATGTTTTTGCAAGTCATGGAAAATGTTTACTCATCAAATGTTTATTTTGAAGATCCTTTAGTAAATATTTACTCAACAAAAGTTAGCATTTTCATTTCCTTTGAAGGTATCTATTTTATACACATATATTTATGAAATTATGTATCTATGCATATAATTTTTAATTTATTGTGTATTGTTTTTATTCAAAGTTATCATTATTGTTAGTAAGAAAATGCCTATGGCGTAAAGGTTAAGAAAATACAACAAATTATCTAATGGTACATATATATATCTAATTATTTGAGCCATTTCTCTGATCATGTGGTAGAAAGAAAAACTCATCTTGTAGATGTTTTCAAAACTGAAGTATCAACATTGGTGGAAAGAATATCAATACTTGATGCAGTAGATTCAAATGTTTGCAGTATAGCATTAAAGTGTAGCTCTTTCTGCGATTTTTTAAAAAATAGGGTAATTTTGCTTGAAGAGATTATTTGGTGAAGGAGTAAAGCTACGAAGTTGAAGATAAGCTTGAACATATACTTTTTCATGTGATTGAAACTTATTTTTTATGTGTAATTGAAATTTAAAATACAAAGCTTTTGTAATGAGCTGAACAAGAATATGCTTATATTCTTAACTAAAGTTTTGTTTCTAATTTTAATTATACTTTTGTTGTTTATTTTTTGTCTTAATCATTATATTTAACATTCGGCAGACTTATATTTAAATATTTACAGAAAAAGTATTTTATATATACTTTACAAGCTGTCGTGGCTGTCCAAGTATGTGTCTGTGTACAGTAATTATTTGTGTAAATATCTTATTATCACTAAAGTTTTGAGAGTGTATTCAATAACAATCTAGAATGTAATAAAATATGTATTCAATTTATGAATTTCAATATTCTAATGAGTTTATACTATAACGATCTATATATTAACGCCAGTAGTTAATAAGTAATAACACCAGTACTCAAAATTGTTCAAATATATAAAATCCAATTACACCATTAAAATTGTTATAATTCGATTCAATACAATTTAACTTATCAACTTTTTTTGTCTACAAGACGGAACCAAAATAACAACTTATCCCTATTACACATATTAACTAGAAAAATATTAGATGTAACAAGCAAACAATTCTTCCATTACGTTAAATCCAAATTCTTTCTTGTACATTTTTCCAACGCATCAATAGTTGAATTATATCTTCGAGGGATGTGACTAACCTTCCAAAAGTATCCTTGACCTAACCATTTTATAACTTATCAACCTTTAAAAATAAATAAAATCAATGTTATTTATCCAAGACCAGTAACATATTTTTTTAAATAGCAGATGTTATTTATCCAAGACTTCTTTAATTGGCTATTTGTATATTTGTAATGTAGGAAGCATATTCAACTCGATTCCGTATGTAGAAATTTTGGGTCTCCAAAAATGTTTCTCATCTTGTGCCAACTTAAGTGAGTTAAAAGTTGTCCAATGGATTCTTTACAAATTCCGAACAACTTGGGTCTACATAGTAAATTGTCCATAACTTATTCAATTCAACTCTATTTTACAAACCTATCTTCTAACGCGATATACACTCCAATAAATATCTTATGTGTAAGTTTCATGATCATAATACTCACTAATTAGTTTTCGTGAATTTGCAAAGATGATGAAATTGTTTTGAAGACATTTCTTATTGAAGTTATTATGGACTTTTTGATTATTTTCCAAGTTGGTTTGGGGTTTTTCTTGAATTTTTTACTTCTTAATATCATCACGGGGTATTCAGATTCTTATTATCTTAATACATAGCAAACAAATCATCTCAAGTTGATCCAAATACATATGTATATCGAAAACTATCAAACAACTCAAAACATGATAGATCCCACATTAAATCTTAAAACCCCAAATGATGTCTCGTATAACTCAAAAAATTTAAAAAAATGAGAGACATCAAATGTCTATCTAGCATATAAATTTATTGTGTGTTTAATTTCCTTAAAGAACTATTTTAAAATAGATTCATTAGTATGTGTTTCATTAAATTAATTTTAAATTCTACACATTCTTTATACACCACAGTTCTAGAAATATATCTTGGGGCAACAATTATCAATTTAAAAGTCCAATTTATACCTAATTATTTTCATGTATTCTTGATCAAATCAAATTTTTTTACTTACAAGGCTTCCCAACATTCATAATTAAGATAAGACTACTCAATTAATTAGGTTAATGATTAGACTATGTGAATTTAACTATCATACTTGTATATAAATTCAATTTTTTTTAAATATTTATCAATTGAGCTACACCTTATGTTGTGGTTTGCTTATATTCATTCATACATATAATTATTTCTTATAAGGAAACAATATCTTATTATGATCTAAAACTCGTTGTAGTTTTGTATCTAAAACTCGTTGCAAGTCCATTTAACTTTAATTCACTCTTAGAACTATCTTTTAATATCCAGAAATGGATACAAATTATGAGGATAGCTAAAACTGAGATAAAAGACTATAATCATGATATTACTGAGCTAAGTTTTATGATTTTCTGGTTTATTTGGAAGGCAAGAAATGAATTTAATTTTAAAGGTGTTGTCCCAGACCCTATCTTAGTTTTGCAAAATGCAATTAAAGCCAATGATGAATATAACTTAGCTAATAAGTATAAGTCTGAGGCTAGAAACGGAAATGGAAATGGAAATAGAAATGATAACAGTTCTTATGAAATGGAAGAAATGAATATTATACATTTTGACTTGAATGTAGAGATAGAGAATCCAAATGGTAACCAAATTAAATGGATACCACCAAGTGAGGGATGCTATAAAATTTATTGTGATGCTTCATTTAATTTAAATTCTAACTTAGTTGCTTTTGCGTGTGTCTTAAGGTACTCAACAGGTAAAATTATTGAAGGATTGGCTAAGAAGATAACGGTTAACTCAATTGCAGAGGCTGAAGGGAGGGTTTTTTAGCAGCATGTAAGATGGCGTCTAAATACCCAACTGGAAGTGTTGATATTGTGAATGATAACTTTTTTATTATAAATAAAGTTAACACTAATTGTTAAAAAGCTAGTGTAACTAAAGTGCTTGTGAAAAATATTATCTTTTTAAAGTCTTGTATAGACTTAGGATCTTGTACATTAGGAGATTAAGAAATTTGGTAGCGGATTGGGTGGCTAAACAGAAGCTTAAAGGAGCTTTATTTAGTCTTTGGGATGCTTTACCCCTTCCCAATAAGCTCGACTTTTAGACAATGACTTTGACCAGCTTGGTATTGGCTGAGGCTTTTTGTTGTAATATGGCTACCTTTAATTTATCAAGTTTGATTTCGACCAAAAAAAAAGAGTATTAAAAACATAATTTGACCAATGTACGTTTCTTACACTTTTGTAAGCTTTATAGTTCTCGGTCTTTTAATTACTACACTTTCTTTAACTTTTAGTTTGATGCAATGGATGATATACTATCTTAGAGTCAGAATCATAAGGGTTTTTCTGTGATGGATTATTAGAATGTCAGTACACATCAGATAGCAAATTTGATCACTAATCGTATTAATAAGGATTTCCCTGCATTTTTGGATTGGGTTCTTTCCAAGCTCATCCTTTTAGAAGGTTATAAGAATTTATAGGTCAATATTATTGAGACTTTCGAATAAAAAAGTTATTTCATTTATATAGATTGTCTAAGATGTAGATGTTTTTACAAGTTATGGAAAATGTTTACTCATCAAATGTTTATTTTAAAGATCCTTTAGTAAATATTTACTCAACAAAAGTTAGCATTTTCATTTCCTTTGAAGGTATCTATTTCATACACGTATATTTAAGAAATTATGTATCTTCACATATAATTTCTAATTTATTGTGTATTGTTTTAGTTTGAAGTTATCATTATTGTTACTAAGAAAATGCCTATGACGTAAAGGTTAAGAAAATAAAATAAATTATCTAGTGGTATATATATATCTAAATATCCGAGCCATTTCTCTGATCATGTGGTAGAAAGGAAAACTTATCTTGCAGTTGTTTTCAAAACAACTTTTAAAAGTTTGATGTATCAACATTGGTGAAAAGATGATCAATACTTCATGCAATAAATTTAAATGTTAAATTTAAATGTTTGCAGTATAGTATTAAAGTGTAGCTCTTTCTGCGATTCTAAAAAGAATAGGTGCAATTTTGCTTGAAGAGCTTATTTGGTGAACGAGTAAGGCTAAGAAGTTGGAGATAAGCTTGAGCACATACTTTTTTATGTGATTGAAGCTAATTTTTTATGTTTAATTGAATATTTTAAGATACAAAGCATTTGTAATGAGTTGGACTAGAATATGCTTCTATTATTAAGTAAAGTTTTGTTTCTAATTTTTTTTATATTTTTGTTGTTTAGTATTTATCTTAATTATTATCTTAAATATTCAGCAGACTTATATTTAAATATTTATAGAAAAACATTTTATATATACTTTACAGGCTGTCGTGACTGTTTAAGTAGGTGTTTGTGTACAGTAATTGTTTGTGTAAATATCTTAGCATCACTAAAGTTTTGGTATTGTATTCAATAATGATCTAGGATGTAACAAAACATGTATTCAATTTATGACCGTCAATAATCTAGTTAGTTCATGCTATACATTTTCTGACCTCTAACGATCTAACGAGTTATATATAGTAACACCAGTAGTTAATACATAATAACACCAGTAGTTAAAAGTGTTCGAATATATAAAATCCAATTACACCATTAAAATTGTTATAATTCGTAAAAAATGTTTCAATACAATTTAACTTATCAACCTTTTAAAATAAATAAAATCGATGTTATTTATCCAAGACAAGTAACATATATAGCATATGTTATTTATCCAAGACTTCGTTACTTGGGTATTTCTATATTTGTAATGTAGGAAGCATATTCAACTCGATTCCGTATCTAGAAGTTTTGGCAGACAATATTGTTCCTAAGAATTATGGTTAATATTATTATTATTACTACTCCAAAGAAGAAACTTGCAAAAGAGACTTCACGCACAATTGGAGGGTTTTATATCCATACTTCGTTACATATACTTTGATTCTAGGCAATATTTCCCAAATAGTCTCTAAACTATAACCCATTTACCGTATTCGTTCTCAAACTTCAAGAGGTTCCAAAATAGTCCTTCAACTTATGTTATTAGCACCTTCATTCCATATGTTTAGCTCCTTCAGATTTTGACCGTTAAGAAAACATCTACCACATACACCACTTATTGTATTTAACATGTTTATCTAGGTGAATTCTGTTAATCTGATTTTATAGTAATTAAACTTTTAAGACACTTTAACAAATTTTTAGCTTTTTTCTTAATTTGGTGCAACAATATGCAAGTTTACTTTGGGTTTTTAACTATTTGTTTGAATCTTTTCTACCTTTAAAGGGTGATTAGTTGTTGTAGGTGAGCATTATGTAATTTTAATTATTTTTTAAGAGTAATTTTAATACAACACAGTAGATAACTCTTCTGAAACAACTTTTATTCTTCATAAAATAAGCGGTATCATCAATCAGTAGCTAACTCTCCTTCTTATGATGTCTCACGCGGTCACGATCAAAAAATTTAGGCCCAATACTAGGACTTCCACCAATATAGACATTAGCTAGAGAGAATTCTAAACTGATCATTTAAGCAATATCTAAAAAATGAGCATCAGGTGAAAATAACTCTGGTAGTATTGCCACAACCTCTCTTCGCATAAGAAAATGGGTGTATTTTGATTTGGTTATATTAGGTTTTATAATTGATGGGGTATATTGCACATTTAGCCCGAATGTAATGCGAAATAGCCAAATATATTTTAAGTCATACATATCTTAAATCATTGTATATTTGGGTATATCAAATAAAATATGAACCAATGGTGTAAATATCTCTAAAGTTTTTCTTAGGCTTTTTTTGGCAAGTCTCTACTTGGATGGAATGATAACACCTTGACCTTAACATTGACCTTAATCTTACCCTTAAACTAAACTTGAACCTTAACCCTTAACCCCTTATTTATAACTTTAACCCCTTAACTATTAACCTTATCCTTACCCTTAACCTTAACCTTAACCTTAACCTTAACCTAACCTTAACCTTAAACCTTAAACCTTAAACGTTAAATCTTAAACCTTAAACATTAAATCTTAAACCTTAAATTTAAATATAACGTTAACCTTAAAATTAAGCTTAACTTTGACCTTGACCTTAACCTTAAACTTTACCCTTAACCTTAATCTGATCCTTGACGAGCGAAAACTGGAAAACGTGAACCTTAACTTTAACCTTGACTTTCAACCTTGGAACATGTGTTCGATTTTCATCAACGAAACAAATGTTTTCTTAAGTGTCTTCAGACACGATTTATAATATGCAAATTATATATTTATATGTATTTATAATCTATATTTATGTTTTAAAAATATATAAGTATAACATAATTTAATAATTTGAAACAAAAAATTTAAAATTAAAACACTACGCCGCACAAGGCTTCTCGCGACTACACGGGTAGTCACTAATGTATCAGCAAGTAGTCGTTAAAGCCATGAACTGGGATCTAACGACTACAAGTAGTCGTTAATAATTAGTCGCTAGAAACTAGTCGTTAGAAGTCAAACCTAACAACTACGTATCAAAAAGTAGTCGTTTGATGTGATGGTGCTATTAGCGACTACTTAGTAGTCGTTAGAAGTTAAGGTGCTATTAGCGACTACTTGCGTAGTCTTTATTAATCTTATTAATTGCGACTAAAATGTAGTCGTTATTAACTGTTCAATTAACGACTACATTGTAGTCGTTATTGACGTACGAAAATAGCAACTACTGCTTGTAGTCAATAGCGACTACAGTCGCTATTGACTTTTTATTTATTTTTTAAATAAAAAATATGATTCTGAATTATATTTAATTGCAATACTGCAATTAAAAATAATTCAAAAATCGTATTTTTTTATTTTTTTTAAAAACAATTAATAATTAAAAGTACAATTAATAATAACAATACCAATTATAAATCAAAATGATTAATTAATATACGAAATTCAACCAAATTCGATTCAAAGTCAAAATAAGTCAAACCAAGTCAAAACAAAAGTCAAACCAAACCAACATAATGTCAAAGTCTTAATACATAACCCATAAATAAAATATATAAGCTTTAATAAACACCAACAAACACTAGAGTCCTAATCTGTTGTAAGCCTCGTCTTCATCCTCAGACTCGTCTTCATCACCATCTTCGTCACTAGCTTCTTCACCATCATCTTCACCATCTTCATCACCGGTAAGAGGAGTGGGGTCCGCAGTCATATCTTGGTAGGGGGCATTCCTTTCTGTACCCTCAAGTCGTTAATCCACGCCATCGCCTCAGTCACAACAGCCTGAGAATAAACAGGAGGCTCGGTGCTGGTAGAGGGTACTTCAGGGTGGGGGTAATGTGGAAGACTGCTGCCTAATCGGAGCTCATTAATTGCCTCCATCATCTCCGCATGCTGCCCAGCTTGGGCTGGGGTAGCTGATAAACTCAAGGCACCCTTCTTCTTCATTTTCGGTCGACCAATGCCCGGTGTCCAGCTTCTCTTTGGCGACCCGATAGCCTTCTTAGAGGTGTTCCTTATGTACTCGATTTGCTCCTTTAGAGACATGCATTGACCTTCATTTGACTCAGATTGACTCTGAGTCACCTGCTCCTTCAATTTTTGATACATATTAAACAATAAAAATATATTAAATTCGATTTAAGATAAAAAAATATAATTAATAATTTACAAAAAAACTTACATCACCTTTTTCATAGCCCTCCGACCTCCACCGGTATGTTTTCTTGCTTTTACCCACCACCTCGAAAAAACAGCCCATCCGCGGAATCGGGATTTCTTCTTGTGTCGCCTTATCCCTAGCTACCACCTTCCCCCCGGGATTAAATCCTCACCCTGTTTCATTCAAAAAAATAAATAAATAATAAATAAAATACGTAAATAACAAAACACCTCATAAAGCATATCCAGAGTTCGGGAATATTTTCTCGACCCCGCTCCACTCTTATTCTTTTGTTTTTTCCGATTCTTTCTATTTCTTTTGCTTGATGGTGAAAAAAATTAAAATTCAATTATTATTAACATGACTTATAATTTAAAGAATAAAATTTAAAAAAAAATGTATATATACCGCTGCTTGCTTAGAACCTCAATACTGACAACATTTTTCCCATATCTCATCGGACAACCAATCCGGTTGCTTACCCTTTTTCCAGTAGTCTCTCTTAGTGTTGTGTTTATAATCTTTATATCTTATTCTCATAGTATCCTCCAAGTTACCAACAATCAACTTCCAATCGCCCCTTTCTTCCAACCAGGTATGTCGAAAAATTTCTATAACAAAAATATTATTTGAATTTAAATTAAAATAATAAATTATTTTATGAAAATATTAATAGTTTTATCTTTACCGATAATCTCTTAAGAACTGCGATTTTGTCAGCATCCGGAACTTTTTCCCACGCCTTGAAACACGGTGGAATCCTCTCTCAGACAGTTATCCCGACCACTTGGGAAACGTGGTGCCCGTACTTGCCGGAGGGATTCCACGTGTTGTAAAGAATGCAGAAATCGACCGGGAAAGGCCACCCGACCGCTTTGAGTGCCTTAATGGCAGATTTTAGGGCCGCGCTCCCCCGTTTTTTTCGTTGTTTTGGTTCTGTTTTAAAATAGAGTTAATTAATGTTTAAGTTATTTTATAAGTAATTTTGGATTTAAATTTTTATATTTACCGGGTTGACTTTCACAGTCAGCCAGATTTCTCTGTTTGGATTTTGGTTTGGGTCCTTACCCCCATCGTCCCCTCCGTGCTGTCTAGTCGTCACATCGACCATCTAACATTTTGTAGTGTAATTAAAATATAGAAATAAAAATAAAATAAAAAACAATAAATTATTACATCACAAAAAAGAAAAACATGAAAATAAAAATAAATAAATTATTACAATTATAAATTAAATAAACTAAATAAATTATCGGCAAGCTTTAACATCCAATATAGCACACGTACAATCTATATTATACAAAAATAATTATAGTAAAGTACAAATTTTTTTAATATTTAAAATTCTATTGTTATAGTCCCTTTATTTTAATTAAATCATGAAAGTATTTTAATATTTTTAATATTGCACTTTGGTCCCTCTGTTTTTTACTAAACACTTTTATGTCAAAAAAAAGTTAAATTACATGCATTTTTTTAATACAATATTAATAATTTTAATTTTATTAAATTATTTAAAACCCTAATAATTCCCTAAATTCATACAAAGTATTTTAAAATTGCATGTTAGTCCCTATATTTTTTTAAAACATTTTTAGGTCACATAAACTCACATTTCATTCCAAGTCTTAATTTTATAATAACACTTTTTTTTATTAAATTCCTAAAAAATTCTAATAAATCCATACAATTATACTAAATATTTTTTCTAAATCAAGCATCAAATCAATGTTTAAACTAACATAAATTACACCCTAATAACACCTAACAAATTCGGATTTCATAATCAAGCAACAAAAACTTGGTTTCAAAATTATTTTAATTAATCAAATTAATTTTTTAACCCATTTTGCATCAATTTTATGTTTAAAATATCATAAACAACACCCTAATATCACCACTAACATTTGGATTTAACATAAACATCACACAATCAAAGTAAAAAAAATAAAATAAAAAAGACATGAAAATTAAACCAAAAAAAAAGGTTGAATAACCTACCTTATATGCTGAAAATGAAGCTGCCTTAATGATGAATCCATGCCATAGTCATTCAAATTTAAACACAATTGAAAAAAAAAAGTGGGTTAGAAAAAAATTAATAAACCCTAAGAAATCTTAAGAAATAGAAAGAAAAATAAGATTAAGGAATGATTGTATTACCTTTGATGTTGATATGGAGTGGCTCTTGATATTAATCGGCTCCTGGAGTTGCAGAAATAGGGTGAGCAATTCGATTTTTGGTGTTTTGAGTAAGGAGTAAATGAGGATAATAAGCTCTCGGCAAAAGATATAGGGCTTTCTGTCTAGCGACTACTTATTGTAGTCGCTAGATATAGGATAAGTAGTCGTGAGTGGTGTGGTGACTGACACGTGTCAGTAAGTTGACCACCTCAATTGGTTTTTCACGACTACATTGTAGTCGCGAATTGTCAATTGAAAACGTGTGTCCTTTAATGGGCGGGAAAATGGACCGCCAACAATTAGTGGGTAATTAATTCGCTTACTAGCGACTACTTTGTAGTCGCGAAAGGCATGATGTAGACGCTAATTTTTTTTTTAAAAATTGAACCCAATTCACTTTAGAATAATCCAATATTTTAATTTAATTTCAAATAATCATATAACATAATTCAATTCAACTCCAAACAATCAATAAATTCAATTCAACTCCAAACAATCAATAAATTCAATTCAATTCCAAATAATCATATAACATAAGTCAAATGTTAGTGTTTGGGGTATTTAGTCAACATTTAGAGTCAAACTTGAGTGTTTGTGGTATTCAGTCAACATTCAGAGTCAAGCTTGAGTCTTTGGGGGTATTCAGTCAACATTTAGAGTCAAATGTTAGTGTTTAGTGTATTTAGTCAATATTTAGAGTCAAACTTGAGTGTTTGGGGGTATTTAGTCAACATTAAGAGTCAAACTTGAGTCTTTGGGGTATTCAGACAACATTTAGAGTCAAACTTGAGTGTTTGGGGTATTCAGTCAAACTTGAGTGTTTTGGGTATTCAGTCAACATTTAGAGTCAAATGTTAGTGTTTAGTGTATTTAGTCAACATTTAGAGTCAAACTTGAGTCTTTGGGGTATTCAGTCAATATTTAGAGTCAAATGTTAGTGTTTAGTGTATTTAGTCAACATTTAGAGTCAAACTTGAGTGTTTGGGGTATTCACTCAATATTTAGAGTCAAACTTGAGTGTTTGGGGTATTTAGTCAACATTTAGAGTCAAATGTTAGTGTTTAGTGTATATAGTCAACATTTAGAGTGAAATGTTAGTGTTTAGTGTATTTTGTCAACATTTAGAGTCAAACTTGAGTCTTTGGGGGTATTTAGTCAACATTTAGAGTCAAATGTTAGTGTTTAGTGTATTTAGTGTATTTAGTCAACATTTAGACTCAAATGTTAGTGTTTAGTGTATTTAGTCAACATTTAGAATCAAAGTTGAGTCTTTGGGGGTATTTAGTCAACATTTAGAGTCAAACTTGAGTGTTTGGGGTATTCAGTCAACATTTAGAGTCAAACTTGAGTGTTTGGGGGTATTCAGTCAACATTTAGAGTCAAATGTTAGTGTTTAGTGTATTTAGTCAACATTTAGAGTCAAACTTGAGTATTTTGGGTATTCAGTCAATATTTAGAGTCAAACTTGAGTCTTTGGGGGTATTTTGTCAACATTTAGAGTCAAACTTGAGTGTTTGGGGGTATTCAGTCAACATTTAGAGTCAAAATTGAGTGTTTGGGGTATTCAGTCAACATTTACAGTCAAACCTAAGTGTTTGGGGGTATTCAGTCAACATTTAAACTCAAACTTGAGTGTTTGGGGGTATTCAGTCAACATTTAGAGTCAAATGTTTGTGTTTAGTGTATTTAGTCAACATTTAGAGTCAAACTTGAGTCTTTGGGGTATTCAGTCAACATTTAGAGTCAAATGTTAGTGTTTAGTGTATTTACTCAACATTTAGAGTCAAATGTTAGTGTTTGGTGTATTTAGTTAACATTTAGAGTCAAACTTGAGTGTTTGGGGTATTCAGTCAACATTTAGAGTCAAATGTTAAGTGTATCAAAATTAATTCAAATTCAACTCCAAAAACCAACAAAATGTTTTAAGATAAATGAACAAAAAAAAAAATTCTCCTAATAAGTATCATATCCACTAATAACTATAGGTTCATCATCGCTATCAACCTCTATAGGTTCATCTTCATCCCCATATTCTTCCCACATGTCACCATCAATTTCATCTATTTCATCAAAACCATATCAAAAGCCAAATCAATACGAAAAGGAGAAGGGTCAATCTCGATCTCCTCGGTGGATGCCAAGTTCACCGGATCGGAAACCGTCTCGGTGTTCACTAGAGGGATCGCAACACTCGCATTTTCAGTAGGTAGTGATTCTGTACCCCATAACTCGGGACTCCATCCATGTCTATCATTGAGTTCCCATACTACTTTCCACCCTTTTTGTGTTTTCTTTGAGGCAATCTCATCGATGTAAAATACTTTTTTTGCTTGAGTAGCTAAGATGTATAGCTCTTCTCCCCAAAAAAATCTAGACGTGTTAATAATATTTACTTCATTCTCTGTCCTCACGGTACTCGTGCTATACCAATTACACTCGAATAGCACAACATAACAATCATCATCAAATGTTACCTCTACAATCTTGACTAATTCATCGTACAACGGTTTTCCTTCATACATGGTGCATACCCCGTAATCTTGAGTCACCCTTGTTTCACCCTTTTCACGAGTAACCCATTTAACACCATTCACAACACATGAATCATTCTTATAAACTGCACCATGAGACTTACTAGCCATTGAAATCATCTCACTTGTAGCAAATGCATCACCTTCTTTTTCCATTTCATAAAACTACAAGCATAAACAATTATAACAATGTTGTCTAAAATGGAATCTTAATTTGGTATTTGAATGGATCTATACCTTATGCATAAACCAATCTCGGAAATTTTACCGGTGTTTCCTAACTTTATCAGCTACAGGACCTGATAGCGTGGCTTTGTGTTCTCGGCACATTTGACGAGAAAATTGAATACATTTTTCATAATGAATAAACATATAATAAATAAATTGAATAACTTACGTCATCAAATGTTGGATTTCATCGCAATTAAGTAGGATATACCCGTCGATTTGCTCCTTCTCTATGTATTGCAAATTACCATACTCTTTTTTACCTAAAGGAGTACAATGGCTCTTAAATACGGACAAATCTTTAGGTTGAGCTTCGGTCTCGGTATATCTACCCAGTTCATTGAACTTTTTTTTTCTTCTTGAAGATAACGTGATATGAAAGTCAAAGTCTCCTCTACAACGTACCCCTCGGCGATTGAACCCTCCGGCCTAGCCGGGTTTCGTATTTACTCCTTTAACTTCTTTAGATACCGCTCAAACGGGTACATCCAACGCATCTGAACCGGTCCCCCTAACAAAGCTTCGCGTAACTCTTAATTTTAAGAAAGGAAAGAGTATAAGTGTATAACCAAGTGGATCAATATATCGAAAAACGCAGGAGGCAAAATCATTTCCAATCTACACATAACTTCAACCACTTTCGCCTTACCCGATTCTAACTCTTTCCTATTGATATTTTTATTGCAAACGACTCTAAACACGTTAGCTAGCCCAATAATCGCATCACTAATTGCTTATAGTCTGCGACCTGGTAAGGTCATAGATACTTATAGTCTTACGGTTTTAGGGCAATCTTGATTTACAACACGCTTTGGTCATATTGAAAAATCGGCCAAGCCCTTAGTGGAGAAGTGTAGGGATGGGTGTATATTAGTTGAATAATTGTGAGGAATTCAAACATATGTAACAAAAAATCCTTCAAGCTTATATTGATTTTGATGGTTGGGATATTCAATAACCTCTTGTATAACCTGCTTTGTTAAAAACCTTTTTAGAGAAATCCCAATAGAAAAAAAAAACCTTAATCAAGGAAAAAAAAGTAGAGAAGGGGTTTTGATATGATATTACATTCCTGAAACATACAGAAGAAAAATAAAAGGGCAAGAAAAATGATATATTGATTGATTAAGTAGTTACTGTATTGTTCAACATATAAATTTCCAGAGGTGTTCTGTGTTCCACGAGTTTCTAGTTCTCGACCGTCTTCTTCGTTCAAATAGTTGGTACCTGGTAAAAGTTTGGAAATTACACGACAAGGTCCTTCCCAATTCGGCATAAACTTTCCATGCTTAGGTCGAGCAACACACTATTCATTCATAGAGCTAAGTCTCCAAACTTATTATCTTTGGGTTAGACTGTCTTCTAAAATTCTTGGTCTGCTTTTATTTTAGCTAGATGTGACCGAAGGTAAGCCATCTCTGGTGTTTAATGTATGAAGTGGAGCTCACCTCATAGAATCAAACTTTGAGCCAAGGGTGGTCATGTTGGCTGGTAAGACGGCATTGCAGCCATATATCAAGCTATAGGTATCTTCACTAGTAGCTAAATTAACAATTTTTCCGATATCCCTGAAACACCTCCGATAGCATATCATAACATTTTTTTTGATATTCACAGATATTCGCACCCTTAGATGATTGCTCTATTGTTGTCTTCTACCTAACCATTACTCTAAAAATGATAAAACAAAGAGTGTGCTAGTTTCATATCCACTTATTCACACCATGTTCAAAATATCCATATACAAACTAGGTTCTCATGATCAGACATGATCATGTGATTGACCCTATAGCAACAAATTATGCTCTTCCATGTAAACCTCAACGCTAATTGTGCAGTGATCATTAATACAACTTTGGATTCAATTAACCAAGTGAATTAGTCGATGGTTACATAGTTGTATCACTGATGGGCCTTACTAATAGGAAGGGGTCTGATAACATAAAGCCTCCATTGGCATAATGGTGAAAGACTTTCTATTAGTGTCATCTATGTTGCTGTCTCATTGTATCGTAGGCGTCATTCATCATGGTCAGGTAGAAATACCCTTGTCAAATCATTTTCTTTTCCATCAGTGAATAGCCAATGTGGTAAACCATAAATAACGTTGTGTTATTCTCGTAGAATCGGTGGACCCCCTTCCATTTCAACACATCTTAGTAACGATCCTTCATAAGATTGCTTGTATAAGTTTCTGCTCTCATGATAGATATTTTTGATAAAGAAATTAAAGCTCTAGCCTTCTTCTTGTTTTCGAGAAGTAGTCCCTCCTCTAGCCAAGATTTTAGTTCTCCCATCCATCTTTGTTTGGTTTCTAATAACACGTACTTCCCTTATTTTGATTGAGGACACGATGTGTCGGTTAATATATTGTAAAGTGACACCTTTGGTAACTTGGTCATTAACTGCCATTCTGGGTAAGAAGTTTGCTCGGGTGTTGTTTTCCCTTATAACATGTATGATTTCAAAGTTTATAAACATTACTCATAGGTTGTTTACCTCAGCTTCATACGCATCCATCATCCAGATCCTTGTAAAGTAAGATTGGGTCATATGTCCAGCAAGCAATTACCTATGAGTCAGTGTATATATTGATCTTCTTCGCTTGTAATTTCATTGCTGATTTTACCATAACCAGTAAAGCTTTATACTCATCTTTCTTATTTTTGTCTTTGAAATTTAGCCGAATGACAAAGTGATTATCTCTACCTTTAAGGTCAATGAAAACTAACCCAACTTTATTTCCGTTATTTCCTGAGGCACCCTCTACTTTAATTCTCCAACTTCTGATGTCACTCTCAAACAATTCTTTCACTAGGTCGTCAGGCAGAGAAATATCGACAATAAAATCGACCAACAATTGCACTTTAATTTCTACTTGAGCCTCCAATATGTTATCGTATTTTTGTAGTTCAATTTCCCACTTTACAAGATGTTAGGGTATTCAGGTATTTAAGAAGATTTTCTTTAGAGGCAAGTCGGTCAGGACATTGATTAGGTGAGCCTCGACGTAAGGTTTAAAATATCTGGCTGAATGTATGAGGTCCAGTGCAATTTTATTGGTTGGCGAATATGTTTATTTGGCGCCCTCCAGTCTCTTACTAACCTAGTATACTGGTCGTTGATTTTCCTCAACATCTTAGGTTGACACCGATGTTATCATTTCCTGGTTGGCCGATAAATACATGAGTATAGTTTCACTTTCTATTAGCTTTGTGGGCATTGGCGATGCGCTTAGATATTCCTTCAAATCATCAACGCTTCTTGACAGTGCTCGGTCCATTCAATTTTTGTTGTCTTCACAAGGTTTTGAATCACGGTGCACACCATTCAACAAATTTTGACATGAACCGATTGAGGGCAACGACCTTCCCTATCAGTGTCAGTTATTGCTTGACTGTTTGGGGCATATTCATATTAAGGGTATATTTTACTTCATCTAGACCAGCCTCAATGTTTCAGTGGCTGACCATGAATCCTAAAAACTTCTAGGCATTACCCTAAAGACACATTTCTCGGAGTTTAACAAAATAACTAGGCTTCTCAAAACAACGAATGCCTCGGTTACATCTTCTAGATGTTTCTCAAACGTGTTGGTTTTCCCTAGAAGGTTATTGATGCAAACTCCTATGTTGCGGTTGATCTATTTGGCTTACGAGCCACTCGGTTGGCTTACGAGCATCGGGTTTGCGATCCATTGAGGATATCGATCTTCTCAAATATCGCCAGCTTTTAATAACTGGTTTATTTCTTTTCGGATGTCATTATTGTTCTTCTTGGAGAGTGTATCTTGAAGAACCTTATATATTTTGGCAATTTCTTGATGTCTTTGAGTAGGAATGTTGATTCTGAGTTGACTCACCACCTCAATTAATTTCTTGTACTCGGAGTCATCATTTTTCTTGGCAACCCTTGATGGAAAAGATGTGGTGAACGACTATCATGTGGCGGAGGTTCTCATTTAGTGCTTTGATTGACTTCTTGACCACTTCTTCCACCTCTTCAACATAATATTCAACTATTACCTCATCCGGATTCGACTTTTGAGGTTCTTACCCTTTTGTGATATCTACTTCACTAGGCATATTTGGTGGTGGTACAACTTTTACACTTCAAAGACCGATGATGTTATTTTGAAGTAACTTGGCCTCATCATGTGTACCTTGCCATAGTGTCATGAGTTGACCTTGTTGGAATCGTTGAATAATAGTAATGAGTTGAGTTAGTCTTTGCTTCACGAGTTTATTTTTTTTTGTACTCTTCATAGATGCTACGGTAGACTCGATCTTCCCCTCACTTTTTGTCATGACTAAGGGTCTTTTCCAATTCTTTTACTCCTTATATTAAAGCTGACGGAAGCGCCTTCTGAGCTAGATTATCTTCATATATGTTGTACGCAGGTCGTGGAGGAGCTTGATTCCAATAAATGGGTCAAATTGAGTAAAGATTTTGTGGCCTCTCTTGATCGTTATTGAATTGAGGACGAGGTTGGTACGGATTACCTTGTTGAGAAACTTGACCACCTTGATAGAAACCACAATTTTCCATGATGAACACAAATTCTGGATTACTTTTACACTCTTCCCAAATTTGATGGTTGACCCCACAACTCAAACACCCATACAGTCTTGTACTATGTTTACCTCCGTCCGCCTACTTAAGAGACCTTCTTTAAAAAGTAAGGAGAGTTTTTTCAACTAGTTCCTAAAAGCGGCAAATTTCATATGCATAGCAGTATCATTATGTAAAATTATAGTTCCACATAGAGAATTTGAAACAGGGGCTCGCGACGGTTGACGGTGGCCAACTTCTTTCCTTTTCAATGATCTTCTCCGTACGATCCATCACTCGATTCAAATCCATTGATACATACCACCACCACAAATATTATCGACCCTCCGTCTTGAACTCTCGTTAAGTCCTTGATAGAAATCAGATTTTAGTCCTGCAACAAAGAAACTAACCAAAAAGGAGGATGATAATCCAATTTTTCTGTTTGTAAGTGCTTCAAATTGCGTTTGATATTCATCCACAGATCCATGTTGTATTAATTTTGCCAACGATCCTTGTGGATCTTCAAATTCAGGAGGCCCAAATCGACTTTCTAAGGCTCTAGAAAATTGCTCCCATGTTGAGATTTGACGGTTTTGAGTCATATATTAAAACCAAGGAAGTGCTTTACCATCCATATAAATGAACATATGAGAAGACGATGATCACTAGAAATCCGATGGCAATCAAAGAAACGTTCAACCTTGAAAATCCAACCAGATGGATCAATACCTTCAAAACGCGGAAAATCTAAACGTATCTGGCGTGCCTAGACAGCCATTGGAGACGGGTTTGAGAATCTTGGTGGAGGTGGTGGTGGAATTATTGGAACTATAGGCGGAGGATTTACTTGTGGTGAATCAGAAGGCCCTGTAACAGTATCCATTTCCCTTATGAGTTATCACCAACTTCTTGTCTAAAACTAGCGAGCTCTATTTGATCTTATATCCTCATACTTTGAGGGTATAACCTGTCAAGAAATCTGTCTTGAAGCTCAAATCATTTTGGTATTAGCTCGGGTGGCTAACTATTGAGCCATTCACTAGTTTGACAGGAATTTGGTTGAGGTAGAAGCCTGGATTGCCTGGTTTACTTGGAAGAGTAGAAATAACTTCCTCTTTGAGAATCAAAAAATCTTGCCCCTGATGAATATAAAAAAAGGGTGATTGACACATAGGGTCTTGGAGACTATTTTCTTGGCCTAAGGGAACTAGTGGAAATCTGACTTCTTTAAAGGGACCTCAAAGATGACCAAATACTAAAATACCCTTGCTAACACTAAAAGACAAAAAGAAGTGATGTCATTGTTCATCTCTCTCCACTACCCACCTACCACCGACCACCAATCACCTCCGATCTCCGACCACCAACTTCCAAGCACCAACCACCAACCACCGACTCCGATCTCCGACCACCGACCTCCGGTCATTGAAAAAAATGATGAGTTGCGACAAAAAAGAGTTGAGTATTCGATAAAAAAAGTTAAGTATTATTAATAAATAATGAGTATCACTTTTACACACTTATTATTACAACAGAACAAAAACCTAACTATTTACAACAGCTATTAAACAAAAAAAGGAAACAAGCCTAATTACAAAAAAACGTTCTAAAAATATGGTTTGACCAGATCTTACAAAAAAAGGCTTCGTGGCTTAGATCTCAGTCTCCTTCTCCGGAGACTTCTGCAACAATGGCGGCAACTCAGATCTCGGCCTCCGTCGGTGAGAAAAAGAAGCAACGCTTCTAGTATAGATCGGAGTTCATGGCTCGAGTATATATCGGCGGAACACCACGAACGGGGGTCTTCTCCAGCGATTCTTCTGCTACCATGGCCACGATATCTCTTCTCCTCTGCACATGAAAACCGCTCGAGCCATGGCTACGAGATCTCTTCTCCTCTGCACACGAAAACCGCCGGGATATTGGTCTTCACAGCAGGGCGGTGCGACGGCAGGAGGTGAGCTTCTCGATTGAGCTGTGGAGGCGCGATGGAAGGGAGGTGCTTGGTTGAGCAGGCGGGTGAGCTTAGCTTCTCAGTTGTCAGGTGTATCTCGATTCTACTTCCTCTCTCCGGAGAAGATGCTGGAGGTGGATCCACGACGGCTTGGACTTATTGGAGACGGAGGAGATGCTGGAGATGCTGGATTTATGGTGGTCTTCTCCAGCAAGCGGATTTGTGCTCGCCGGAAAGAAGGTCGGTTGGGTGGTGGTGGAAGAGATATGGGAGAGAGAGAAAAGGTAGGTGAGGGGGGAGAGAGGGAAATAATGGTGACGAGAATGATTTTTGGGATTTATAAAACAAATATTTAGTATATATGGTGGAATAAACAAAAAGGGGTAAATTTGTAAATGTGATTTTAGATTTTAGTGTTAAAATCTTATTGAGGTCCCTAGTAAGAAGAACAAAAGAAGGGGGTTGGGTTAGGACTAGGGGGTGGGTGTTCAAGACCCCTTGGGTCATAATCTCTATACAAAATGCCTATAAAGCCTATGATGAATATAAAAAATTTAATATATGTGAGGCAAATCATAATACAAATATTACCAATAACTCTCAAGGTAATAAAAACACCTTATTCCATAATATTTCTGATAACAATCCCTTAGCTTATACATATATCAGCACCACTATCATTCCTTTTTTTTGATACATGGGTTAGCTCAACTGGTCACCCTGTCTCTCAATCAAGAGGTACAAGGTTCAAATTCCTCTCAGACACCTATTTCTGACGTGCCTGGTGGTATGTTTGGGAAGGTCGGGCATATTCTCCATGGGACTAGTTGGGTGTGCGAAAGCTAGCCTAGAACCCACTATCATTCCTACTAATCAAAATTTGTCAAACTTACATCATATACAAAGCCTACTTAATAATACTATACTGATACATGTTGATGCTTATTCCTCTACATTACTTAATATATCTACTGCTGCTTGTACATTCAGTAAATCACATGGCCTTATTTTGGATTGATATTATTGGAACTTCTCAGCAAGAGAACAGGTAGAAGCTGAATTAATTGGGTTTAGAAAAGCAGTTTTAGAAGCTAAAAACATCATCAATATAGGATTCATCTGAAGAGTGACTGTCAAGCTATTGTGAAGATTCTCCAATCAAGATCTTCCTTTAGTAATTACTTTCTACAACCTATTTTTTAAAATATTTTGCAGGAGGTGCAAGGCTTACAAATCTCCAACTCTCACATCAACAGAAAACACAACAACCCGAGTGATTGACTTACTATACAAGAAATGCACAACCTCTTGCCTTGTAATTGGGCCACCCAACCCCCTTCTCAATTCGTTCACCTTCTAAATAATGATTTCTTAGGTACTGGTGTAGGTTGAAAGTTTGCTAAACTTATTGTAATGTCCATTTACTACTTTGTTTCCTTTAATATAAATTTTATTTTTGACTAAAAAAAGATGTAATTCTCGCACTGCTTTTATGATCCTTTTTCAAACAAAAATAACAATTTCTCTTTCTTTTCTCTTATTATTGATAATTCTACTAAAAAGGAAATATTTCCACTCAAGTAACTTTTTAGAAGCCAAATTGGGTAGTTCTCCCTCATGGGGTCGGAAAAGCTTCCTAATTGGTAGAGATGCCTTTATTAATAATATTACTTGGAAATTGGGGATAGATAATAAAATTAATATCCATAACCATCGATGGATTTGTAAGAATATAAAACCCTCAACTTCATAAATAACAACGGTTAACGAATTAATAAGTATAAATAAACATTGGAACATGGAACTTATTAACAAACTTTATCCTAATAATATTAGTAAAAAAAATTGAAATAATGCTTATATCAAAATTTGAATGTCAAAATCATATTAGCATTAATTACTGTAAAAATAAAACCTATACGGTTAAAGAAACTTATCATAAACTCAAATCGGAAGAAAACGATAAAAATAAAGTTAAAGAACAACAAAAACCAATCTTTTCTAGTAATAATACTAAAAATATTTGGAACAAAATTTGGAAAATGGAAACTCCTACTAAAATTAGAAATTTTATGTGGAGAGCTTTAAAACATTTATCACCAACTGAAGAAAATCTATTTAAACGTAAATATAATGATACTAATATTTGTAAAATTTGTAATGAGAATGTAGAAACTGTAGAGCACATTCTTCTGTTCAGATGTCTTTGGGTCAAAGGTGTATGGTATACAAGCCCTTTTAATATTAAAAACCGATAACGAAACTACTAATGGATTGGATCAATGGATTTTAATCCATGCCCAAGAAATTACTAATAAATTTAACAAAACAGCCAGAATATTGGAACTAATCTGTACAGTTCTATAGAAAATATGGAAAGACAAATATAACTTCATCTATAATAAAAAAAAATGTGACTCGGTAACAACATTGAATAAATATTTAATAACTTGGAAAGAATTTTATAAAATTTCAAACCCTAGTGATTCAAATTTCATGGAATTACAAGACTTAAATAATCATCAAAATAATGATGATAATATTATTCAAAATCATAAACTTAATAATACAATTTATAGTAAAAAATTCAAATAAAAATTAAAAAAACCACCTCCAAAATTCTTTAAAATAAACTGTGATGCAGTTTTCTCGGACAAGAAAGCGGCAATTGCATGTATACTAAGAAACTCTAATGAATATTTTGTATTGGGAAAGAGTCAGAAGTGGGAGCAGACTCGGTTTTGGAGGCAGAAGCCAGATGCATCCTTAAAGATACAGAGATGGCGTCAGAGTACCCACATGGAAAATTTATCATTGAAAATGATGCTGAAAAGATTATGAAGCCTTTGTCTTCAAATCAAACAATTATGTGACATTTGATTAAAAGTTTAATTTGTAATATCTACGGTTTTGCTGAATCATCGCATCCTCCCTATTCATAAGAGTAAAAATGAGGGCACTGACTGGGTTGCTAAACGGAAGCTTCTTCCACCTCTTCAACATAATATTCAACTATTTTTTTTATCAACAAACCATTTTATATCTACAAAGAAACATGTACACATCAAAGCCCCTAGTTGTTTTTTACTCAAAAACAAGCATGGCAAGAAAAAAAAAGCCTCTATACAACAATTGCTAGAGGAAATATAAAGACAAAACAAACCAAAGAAACCTAAGCAACCATTGCTAAGAAAATAAAATAAAAATCCTATACAATGAGATCTAGGACAGACACAACTGAATCAAGGAACTTACTAAATCGGAAAACTTTCCAAATAAGAAAAGTTTCCTAAAATAGTAAGTTCCAAGAAAGGGACACGAGAATCCTGCCTCCCATCCTAGCTGCACTCCCTTCCTAGCCTTTTATGTCCACATGAAGCTTCCATCTCCCACTAAGCTTTCCATTTTCAACACTGTCTTTAAAAGCTTTTTTCCCCAAAGTGCATTTTGCACATCAACTATAATATTCTTAACAATGCTCTCCTTTTGAGGATTAATCATCTTGAATTTTTTTTATTTCTAACATCCCAAATATTATACAGGTAGCTAAGAATACTTCTATTAGAGATAGTATCCTTGAGGTTATTACCACCAAACTTGCTCATAAACTCAACTGTTTCATCCCAGTTCTCTCCTGTGTTGTGCCAGTTTTGAAGAGCACATAATTGCTTCCAAACATTTAAAGAGAAGCTACATGTCATAAAAAGATGATCTCTGCTTTCCCAATCCTCATAGAAGAGTACAAAACTCATTAACCTACATTCCCCATCTGCTAAGCCTATCCTTAGTGCTAAGTCTGTTCTTACAAACCATCCAAGCACAAAAATTTTGCCTAGGGATACTCCACATATGCCACACCATCCTGTACCATTTGATTTCCACACTTTTACCTTGCAGCTAAGCCATAATTTCTGAGTTTCTGAAGCCTTTAACTCCCCACTTAATGATATATTTTTTGTTACTAAGAGCTAACTCCTTTATATAATTAGAAATATCACCAATATTACTAGGCAGCCTCCATCTTCCTTTAATATAATAGTTAGCCACTTTTATTAATGTTGTAATTACCCATAGAAACATCATCACTTTTGTGACAAATCTGTTTAACACCTCTTGCCATGAATCCATTTATCAGTGAGTAGATAGGTATTCTCACCATTTCCCACAATGTGTTCAATATATTCAAAAACTAGGTGCCTAACATTTAGCATCCCTCCAAGTCTATGGCAATTTACTGTCATAAACAATACTCCACACACTCTTATTACTAAGTCAGTTAGAATATACCCAATCGGACCAAATGTTGTTCTTGTTTCCATACATTCTCCAAAAGGCTTTGAGAATTGTAGCCTCATTTATATGAGTGAGCCTATGAATACCTAAACCACCATTCTCCTTGCTTTGACAAATGTCCTCCCAAGAGACTTTAGCACCATGATTCCCTTTCAAAGAAACCTACTCAAGATGAACACTTTTAATAAGATGCAGCCTTCCTGTAAAGGTCAAGAATCTATGCATCCAACTATCTACACCACTCACAATATTATGCACAAAAGTACTACACATCAAGCTATTAGGACCTTTAGTTGTCAATGGTGCACCAAGATACCTAACAGGAAGCTTACCACTTATTACATTTAAAAAAATACTAAGCTCTTGATGAATATTAATATCCCTTCCATCAATATAATGCTCACTCTTACCAGGGCTCATTTTAAGACCAGAAAGCCTAGTGAAGAGTTCCAGACCTTCCTTTAACCTCACAGCCGAGTTCCTATCATCATTGAAAAAAATTAAACAGTGATCTGCAAAGATTAAGTGACTGAGGTTCATTCTTGCACAGTTAGGATGATAAGTAAAGCTTCTGTGTTGCACCACTCTATCAAGAATAGCAGTGAAACCCTGCATACAAATAACAAACAAATATGGAGACAAGGGATCACCCTGTCTCAACCCTCTTTCTCCTCTGAAAACACCATTAATACTACCATTAATTCAGAGTGAGAACATAGGAGTTGAAATACAAATGTTTATCCACTTGATAAACCTCTCATGGAATCCCATAATAGTGAGCATTTTCAAGAGGTACTTCCAGTTAACTGTGTCAAAAGCTTTCTTTAAGTCTAAGTTGAAAGTACATCTTATACTGAGGTCTTTTGTATCATAACCAGCAACACTCCTTCCTCCAACAAAAGTAGCCTGAATTTTAGAGACAAGAGTTTCCAAGCAATTTTTTATCCTGATTCAAGTATTACCTCATCTAGATTTGGCTTTTGATGTTCTTTCCCTTTTGTGATATCTACTTCACTAGGCACATCTGGTGGTGGTACAACCTTTACACTTCTAAGGCCGACGAACTTATTTTGAAGTAACTTGGCCTCATCATGTGTACCTTGCCATAGTGTCATAAGTTAACCTTATTGGAATCGTTGAATAATAGTAATGAGTTGTGTTAGTCTTTGCTTCATGAGTTTATTTTGTTGTGTACTCTTCATAGATGCTACGGTAGACTCGATCTTCCCCTCACTTTTCGTCATCTTATCAATTTAAGTTTTAATGAACTGACCAAGGGTCTTTCCCAATTCTTTTCCTTATTTTAAAGTGGATGGAAGCGCCTTCTGAGCTAGATTATCTTAATATGTGTTGTACGCAGGTGGTGGAGGAGCTTGATTTCAATGAATTGGTCAATTTAAGTAATGATTTTGTGGCCTTGGTTGATCGTTATTGAATTGAGAACGAGATTGGTATGGATAACCTTGTTGAGAAACTTGACCACCTTGATAGGAACCACAATTTACCATGAAGAACACAAATTCTGGATTACTTTTAAACTCTTCCCAAATTTGATGGTTGACCCCACAACACAAACACCCATACGGTCTTGTAATATGTTTACCTCTGTCCGCCAATTTTGGAGACCTTCTTTAAAAAGTAAGGAGATTTTTTTAAACTTGTTCCCTTTAGCGGAAAATTTCATTTCCAAGCAGTATCATTATTTAAAATTAGAGTTTCGCATAGAGTATTTGAAACAGAGGCTCACGATGGTGACGGTGGAAACTTCGTTCCTTTTCTATGATCTTCTTTGTACGATCAATCACTCGATTCAAATCCATTTATACATACCCACCACCAAAAATATTATCGACCCTCTGTCTTGAACTCTTGTTAAGTCCTTGATAGAACATTTCTAGTTGTAATTCAGAAGTTTACCCATGAAGTGGGCACTTTGTCAATCTCTGTTGATATATCGTCCATTTCCCTATGAGATATCACCAACTTCTTCTCTAAAATTAGCGAGCTCTATTTGATCTTATATCCTCATACTTTGAGGGTATAACCTGTCAAGAAATCTGGCTTGAAGCTCAAATAATTGGGTATTAGCTCGGGTGGCTAACTATTGAGCCATTCAATAGAACCTCCGGTCAAAAATAATTGAAACATGAAGTTGTACATTTGTTCTTGTGTAATACCTTGAGTAATGTAGGAATCACAAATTTACATAAATTTTTAAATAGTTCGTATTAGATCTTGATATGTGGCTCCACTATAGTTCCCATATTTTGAGAACTGACTCAACATTCCCGAATTGGACTTCAATTGCACGACTTGAATGGTTGGAGGGTGAATACCTAGGGGTTGAACTCGAAATTTGCCTCCTTATCCTAGAATACCTTTCTCTCGGTATTGATTGTTTGGAGGAGGCACGATTGGTGGAAATTAGTGTCCTCCTCCACCTACTTGTTGCTCTACTATGATGGAAGTATCTTAATTGTTCCCATTCTCTCCTTATTTCCTAGGTGGAAAAACTAATCCTGGTGGATCCACCAAGTTACCTTGTACGTCGTAAACTAACAATTGTTCCATAACTTCTTGTTTCTTCTTTTCTCGCCCTTGCTTCCTATGAAGTTTATCAATGCTCTCGGGATCTTCAAGCATTCACTAAAGGTAGTGCCTGAAAATTATCAAAGCTAGAACTAGGATAAAATCTAACAACAAAAACAAAAAATAAAACTAAAAGATAATTAATTACTAATCCCCAACAACGGAGCCAAAAACTTGTTATCTTTCTAGGTATGCTATAAAATCAATACTAAGAGAATGAGAACCGCAAAGTGTACGGGTATTAACATATAACAAAAATAGAAAATAAGTTTGTTTCCATAGGGATTAGATGAGTTAATATTTAATTTAGTTATAGATCTAAATTTAGTTGATAAATAAAAGTCAGAAATGTAAAGATTTGTATTTGATTTTCAGATTAAGAAACTACTCAGACGAATAAATTAAGACTAGAAAGTTAATAAAGGTATTAAACTACGAATGATGTAAAAATAGGGAGAGAAACGTAGCTCAAGACACTTGTGATCTCCACTAACTATATCTTGACTTTACTTACAATTCTAAGGGGAAAATGGGACATTTTTGCTAATAAAAATTTTAAAGTCACCCTAAGTTGCTCAGATAAATACGGGATGCTACATAGGTTATCTAGACGCCTAAATTTTAAAGTCTATGTGATTACTTCGTTAGTATAGCTCTTCCAAGTCTTCAACTCTAGAAGAGTAATTTAACCTATTTTTGTACCAAATCCCCATCCTAGACATAATTTAATATCTTAAATACCTAATTACGTGTGCATCATACAAGGATTTAAAAAAAGCATAAGGGTAATTACAACAGCAACAAACCACGATTTATTAAAAGAAAATCTCAAATTCATACAAATATGCCCTAATATATAGTAGGTTTCATACCTAAGCATCTCAACCAACTAAGAAATTTAGTTCATAAAGGAAAAAAATATAACAAAATAAAGAGAAGACATAATTAGAGGAAAAACTACACTAATTATGAAAATAAGTATAAGTGTTGTTCTTGATCTCCTTGCTTCTTTCCCTTGATCCCAACGTTTCTAGCTCTATGATATGATAAGTTATCGTTTTTTTCTGATTAAAACATATATTTATAGTCTGAAAAAACTTTTTAGCACAATTGGGCCAACTTAAGTAAGTTAAAAGTGGCTTAATGAACTCCTCTAATTCTGTATAGCTTTGGATCTTGTCAATAAAACATACATAACTTCTTCTATTCAACTCCAAATATCAAAACATTTCTTCTCATGCAATCTAAAATCAATTGTATACTTTGAAATTGGGTTTCATGATTTAAAACTTGATCAATTAAGAGTTACGACCCTTAAAGGTTGATATAAACATTCTCCCAGTAATTTATGATAAGCTTTAAATGGACTTCTTGTCTTCTTTTGTGACTTTACTTGGGATTCCTCATGACATTTTGACTTCCTATCATCATCTTTGGGTCTAATATAATCATGTACCTAATAGTTTCACACTTAACACAAAAATTATCTCATATTTCTCCAAAATTACATATATAATCCAATAATAACTACAATTCAGATAACGTCAAATTAAGGGATAAATCTAAATATAAAAACTCAAAAATTAACCCAAGTGATGTATCTTAAATCTCTAAATATATCACAAAATGAGAGACATCAAAACCACATGCTTCTTTCCTAAATTTTCTTGTTTTACAGGATGGACGGATGAATGTCCTTGTCTTAACCCGATAACTAATTCTGTCAAAACTCTCCTTTGCGCGATATAACGTTAGATGGTGCAGTATACCGTTGGTGGGTCATGGGTGTCATAAAATTAAGTACTGAAAATAAAGAAACCACAATACCGCAACTGCACGGTTGTCCAAGTAATAGCCGATAAATCGGGTTTCATTTTCAGGGACTGATTAGGTAGAACTCTAGTATTAATCAGATAGTAGAAATAATTGCTTGACTGAAAAGTAAAATAATATAATTTTTGTTTTTCTTAAAAACTAAAGATGCAATAAAATAAAGACTAATTAAAATAAATAACTAAAAAGAAAATAAACAAGTAAAAGGACTAAATTCATAGATGAGAGATGTACTTGAGTCTCGCGAGGAATCCACCTAATTAACGTAATCAATGTTTTGTTTAAGGGTAGAATTCGTATTATTATATTAGTCGGGACTATAATGTCTCCTAGCCTCCGGTCGGGTGGACCTAGGAGCTATCATAAAATACTATAAACCCCTATATGGGCGAATATGCCTCTTCGGATGTGAAGTACTTACCTCTTTGTCTATGTAATTAGTTAATCATGTCGGTCAATAACGGACATTACACAGGTATTACCTAAGTCTGTATTCAAACCCCCTTGTCGGATGATCACTTTTGCCACTATAGTGAATAGCCCAAATACTAAAAGCTATTTCTAGTTGTACCGAAAATAAATAGTAATTAAGAAAAAAGTAATATCCAATGTATAAGACTCAATTCAATTTAAATCATAAAAATCCTAAATTCAAAACATATAATAAATTAATTAGGGTTCATCCCTTAATTGCGATTCTCTAGTATATTAAATGTACCTTATAATAAAATTAAAGACTGAAATTAAATAAAAAGAAGTTATATTCAATTACATAATAATAATAGATCACCGGAAGGTTTGGTTGGCTGTTGTTGGAAGAACAGAATTACTCCAACTCTAGCTTCTCATCTGCCTGCTTCCTCTGACTTGAAAATATGAAGCCTCTGATGTAATTCTCTGAAGTGTGTGTAAAAAAGAGTTTAAAGGGTCTATTTATACTTGTAAATTCGGATTAGGACTTAGGTTAAGAGCATTATGTCAAATTATAAAAAGCCCAAGCCCATCTTCTTCTTTAATTCCCCTAACTGGTGTACAACCCTCAGTAAAATGGCTTTAACTTTTGCATATCAACTCCAAATGGGCTCATTCCAGTTTCAAAATCTTCCAAACTCAATAAGGAATCAAACCTATTTCACGGCCCAAAGGCTGAATCCGATCCTAAGTAGCCCAAAAACAGTAATTAATAACAGCCTTTCAGATTTGCAACTCCTCTAATTAATTCTTCGGAAATTCTTTTCTTTCCTTTAGCTTCTCCACTCGATCTAGGACTTTTATTCTCACTTATCCTCCTTTTATTGGTTCTCCATAGAATCCATGAACCTACTAACTTTGCACTAAAACAAACAAATTAACGCACAAAAGCTCTAAAAATGCAAATAGTCTAATTTTAAGGGGGGGAAGTGAAATATGACGAATTAAGCACAAAAGTCTATCAAATAAGCCAAATATTCACCTAAAATGATGTCTCATAAGGACTAATATTTAGAACAAATAGGGAGACATCAAGACCCTAAACTCAAACCTTTGGGTCTCAACAAAGTAAAATAAAAAACAAAGGCCTTTAGGTGAACGCAGAAGGCAAAATCTAGTAAATAAAACCAAAACACAACTTAAAACAAATCTAATATAGTATGATCTAGTAATTAATATACATATACACATGTCATGCAAAATCAAACACAAATGCTAGAAGGTTACTGATGTCTCCTCATTTGTGATAGTAAAATATACTCATGAGACATCATTTTAGACATATTTATTAGTTTATAGGTTGATTTTAGCTTATTTTAGTGCACTTTCCTATTTTGGGTCTTGATTTAGTAACATAATATTTTTAGAGCATATTGGGTTTAATTGTTTATTTAGTGTGAAGCTTTAAAGATAATTATGGAGATTAATTAGAGTCCAAGTCAAAGACTACAACTTATGGAAGGAGATATGCATGGAAAT
This sequence comes from Nemophila menziesii, assembly GCA_029959085.1. Lineage (NCBI taxonomy): Eukaryota > Viridiplantae > Streptophyta > Magnoliopsida > Boraginales > Hydrophyllaceae > Nemophila > Nemophila menziesii. The sequence goes on from JARWIR010000024.1 coordinate 4,245,869, forward strand.
TGGAGATAAGGAAATAAAAGCTAAAAACATGGAAAAGGAAAAGCTGCCTAAATCTGGAATTCTGCACACACGTCTAAAGATTGGTGTTTTTACCTAAGAAATAGGCCGATTTTGGTAATTTCCTTCTAAGAGGCCTAGATAATTCTGTTACGATTCTTTTGGTATCTTGTGGAGCAAAATCCGACCAATAACGAAGAAGATACACTCAAAATAGCGCAGCAGTGTTTTCCTTACGAATTTGAGTTGGGCTAGGAGTCCATTACTTGAAGTTATCTCCAAGAAACGAATTAGGTCAACCTCTACACTATAAATACAGTCTCTTAACACTCTTAAATCATCCTTGGTGAAACCCTAAGCCAAGAGGGAGCATACAACACAAGAGAGAAGTCTGGAAGGAGCTGTCATCAACAATGTCTTCTTCTACCTTTAGATTTGTAATTTCTTTCTTTTCTTGCATGAACTAATTTTCTTTAGCTTGAGTTTTAGCATTAATGTATGAACCCTAGTTTTGATTGACATCTATCTAATTTGGGAATTTAATGTTTTAAATAGAATTATAGTTTTTATTCTCTGTTTATGTGTTTGGAATTATATTCTGTGTTCTTGTGGACGGCCGCCATTAGAATTACCATCTAGTAATTAGGATACCATTGACAACGGTGTTTAATTACATGTTTAGCACATAACGTCTAGTATTAGGTATGATCTGACAACCCAACCTAGCTAGATAATCACTATGGTTTAGTCTTTTTTACTATTTACCAATTACAGGAAAAGTTTGCTTAGGAAGCCTTATTGACACAGGTAAATCCTATTTGAAACTACCGATAGCATATTGGGACCGATTAGGGAAATACTACATAATTCACCCTTACATGTTTAGAACGGCAAAACTAGTGGGGATTACATGCTAAGAACTTAAGCTATATTCTCATATCACTTCTCTTTCATATTTAATTTTCTGTCTTTAATTTCTTAGTTTAATTTAGTTTATTAGAAAAATCAAACAAAAATCTATTTGTCTTTACTTTTATTTGCGTTTAGTTGTTCTAGCTTTAATTATTTACACTTGGTATTTGCATAAGATTCTCCTAACCTCTGTAGTCTCTGCGGAACGAATCTTTATCTAAAACTTGCATACGATGGAGAACCCAAGGAGACTTGAGCTACCCATCGAATTTAGAGTGGGGCCACCAGGAATTCGCGCTCCAGAAATTCAAGCCGCGAAATTTAAACCTGATCCAGGGATGCTAACTCAGTTTGCATCTCATGGATTATTCAGCGGAGATGCACATCAAGATCCGATCCGATATATTCAGAAATTCATGCAGATCTGTGATGCTTATATCGTAAAAGGAGTTACTAGGGAGCAAGTATATTACCTGATGTTCCAGTTCTTCTTGACTGGATGTACAAGCGATTGGTATGATACCCAATACCCTCATATTATTCCAGATTGGGACAAGCTTCAAGCAAGATTCCTAGACCGTTTTTATCCGGTTAGTAGACGTTTAAAAGATATGTTGGAGCTTGAACAATTTATTCAGAAAGAGGAAGAGAGTTTGGGTGAAGCATGGTTACGATTTACAGAGAAGAAAGCGAGGTGTCCATATCATAGATCCTCTCCGGAATATTATTTAACCTTGTTTTATGGAGGCCTTAATGATAAATCAAGAGAGAAAGCTGATTCGTTAGGAAACGCGGGTTTTGTGTTGCTAGATCCTAAAGAAGCTGAGCTGGGGATGGAGAGAATTCTTGAGAACGAGAGAAGTTGGCCAAAGAGAGTAATAAAAGAAGACAATTCAACATCTCTGAAGCTTAAAGAATTGGCTGAACAACTCGAAGAACTTAAGGAACAAGCCCGAACAATTGCTCAGGTGAATACGGTACGCACAATTCCTCCGTGTCCTGGTTGTGGATCAAGAAATCATGTGTGGGAAGGATGTATGAATAATCCAGCCGTAGCTTCCGTTCAATATCCTCAAGATAACTATTATTCTAATGGTTATGCTTGTCCTCAAGAAAGCTACACTAATTATCAACAACCTCCACAACAAAAGAGTTGGGTCAGAAATCAAGAGACTTATCATCAACCCCAACTTCCATCTTATAATCCACCACAACCTATTCAGAAAAAGGCACCCATTGTTAAAACTTGTCAAGGACCAAAGAAAGATCCACCTAAACAATCAATGCAATTGGAAAAACAGGAACAACTCCAGAGCTTAAGTTCGAGTATGGCTAGATTCATGCAAACAGTTGAGAAGAAAATGAATCATAGCCAACAGAAAGTTCGGACCCAGGAGAAGATTATCAAGCAACTAGAGCATACTATATCACATATGGCGAGTAAATTACAAACTAGGCCGAAAGGGCAACTCCCAAGTGATACTATTGCTCCTAGAGATGATTCTTGCCATGCAGTTGAATTGCGAAGTGGAAAACAACTACCTCCACCGAGACCAGAACTAGAACCTATCCCTATTCCAGAACAGAGGGGGGAAGAAATAATCAAAGATACAGTTAAGGAGGTAGTTAAACCAACGAGTGTCCAAGCCGAGACACCTGAAAAGACAAGAAAACCAGTGGAACTCAATACACGCCCTCCACCACCATACCCTTCACGTGTCAGAAAGAAGGACAATGACCTGGAATTCAAGAAGTTCATTGACATGTTGAAGAAATTGGAAGTTAATATACCCCTTGTTGAAGCTCTCAAGAGGATGCCAACCTACATGAAATTCATGAAAGACATTCTCTCCAACAAGCGAAGTATAGAGACTGGGGAACCAATTGGATTACCTAGGGAGTGCAGTGCTATATGTCAAAGTGAGTTACCACCGAAATTAGAAGATCCTGGAAGTTTTACAATCCCTATCGGCATTGGAGAAAGTTGGACCGGGAAAGCATTATGTGATTTGGGTGCGAGCATCAATCTCATGCCTAGATCCCTGTTCGAGAAGCTTAATATCGGAGAAGTAGTACCCACCTCTGTGGTACTACAAATGGCAGATCGCTCCCTTTCACGACCAATAGGTAAAATTGAAGATGTTTTAGTTAAAGCTGGCTCTTTTATTTTTCCTTGTGATTTTATTTTCCTTGACTACGACGCGGATAAGAATGTCCCCATCATTTTGGGTAGACCATTCTTAGCCACGGGGCGTACACTAATTGATGTTGAGAATGGTGAGTTGATCATGAGAGTACAAGGCGAACAGATACGATTCAATGTGTTTCAGGCAATGAAATATCCTAAAGCGAAAGACAAGTGCTTCAAAGTAGATGTCATCGAAAATATTACGCAGGAAATCTTCAATGAAGAAAGCTTAGATAATGATCTTGACGAAGCCTTAGCACCTGAAACACCTGAGGCACTCGAGATTTCCCCTGAAGAAGTTGCTGCATTAAACGTGCGAGAACTACTTCGGGAACCAGGTGACATTGAACCAATGAAACAACCATCTATAATATGTCCACCTGTTCTCGAAGAAAAACCACTTCCAGATCATCTACGCTATGCATATCTAGGTACGAACAAAACTTTGCCTGTTATTATTTCTGCTAACCTTTCAGGTCCTCAAGAGGAGAAGCTACTTCAAGTACTTCGCGCAAACAAAGAAGCAATTGGATGGACTATTGCCGACATCAAGGGAATTAGTCCATCCGTTTGCAAACACAAAATCATTCTTGAGAACGAAGGTGGGCGATCTATAGAGGGACAGAGAAGACTCATGCCAGCTATGAAAGAAGTAGTGAGGAAGGAAGTTATCAAGTTGTTAGACGCAGGAATTATCTATCCGATTGCTAGCAGTGATTGGGTCAGTCCAGTACAATGTGTTCCAAAGAAAGGAGGTTTAACTACCATCCTTAATGATCAAGGCGAAGCCATACCATCAAGACCAGTTGTGGGGTGGTGAGTGTGCATGGACTACCGAAGACTGAACAAAGCAACGAAGAAAGATCACTTCCCGCTACCATTCATCGATCAGATGCTAGACAAACTTGCAGGGAGAGAATATTACTGTTTCCTTGACGGATATTCAGGTTATAATCAGATTTGTGTGGATCCCCTCGATCAACACAAAACAACTTTTACATGTCCGTTTGGTACTTTTGCTTATAGAAGAATGCCATTTGGTTTATGCAATGCACCTGCCACGTTCCAGAGGTGCATGATGGCTATATTTTGGGACATGATTGATAAATACTTGGAGGTTTTTATGGATGATTTTTCGGTGTTTGGAGATAGTTTTGACGATTGTTTGAATAATCTTGAGAAAGTCCTTGTGAGATGTAGTGAAAAAGATCTTGTGCTTAATTGGGAAAAATGTCACTTCATGGTTCAAGAGGGAATTGTGTTGGGACATAAAGTTTCGAAGGCAGGGATGGAGGTTGATCGTGCTAAATTTGAAGTTATCAAAACACTACCACCTCCGGTTTCTGTCAAAGGAGTGAGAAGTTTCTTGGGTCACGCAGGATTCTATCGACGATTTATTCAAGATTTCTCCAAGATCGCCAAACCGCTTTGCTCTTTACTTGAAAAGGATACTCCTTTTAATTTTACTGAAGAATGTCTTCAAGCGTTTTTGACGATTAAGGAAAAACTGATTTCTACACCTATTGTTATACCTCCTGATTGGAAAGCTCCGTTTGAACTTATGTGCGATGCTAGTGATCACGCTATGGGTGTTGTGTTGGGACAGAGGAAAGACAAGATTTTCCACACAATTTATTATGCAAGTAAGACTTTAAACGCTGCCCAGATGAACTATACAGTGACGGAGAAAGAGATGTTGGCCATGGTTTATGCTTTCGATAAATTTCGTCCCTATCTGGTTGGGAAGAAAACTATTGTATACACGGACCATTCAGCTATTAGGTACCTCATGGAGAAAAAGGACGCTAAGCCGCGTCTCATTAGATGGGTACTATTGCTTCAAGAATTCGACATAGATATTCGAGACCGAAAAGGATGCGATAATCAAGTTGCTGATCATTTATCAAGGCTCGAAGGATCTGATGCGAACAAAGAACCATTGTTGGTGAAAGAGGTATTCCCTGATGAACAACTTTTTGCTATTAAACGTGCTTTTGTGCCATGGTATGCAGATCTAGTCAACCTCATTGTGAGTGGTGTCTTTCCCAAAGATTTCCACCCACAACAAAGACAAAGATTGAGTCACCAGGCCAAACAGTATTATTGGGATGAACCGTACCTTTGGAAGATATGTAGTGACCAAGTGGTTAGAAGATGTGTACATGAAGGTGAAATGGAGAAAATCATTGAAGGTTGCCATAGCTCACCTTATGGAGGTCACTTTAAAGGCGATAGAACAGCAGCTAAAATTCTTCAATCCGGATTCTATCGGCCTACCATACACAAAGATTGTCATCGCTTTGTCCAGTCATGTGACAGATGCCAGCACACTGGCAATATATCAAAAAGAGACGCGATGCCGCTTAATAATATTCTTGAAGTTGAGATCTTTGATGTATGGGGAATAGATTTCATGGGACCTTTCATCACTTCCTATGGAAATCTTTATATTTTGCTTGCGGTAGACTATGTATCAAAATGGGTAGAAGCAGTGGCAACACCAAAGAACGATGCTCAAACTGTGATCAAATTCTTAAAATCAAACGTCTTTTCAAGACATGGTACGCCACGTGTTCTAATCAGTGATAAAGGTACCCATTTTCTTAATGCTCCCCTGAGACATTTTCTTCGAAAGTATGGAGTGAAACACCGTACTTCAACCGGTTATCACCCACAAACTAACGGTCAAGCTGAAGTTTCCAACCGGGAAATTAAATCTATTCTTGAGAAGACCGTGAACAAATCGAGGAAAGACTGGTCTTTAAAGCTAGATGATGCTCTCTGGGCATACAGAACAGCATTTAAAACACCAGTTGGGGCATCTCCATATCGCATGGTCTACGGCAAAGCGTGTCATCAACCGATTGAACTAGAAGCTCGAGCCTACTGGGCTATTAAAACTCTAAATCTAGACCCAGACTTGGCCGGGAAGCAAAGGATGATGCAGTTGAACGAGTTGGAGGAGCTTCGTTATCTTGCCTATGAAAATTCACGTCTCTATAAAGAGAAAACAAAGCGATGGCATGATAAACGGCTCCGTACAAAGCATTTCGAGATTGGACAGAAGGTTTTATTATACAATTCTCGATTTTCGAATCACCCAGGAAAGCTTAAATCCCGTTGGGGAGGACCTTACATTGTTACCAAAGTCACACCGCATGGAGCGATTGAGATTGAAAATCCAGCCGAGCAACGGACATTCATGGTGAATGGCCAGCGTTTGAAGAGATACTATGACAGTGAGGACTTTGGGCAAGGGGAGAAAATCTACCTTGTCGAATGCGCTTAGCCTGAGGTACACGTCTAACTCAAAGACGTTAAACAAGAGTGCTCTTAGGAGACACCCCTTGTTTTAATTGCTTTTTAGATTAGTTGTTTTTGCTTTGTAGTGTATAATTTTAAGTTAGTGTATATTTTTAAGTGTGTTTACAAGCTAATAGGAGAGAAACGTAGTGTGTTATTGTGCAGGAAACGAGTTTGGGGTCGAAAGGAAAAATTGGAGCAACTCAAGGCCTGGCGCGGACTACCCCGCGGACTACCCCATGGTCCGCAGGGATGCACCGTGCCCAGAAAACCCGTAACACGGGTTTTATCCAGAAAGAAGAAAAAAATTCGACCTGATAGGCGCGGTACACCGGACCCTAGTCCGCACGCACAAAACGCGTGCCACGGGGTCGGGTACCACGGGTTTTTTGATGGACATGGCGCGGACCATCCCCTGCACCGCACCCCTGGTCCGCACGCACAAAACACGTGCCACGGGGTGCTAGCTCGGGTATTATCCAGTGGGCAAAAATTTGGAACAGCAGAAGCTGCGGTACACCGCGGGATATGTCCGGTGCACCGCAAGAGGCGGTTTGTGAAGGAATTCTTTTCCTAATCAAATTCTTACCTTATGAGATTAACCCTAGCCTTCCACACACGAATTTTTCAGACCCAAACCCTATATATACATCTTAAAGCTTGTGCAAACCTTCACAATTAACACAACAACTCATCAAATTCATCACACTACACCATCAAAACACCATCAAATTCAACAAGCTTTAAAGAGTTCTTCCAAGACCAATCCAATAACCTTTCTCTTTCATCAATTCCAAGCAACAACATCAAGCTACACCAATTTTCCTTAAACTTTTAATCCATCCTTGGTATAACTTGAGTTGTGGGTGAATCAAGCATGACTAACAGATCGGAAGCTATGGAATACAAGAGAAAGTGTTCAATCCTTGGGAAGAATAAGAAATTGCCTGGAGCCACCATTGAAAAACCCATCAATCTTGATGAGGTTTCTGAAGAAAAGGCACCTGAACAACCACTACCAAAGAAGAGATTAACTGCTAGAATGTCCACACCATCAAGGAGGCCTTTAGACAAAATAAAAATCCAAGACCAAGGTTCTTCTACCTCTTCCTCTGAAATTGTTTATGATCTTCCTCCTTGGGCCATCAAGTTACAGAACGAAGTTGAAAGATTACGTGAAGATAACAAAGACCTTTGGGTAGAAATCATGCAGTTGGAAACAAAGGTAGAGAATTCGACCTTGTACAAGGATATAGATGATTACACCGATCCCTCAGCTTCAGAAGATGAGGATGATATGATGGATCTCTATGGCCAGCCAGGTAGGTCATTCTAATTTTTCTTAATAGCTTGTATGCATTAGGTAGTTTAGTTAGTTTTATTTTAAATTTTATTCCATTCTTGAGTCTTTTTTCGAGTCGTGGGGACACGGCTCACTTTTGAGTTGGGGGTGTGGATTCGTTGTCCTCATCTTCTTTTCGTTTTTGCATAAAATTTAAAATTTTTAGGTTGAATTAAGGCATACAATATCTTGAATGTACCTATTTGAGCATGATTTTATTAGGTCAATGATAGTAGGTAGTATGTTTTTGAAAGATGTCATAAGTTTGTTTAGATGCATGTATGAAAACAGGAAATAAAGGATAGAAAAGTTAATGAGCAATGCTAAGAAGTATGTTGAAACTTAGGAATAGTTATTTGGTGTGTAGAACGTGAGGTTTAAAATTAGTTGAAAACCCACTTGTCTATGAACTAATAATGAAAACGTAACGAAATCCGGTAGTTAGAAAAATGACTAAGGCAGTTCTTTTATGATAAAACACTTGAAGCCTTTAGACTTTCTCACCCTTTTGTTTGATATTATTGTTATTTATCCGTCTTAGCCCCTCTGAGCCTTTCTAAAGCCTTTTATTGAAACACATTATAATCCATACCCTAGTTTATAGGACTTATCTATATGACCCGCACTCGAATCGCAAAACCTGAGACACTCGTTTTAGAGCTTGAGTTTGGGGTGGTGGGTTTAATTGTTAGGGAACATTGGGTTTGGGAAATATCTTTGCGATTTTATTGATGATGAATTGTTATTATTGTAACCCTTTGTCGGGGTAATAGTGAATGAAAAAGAAGCTACGAGCTAAATTTGCCAACAAGGGCATAAAAAGAAAAAGAATATGTATATGAAAAAAGAAAATAGTGTGATATCTCAACACCAAAAGAGATTCATAACTATACAAAAGAAAAATTGATGTGAAAAGAAAATATATATTCGGACCGGCAAAGTGGATTTTATATCATCAAAGGTTTTTATTATTGGGGATGCACATTAAAAAGCATCAATAAATTGGGTTGAGTGAGAACATCTTCGAGTGAAAACTCAAGCTCTAGGGCGATTCGTTGATGGCTAGTGAGGAGAGAGCCAAAAGCTCACTTTTCATTATCCAAATATACCACACCCGTCCTTAAGCCAAGTTATAACCAAGACCTTAGGATTTTTAACTACTAGATGGAGAAACAATTGAGCTATTAGGTAGTAGGTAAGTGGACCATTGGATGCTTTATTTGGGACCTATGAACAACCTATAGCCATTAACCTGAACTAAGTTATCATCCTCTCCTTCTGGCATTGCGAAATTAATCTTAACATGAGTTATGGAATGTTGATTACATGTATATTAGGCATATTTGTGCATTATTTCTTGAGCATTACTACATGAGATTTTTTGTGGATTTTATGCTCTAGGATCATTCATCATATTTTTGTTCTTGTTCTCCTCCGACTTCTTCTTGTTTATTTTGACTACCCTACTGTTCTTCACTTTTATTGTATCGGGACGATACAACTTTGAGTTGGGGGTCTTGATGTCTCCTCATTTGTGATAGTAAAATATACTCATGAGACATCATTTTAGGCTTATTTATTAGTTTATAGGTTGATTTTAGCTTATTTCAGTGCACTTTCCTATTTTGGGTCTTGATTTAGTAACATAATATTTTTAGAGCATATTGGGTTTAATTGTTTATTTAGTGTGAAGCTTTAAAGATAATTATGGAGATTAATTAGAGTCCAAGTCAAATACTACAACTTATGGAAGGAGATATGCATGGAAATTGGAGATAAGGAAATAAAAGCTAAAAAGATGGAAAAGGAAAAGCTGCCTAAATCTGGGATTCTACACACACGTCTAAAGATTGGTGTTTTTACCTAAGAAATAGGCCGATTTTGGTAATTTCCTTCTATAGGGCCTAGATAATTCTGTTACGATTCTTTTGGTATCTTGTGGAGCAAAATCCGACCAATAACGAAGAAGATACACTCAAAATAGCGCAGAAGTGTTTTCCTTACGAATTTGAGTTGGGCTAGGAGTCCATTACTTGAAGTTATCTCCAAGAAACGAATTAGGTCAACCTCTACACTATAAATACAGCCTCTTAACACTCTTAAATCATCCTTGGTGAAACCCTAAGCCAAGAGGGAGCATACAACACAAGAGAGAAGTCTGGAAGGAGCTGTCATCAACAATGTCTTCTTCTACCTTTAGATTTGTAATTTCTTTCTTTTCTTGCATGAACTAATTTTCTTTAGCTTGAGTTTTAGCATTAATGTATGAACCCTAGTTTTGATTGACATCTATCTAATTTGGGAATTTAATGTTTTAAATAGAATTATAGTTTTTATTCTCTGTTTATGTGTTTGGATTTATATTCTGTGTTCTTGTGGACGGCCGCCATTAGAATTACCATCTAGTAATTAGGATACCATTGACAACGGTGTTTAATTACATGTTTAGCACATAACGTCTAGTATTAGGTATGATCTGACAACCCAACCTAGCTAGATAATCACTATGGTTTAGTCTTTTTTACTATTTACCAATTACAGGAAAAGTTTGCTTAAGAAGCCTTATTGACACAGGTAAATCCTATTTGAAACTACCGATAGCATATTGGGACCGATTAGGGAAATACTACATAATTCACCCTTACATGTTTAGAACGGCAAAACTAGTGGGGATTACATGCTAAGAACTTAAGCTATATTCTCATATCACTTCTCTTTCATATTTAATTTTCTGTCTTTAATATCTTAGTTTAATTTAGTTTATTAGAAAAATCAAACAAAAATTTGTTTGTCTTTACTTTTATTTGCGTTTAGTTGTTCTAGCTTTAATTATTTACACTTGGTATTTGCATAAGATTCTCCTAACCTCTGTAGTCTCTGCGGAACGAATCTTTATCTAAAACTTGCATACGATCTGTATACTTGCAGAACCGTGTAGTTCTAGGGTGTTTTTGCACTTTATTTATATCTTATTTTATCACACCCTAGGCCCCACCAAGTTTTTGGCGCCGCTGCCGGGGACTACATCGTTAGTCCTTGTGCATATATCTTGTGCTTTTATTTTTAGTTAGTTCTATTTTACGCCTTTGTTTTTAGTTTTTGTTTTTCAGAATTAATTACAGATGGAGAACCCAAGGAGACTTGAGCTACCCATCGAATTTAGAGTGGAGCCACGAGGAATTCGCGCTCCAGAAATTCAAGCCGCGAAATTTAAACCTGATCCAGGGATGCTAACTCAGTTTGCATCTCATGGATTATTCAGCGGAGATGCACATCAAGATCCGATCCGATATATTCAGAAATTCATGCAGATCTGTGATGCTTATATCGTAAAAGGAGTTACTAGGGAGCAAGTATATTACCTGATGTTCTAGTTCTTCTTGACCGGATGTGCAAGCGATTGGTATGATACCCAATACCCTCATATTATTCCAGATTGGGACAAGCTTCAAGCAAGATTCCTAGACCGTTTTTATCCGGTTAGTAGACGTTTAAAAGATATGTTGGAGCTTGAACAATTTATTCAGAAAGAGGAAGAGAGTTTGGGTGAAGCATGGTTACGATTTACAGAGAAGAAAGCAAGGTGTCCATATCATAGATCCTCGCCGGAATATTATTTAACCTTGTTTTATGGAGGCCTTAATGATAAATCAAGAGAGAAAGCTGATTCGTTAGGAAACGCGGGTTTTGTGTTGCTAGATCCTAAAGAAGCTGAGCTGGGGATGGAGAGAATTCTTGAGAACGGTTTTCATGATATTTTACCCCTTGCACTAAGTTTTCGTGACATTTTACCCTCTGTACTAAGGGGTGTTTGTTTGCACTTAATGAGATCTTAATCTTGTTCATTAAGACACTAGATCAATAAGACTGTTTGTTTTTTCTGTCCAATTCAGATCTGAATGGCTCTAAACGGGTTTGTTTCATTAAGATTTCAAACTAAGTCTGAATCATTCAGACACTACCTCTTAACAGAACAAGACCTATTTAGCTGTTCATTCAGCATTCAGCACTTATTACTTAAAAAGACAAACGACATCTAAGTGTCTTCTTTATAGTTAGTTATTATTCTAGTCTATGTAGTGTAGTAGTGGATATCATGCACTTTCGGATCATATTATTTGATCTACCATCAAGCTTACCTCCAAAAAGATAACATGATTACAATCGATTGTTGGACTTGTGACTGTGAGACCATATCGTTATATTTATTATCAAAAATGAGAGTTGGAAACGATGGTACAAGAACTCTTGCAAACTAGGCTATTACGACTGAGTAATAGTCTACTCTCATTCCCACTTTTGTTGGTAAAAAGTCAAATAAAGCTTAGCGTTTTTGTGTTGATAATTGAACTCTTAAATACTAACTGTAAATGATAAATATCCTATTCCAATAATAGATGAATTATTGGATGAGCTTCATGGAACGCAATTCCATTCCAGATTGGATTAGGTATCATCAAAAATTCAAGTATATGAAAATGACATTACAAAAACAATATTTAGAATGCATGAAGGTTATTATGAGTTTCTAGTGATGCTATTAATCTAACTAATGCACCTATAACCTTTTAATGTCTCATAAGTGATTTATTACGTCCTTGTCTCATAAGATTTATTTTCCACCTCCGCAACGCATATTCCACACTCTTGAGAGTCCAACAAACCCGTTTATTTAAGTTGTAAGCCATGGGTAATGTATCTTTTGCGAGCCTCCAAAGAAACACCAGGAATTTTTGAGAACATTTTAGCTTTCAAATCGAGGGGGTAAAATAGGGTAAAATGTCATGAAAAACTTAGTGCAGAGGGTGAAATGTCACAAAATTCGCCCACATGACCAACACGTGACCAACTAACGGCCATTTTTAGGGTTTCCGTTAATAGGGGTAACGAGTCACAAAAACTAACAATGGAGGGTAACCAGTACCAAAAAAACAGTGGGGGTTAGTTGTCAAACGGTCCATATTATAGGGGATACACGAGAAATTTACTATTTTAAAATAGATCGATTAGTATGTGTTTTGTTAAATTAATTTTTTAAATTCCATACATTCCTAATACACCCCCATTTCTATAAATATTTATTGGGGCAACAATTATCAATTTACAAGTCCATTTAATTCCTAATTGTTATCATGTATTCCTTTCAAAACAAATTTTTGTACTTACAAGGTTTCCTAACATTCATATTTAAGATAAAACGACCCCTTTAATTAGGTTAATGATTAGACTGTGTGAATTTAACTATTGGCCTTGTAAATAAATTCAAAAAAAATGAATTATTTATCAGTTGAGCTACACTTTGTGGTGTGGTTTTCTTATGTTCATTCATACATATAAGGAAACAATATCTTAATATGATGTAGAACTTGTTGTAGTTTTATAGCTAAAATCCAATGTGCAACCACCATTACGTACAAAAATTTAAAGCTGTGGGGATCCAGTACTAATTCGAGGAACAAAACATCTGGGGAAGTTTCAACTGGACTAACAATACTAAATCTGGATGCGGTTTGACTTGTCTAGTATGTCATATGTATATAACTAAAAAATGTGAATAGTGTAATGTCATATATCTATATTAGGGTAAATAGACTAAGAATACTTTCATTATTTGCACGCTGATCTTTCAATTGCGCATTATAGGTAATATCTTTCATTTGTGTGCCAAATATTAGCAACTCGTTGATTTTTAGACAAACTATTATGTGCGGATCATGTTTGGTCTCTTATATTGGATTGAATTAGCAAGCACAGGGTCAGAATAGACCCTTATAAGAACATAAACGTGTTTTGCAAGTTGTATTTCCTTTTAAAATTAATGAAACACTAATTTCGGGCACACGAATGAAAGATATGTTCTAAAATGAAATTTTTGAAAGATCATTCCATTTTAAAAAATATATGTTAGTCCTTTGGAGGTATTTTTAAATATTATCCATCTAGATTTAAATTATTAATGTGAAACACATCCATATAAATTTTAACAAGATCTACTTTTAAGTAATAGATTATGATATATTAGTTAATTCATTAACCAGTAGACATATACTAGGGAAGATATAAAAAATCTTAAAAGATAAAATATTTGAGTCAAATTGGTGATCCAAGGATAACCCTCCCACTTGTATATAATAAAAGAGTAATGATATATGTCACCTTTTTTCGTGTCACCATTTTATCACCATTCTATATATATGTTTTGATTTCCTTGAATAGAAGATAGAGAAAAATTTAGTAGGATAGAGAAATCCATTCATTGGTACATGTAGGCACACGTAGGAGGTGATAAAAGGGTGATACAAAAAGGGTGACAAATATCATTACTCATAATAAAATGATTGTAAAATGGATATTTGTTATATGAGAAACGCCAACTATACACTAGTGTTATATATAATTTTCTTACAAGGAACGATATGAAACTTCATATTTTTATCATGTCTAGTACAAAGTTTAATAGAGAACATCTCCAGGTGCAATGTCTATTTACCGTTTTTGGTAAGCGAGATATCAATTATCCAATATGGTAGATATTTGTATGTCATACTGGATTTAGGTTGTAATTTAATGAGTTCATGAATATAATAATTTTTCCAATATGTATACAATAATTGGTATGATATATAAAATGAGATCTAAATGTCAGACACTCCCTGATATATATATATATATATATATAAAAGTTTTTATAATTTATATTTATGTTTTAAAAATATATAAGTATAATATAATTTAATAATTTGAAACAAAATATTAAAAATTGAAAAGACATAAGTATTGTTATGAGTTTTTTGAAAATATAAATATAGGTATCTAAATTATTAATATATTAGAGAAAAATACAATATATTAAAAGATGTGTAATATGTTAAAGTTTAATAAATTTATTGTAATTTAATTTATTGTCTCTTAAATTTAAGATTATAATATGTCATTCATATGTATTTTTCATATAATGAAAAATCACATATCTAGTCGACGGAACTAGAACTTGAGAGCCTAGTGAACGAAGGTAAAACCCCTATCAGAAGTACTTTTCAGACAAACCCACTACTAAGGGAAAATGTCAACCTAGGTGTACATCTTGGCACAACCAAAAAACCTCTAGTTGAAGGTTCAACATAACAAGAACGCAAGAGACTAGTGGCGAAAATTGTCCGTAGCCTACTAATAAAATTGGCTATGTTATTTTTGGTGGGTTGTGTGTTATTAGTAGGTGAATTATATGCCCGGCTTGGTGGGATAAATATCCATGGTGGGTTGTGTATTATTATTAGGTTGGTGTATACCCCCATTTAGTAGGTTGTTTAGCCATTTGGTAGGCTATGTGATTTTGTAAAACGTAAAAGATTCATCATCATTAACTGGTGTTAGTAAAATTTATCAACAATGGAAAAGACTTTTATCCGAAATTAGACAAGAGTTTATTAACAATGGAAAATACTACCTAATTAATGATAGATTTGCTCTTTAAAATCCTCCACGACCGTTATGGTAATGATTTGATTATGATATAAGCATAATTAAGCAACAAACTCGTATCTAGCTATTTAATTATTTTTACATTTGGTAATGAATGATGAGTATAAGGGTACAATGGCCATGTTTTAATAGCTATAAATTATTTTGGACAGAGGATAAGATAAACTATATAGGTGGACCACGTTAGAGCACGATTTGTCGGGATTAGAACATTAATAATAGTTATATTTAAAATATATGTACATCATTATATAAATAAAGAAATAACCATTCTTATTTAAAACATATAATAACAATTATTATGAATAATATCCATAAGATATCACCTAAATATCACCCATGATATGGTGATTAAGTGGTTCAGTTATGGATTTTCTTTTTTCCAAATTTACCGTTTTCTCTCTTTTCCGTAATTGGACCACTTAACCGCCACATCATCGGTTATTTTTAGGTGATATCTTTTTGAGTGATACCCAGCACTACTCTAATTTAATTATAGTCTTAAAGATAATTTCTTTATAATGGGGACTTTCACATTTGTGAGGTATTGGCCATTAGGATCTCTATAGTAAATATCTTCATATTGAAAGAAGTAAAACATTATACTTTTCGCATTATACATCGAATTTACTAAGATATGTATTCTTATTTTTTCTTTAGTGATGATTGTGGATTTATGCGCAATGTGCACTAAATTGTTTAGGTGATAGAATTGAAATCATTATATTATTAAACTTTCACCTTGAATCATGAATATTAACTTCTATGATGTATAATTTTGGTCTTATTTTAATTCAATTTATATAACCGTTAACTTACCAAAGAACAGCTAAAGTTACAATTAACACAAATCAAAATATTTACAAAAATTCAATGAAAAAAAATATTTAAAGATACTGATTTATATATCTTGAAAAATCAGAGAAGATCAATTATTAAATAAATACCAACATTTGATTTAGTATTATTAAAGTAAATCAATTGTGGATAAATATCTAAATTATCTTTATTATAGGGATAGTTCTTAATTGATTATGAATTCTCAAATTCCATTCCTAAAAAAAAGAAAAGAGGAAAATCCTTCCTACTTACTCATAGTTTAAAAGATTAATTCTCAATTAAACACTTGTCATGTCTACCTTCCACTATTATCCCGAATGTCATTTTAATTATCTTTTTTTATATTATATAATATTCATAATTTGTTATTTATTTATTTTATTTTGATTTTTATTATAAAATCCGTCCACTACCACTAACCACCACCACCACCTCATGCTTTTACAACCGACTATTACCACCACCTCATACATTTACCACCGACCACCACCACCCCCACTACCCCCACCACTCCCAGCACCATCCACCCAAACCACCCACCACCCACCACAACCACCCCTACCACCATTCCCACCACCACCATCCCCACCCCAACCCACCACCCCCACCTACCACCATCACCACCATTATTCTTCGCATACCACCATATTCGCCTATAACCGCCTCCTATTAGTTTCGTCATCACCAATCACCACCAACTAAATCCATCACACGTGCGCGTCCTTGAATTTAAGAAAAAAAATAACGACTAATTCTAAGAAAATCGTAAAAATAAAAAAATTGCATTTTTAGACGAGACAAGTTAATATTTACGTCTATAAATTTATTTTATTTTTTAATTTTGATAATCCGTTTTATGTGTTGCTATAACACACACAAAAAAAGATTTTCCAAATTCTACAACATGCGTGCGTTCGTTAATTTATTTTAATAAAAAATCATAATTAAATCCAAATAAAACCAGAAAAATTAAAAAATTGTATTTTTTTGACAGGTTAAGTTCATATCTACATCAACGATGTATTTAAATTTTTTATTTTTAACTTGCGATATTCATCTTTATGTTTTCCTACAATACACAAAAATATATTTATGGATTCCTGTAACACACAAAATCAAAGAATCAATCTAAAACATTCTCTTCTTTATCAAAATTATTTTTTCTCGTTATTAATTGCATATACCCTATTTTTACTTTTTATTACTATCGTGATGTATTATCTTTTTGTTCAACCTGTTTTTGTTATTTTGTGTGTTGATCTAATACACAAAACAATTATTTGTGTATTACAACAACACACAAAATCATGTATTACCTTTTAGTCATGCCCTTTTCAATCTGTGATTTTGTGTATCACATGAACACACAAATCGATCGGTTTGGCTGGAAGAGAAAAATGAATTTGTGTGTTACTGTAATACACAAATGACTGTTTTGTGTATTATATCAACACACAAAATAAATAAAAGGATTGGACAAAAAGTTATTACATCAAGATAGTTTAAAACGAGTACAAATATTGTATATGTGACTATTAAAGAGAAAAACATGATGTTGTTAAAGAAAATAATTCTTTAGATTGAATTTTATAATTTTGTGTGCTACAAGAATACATAAATATATTTTTGTATATTGTAGGAAGACATAAAATAACTGCATATACCCTAATTTTTTCTCTTTATTAATTGCATATACCTTATTTTTACTTGTTTTTTACTATTTTGATGTATTATCTTTTTGTCCAGCCTCTTTTGTTATTTTGTGTGTTGATCAAATATACAAAACAGTTATTTGTGTATTACAGCAACACACAAAATCATGTATTCTCTTTTAGTCATCCCTTTTCAGTCTGTGATTTTGTGTATCACGTGAACACACAAACTGATTTGTTTGATTGGAAGAGAAAAATAAATTGTGTTGTTACTGTATTACACAAATGACTGATTTGTGTATTACAACAACACACAAATTAACAAAAAAGGGTTGGACAAACAGTTTATACATCAAGATAGTTAAAAACGAGTAAAAATATTGTATATGTGACTAATAAAGAGAGAAAAACTATTTTGTTAAAGAAAAGAATGTTTAACATTAATTCATAATTTTTTATGTTACAGGAATACGTAAATATATTTTTTGTGTATTGTAGACACATAAAATTGAATATCAAAATTTAAAAATAAAATAAAATAAACAAATTCTTTGTTATAGATACACTTTTTATTTTTTAGATTTTTTTAGATTTAATTATGATTTTTTATAAAAAAAAAATCACGGACGGCGCGTGTTGTGGAATTTGAAAAATCTTTTTTTGTGTGTTATAGCAACACATAAAACGAATTATCGAAATTCAAAAATTAAAAAAAATTATAGACGTATATATTAATTTGTCTCGTCCAAAAATGCAAACTTTTTATTTTTACGATTTTTTTTTAATTAGTTATGGATTTTTTTGTAAAGAAGCGCGCGTGTGATGTAACTTTTTGGTGGTGATTGGTGGTGACGGAACTAGTCGGTAGTGGTTATGGACGAAGGTGGTGGTTGGCGGAGAATAATGGTGGTGATGGTGGTAGGTGGGGGTGGTGGTGGTGATAAAGAAAATAAATAAATAAATATTATATAACAAAAGGTGAAGATAATAATAATTATATGATATATAATTAAAGTAATAATTAATAGGTTTATGGTATTTTTTGTAATCTTTCAATTTTTTGTTATTAATTGAGAATTAACTTGAAATTGTAGTTAATTGGGAATAATTTCACTTCCTGTGTAATTAATTGGGCGTTGTCCTTTTATTATACTTTTTACTTTTTTAATGCACATATTATTTTAATTTAATTTTGTTAATGCATAAATGTAAATACCATCTAATATATCACTTAGGGCCTGTTTGGAAGTACTTATTTTAGAATATAAAATCACTTTTAAAATAAAATCAAAATTTTAAAAAAAATTATTAAAAAGAATTTTGAAATCCAAAGTCACTATAAGTGATTTTTTTCGAGAACCACATATTTAGTGTTGAGTAATGTCGGATATCACCCCAAATTGCATCACCTTATATCGCCTCCTATGTGGATTTTAAATGCACCAATCATGTGATTTCTTTTTCCTGATTTATCATTTTCTCTCTCTTTTATGATTATTCCACATAAGAGGCGATATAAAATTTGTGGTGATATCCAGCATTACTCTTTAGTGTTTCTCATAAAAATGCTTTTTAGAGTTAAAACACTTTTAGAATGCTAAAAGTATTTTTAAATATTTTTCTAAAAAAACACTTCAAACTGATACTTATGATGACATGATCTAATTAAAAATATTAATGATTTATTTCGATCAAATCACTTTATTATGGAAAATATATTAAATGAAAAATATCCTTACTTTTGTTATTCTGGATTTAGGATACAAATATATCAATTGAATTTATTAGTATAGGTCTAATATATTTAACAGTTTTACAGTTTTTTTATAATATGATGCCCTCAAGTAATTGATTGTTTGCCTAAAGACTAAACCGCCCTGAGCTTGCACTATATGATATATGACCCAATTGCCTGGCCTACATATGTTATCCTAAATTACTAAATGGTCCCTTCTAATCTCTCGGAGATTTTTCAAGGTTCTATATAAGTCACCAGCCTAGTGCTAAATACTCTCAACCAAAAAAAAAGAAAAAAGGAGTAAAGTAAACAAGCTCTATTTCTTTTCAGTTTCCACATACCTAAAACCACTCATTCTATGGCGGCATCTATCAAAAACCACCAGTATCGGCTCGAACCAAGAGCGCCAACCGGCGTTTGTGCTTGTAAGCCCCGGTCTGACTCTCCAGTTCGTGGTTTCAACAACTCCTATAAACCTCCAGAAATTTCTTATCCACAGAAAAACAGGATTAGTAATAACAACGGTTACATAATATATTCATCAAGTGATGATGATGATGGTGATGAAAAAGACGGTTTAAAAGCATTTTCCAATGCTATTGAGAAAGGTAAAGCGGAACTTGAACCATCTCTTATGGATTCAAGAGATGAAGGCACAGCTGATAATTGGATTCAACGTAATCCATCACTGGTTAGGCTCACGGGAAAACACCCCTTTAACTGTGAGCCACCTTTGACCAGTCTAATGCACCACGGCTTCATAACACCGGTCCCTCTTCACTACGTTCGTAACCATGGTTCAGTCCCAAAAGCCTCGTGGGAGGACTGGACCGTGGAAGTTTCTGGTCTTGTTAAACGCCCAACTAATTTTACAATGAATCAATTGTTGAGTGATTTTCCTTCGAATGAATTTCCGGTGACACTCGTATGTGCCGGAAATCGCCGGAAAGAACAAAACATGATCAAGCAAACAATCGGATTTAACTGGGGTGCAGCCGGGGTATCTACCTCGGTGTGGCGTGGTGTCCCACTACGTGCTATATTGAAACGGTGCGGTGTATTAAGTCGTAAAAAAGGTGCACTCAATGTGTGTTTTGAAGGTGCGGAAGATTTGCCTGGTGGGGGCGGGTCCAAGTACGCAACGAGTATTCAAATAGAAATGGCGATGGACCCGTCACGGGATATTATTCTGGCTTACATGCAAAACAGTGAGCGTTTAGCCCCGGACCACGGGTTTCCTGTTAGATTAATCATTCCTGGATTTATTGGTGGAAGAATGGTGAAATGGCTTAAACGAATAACTGTCACCTCCAAAGAATCAGATAATTATTATCATTATAATGACAATAGAGTGCTTCCGTCTCATGTTGATGCAGAAGTAGCTACCATCCAAGGTAATATCTTATTTTTTATAACTATATAATCTTATTCATATATATAACTTTATTTGTTAATTAAAAATTATATATTCTTTGTTAAAATCTTGCGATAAATATGTATTTTTAAAAACTTTTTTAGTAAACTATTTAATAAAATTAATTGACAAAGTAGTGCATATAACGGGTATTTTTTAAATTATAGGGTGGTGGTATAAGCCAGAGTACATTATCAACGACTTAAACATAAATTCAGTAATCACATCTCCATGCCATGAAGAAATCTTGCCTCTCAACGGATGGACTACGCCTTACACAATAAAAGGTTACTCATATTCTGGTGAGTAGTTGTATTAATTAGATAAAATTTACATAATATTTAGTAAGTACTTCATAAGGAAAAGATGTTGCAAATTTTTTAAATCTATTCTATTTTCCAATCTTGGACTCTTAGACTAGAAAAGGATTCATAATTTTAGGTCACTAATATTAAAATATAGTCCAGAACTGTTATTTCCTTTTAGTCTGTCTTTACTTAATAAAAAATTCATATACCTTCGGATTGTATCTGTAAAGAGAAAATAAACAACCCCAACTAAAAAAAATCCATATAAAAAATTACACTTGTTTGTGGGGGGAGAGGTTGCAGCCCTTTCGCCCCTTCCCCATATCTGCCTGTGCCTAGGGCACCGTGACAAGAAGTTGGATCAAGTTTTTGTTATTTACTTACTTGTCTCTTAAAGTGATCTATACGGCAATTACGCATGCATGAAACAATAAACAAAAACAAGAAAAAGAAAAAAAGGAAAAGAAAATCTGATGTCAAAGAGACTTTCAGTGGTCGAAAAGGCAAGTAGTCATATCTCATATTCATAGAAGAATAGAGGAAAAAACAGAAAAAGCCTTTTGGATATTTCACAAATTTAGCTCACATTAGAACGGCAGATTTTATAATAATAATAATAATAATAATAATAATAATAATAATAATAATAATAATAATAATAATAATAATAATAATAATAATAATGATGATGATGATGTCCTAGAATATAAATTTTAATACCCGACACAAATATATTCCAGAAAAAAACTTTTAATTAGATTAGTCTGATACTCTTAGCATAAAAAGGTTGCATTATTGAAGAAGAAAATGATTCGTGCTTACCTTATGAGAAATAGAATATTTAGATGCTTTGCATATTTACTATTTAGAAAGGAATAAAGACATATTTGACTAATCTACTCCCAAAGTTCTGGATAGCTCACCAACTATCTTGGACTACTTTATGCATTCATGTATCTTCTTTTATTAGTATTTTTAGTAAGATTCGTACATTTGTTTTTAGTAATATATATCTTGATGATTAAATTAAAACTAACTAATAATGTCCATTGACACATATAGGAGGGGGAAGAAAAGTGACACGTACAGAAGTAACTCTAGACGGTGGTGAGACATGGAAAGTATGCAAACTAAGTCACTTAGAGAAGCCTAACAAGTATGGAAAATATTGGTGCTGGTGTTTTTGGTCCTTAGAAGTCGAGGTTACTGATATATTTAGTTGCAAAGATATTGCTGTGCGAGCTTGGGATGAATCTCTCAACACACAACCTGAAAAACTTATATGGAATGTTATGGTAAGTATATTTAATTTTTCGTATATTTAATCACAACTAGTTCCTCTCGTTAATCATGCACATGTTTACCCGTGCAATTGCTTTCATAATTTTATCTTTAGTAGCTACGAGTGGTATAAGTATGGCATATTAAATGCAAGACCATGTGAAGACCATTTGTCATCCACCTTATGACATGGATCTTTACACACAAATCGTGGCGTTTTTAAAAAAATATATATAATTATAAAGAATGACCGGAATTAAACATAATTTAATTTCAAGCATTGAGAAACTAAAATATGCTTAGTTACCTAAAGCAAGATTTATTTTTCGGGTCTTTTTGAAACTATAAAAAATTTATTTTAATAAAATTAAGGCCTTTTTTTATAAAAGAAATGGGCCTAAGGCGGCCGCCTTAATGGCCTTACCCAAAGGCTGGCCCTGATTTCAAGATATGATGTTTTGTCTTTCATATATTATTAATATCTTGATTTTATTCTTAGTAAATAGAAATAAGATTGTAAGCAATGGGTGGATTCGTGGATTAATTAGGGGGTAAAGTGTAAATTTTTTTGGAAAATGTGAGTGAAAAAATATGTTAGTCTGTGTAAATTAAGATTTGATAACTTTTAAAGGGTAAAAACAATGATTAAAGAAATAGAACAGTGATTTTTAGCTCATAGGACATAGTTATGAAAATTTGTATTTTAGGATTTTTAACCCCTATGCAATAACGTATATATAGAATTAAACTCGAATCTCGCTATAATTTTCTATCTATAAGCCATCACATACAAAATATCCTGGATCCGCCAATGATTGTTGGTATAATAATTCAATATGAGTTATTTATGTAATATCTTAATTTTAAATTTTTCAGGGAATGATGAATAATTGTTGGTTCCGAGTGAAAAAAAATGTTTGCAGAACTCAAAAGGGAGAGGTGGGACTTGTGTTTGAACATCCCACTCAACCGGGAAATCAATCTGGTGGATGGATGGCTAAGGAAAGACACCTTGAAATATCATCAGATACAAATCAATCATTGAAGAAGAGTGTATCCTCACCGTTTATGAACACTGCAACACAATTCTTTTCAATGTCTGAGGTTAAAAGACATAAATCCGCCGACTCTGCATGGATTATTGTTCACGGCCATGTCTATGACTGTACTAGCTATCTCGAGATTCATCCCGGTGGGGTTGATAGTATTCTCATTTACGCAGGCACAGATTGTACTGAAGAGTTTGATATGATTCACTCCGATAAAGCGAAAAAGCTATTAGAGGAGTATAGAATTGGTGAATTGATTACTACGGGTTATACTTCTGATCTATCTCCTACTAACTCAGTCCATGGCGCTTCAAACATTTCTCACCTAGCCCCAATAAAGGAAAATGTAGCCCTTGTTCCTGGTCAAAAAGTCCCATGCAAACTGATTTCAAAGACTTCGATTTCACATGATGTTAGAAAGTTTCGTTTTGCGTTACCTCATGAAGATCAAGTGTTAGGGTTACCTGTTGGAAAACATGTATTTTTATCTGCTATGATAAACGGTAACTTATGTATGCGAGCTTACACACCTACTAGTGGAGTTGATGAAGTTGGGTTTTTCGAACTAGTAGTAAAGATTTACTTCAAAGGGGTCCACACTAAGTTTCCCAATGGAGGGCATATGTCTCAATATCTAGACTCATTGGCCATAGGGTCGTATTTAGATTTGAAAGGTCCAGTAGGCCACATTGAATATACCGGAAAAGGCAACTTTTTAGTGAACGGTAAACACAAATTCGCTAAAAAGTTAGCGATGCTTGCAGGTGGGACGGGTATTACGCCGATGTATCAAACAATGAAAGCTATGTTAAGAGATCCTGAAGATGATACTGAAATGTATTTGGTTTATGCGAATCGCACAGAGGATGATATATTATTGAGAGATGAGCTTGATGCATGGGCTGAAATGTATCCTACAAGGGTGAAAGTATGGTATGTGGTTCAAGAGACGATAAAAGAAGGTTGGAAATACAATGTAGGGTTTATCACAGAAAATGTTTTAAGGGAACACATTCCTGGACCGTCCAAGAATACCGTGGCTTTGGCATGTGGGCCACCACCTATGATTAAATTTGCAGTTACTTTAAACTTGGAAAGAATAGGCTACAACATAAAGGACTCGTTATTGGTTTTCTAGGAAGTAATTAAATATTAATATATTTACTTATATAAGTAAAATAAAGTTGTATGTATACTCGGTCTGTGTTTTTCGATCTTGAATCAAAATTGAAATAAGTTAACCATATTATAATATTATGATACCAATCTTGTGAAATTATCATATTCGTCAAAATTTGGTGAATAATGGAGTAGCAAAATTAAAATTATACGTCGTTTATTTAATGAATAGTGGTTTCACTACCAATCCAATTGGTTAAATTTTGGATTTGGATTTGTGATACTGATTTAGTAATGATAGATTAATTATTCTGGATTTGTACTTTTGATTCCTACAATGTTGTAATGATAAAAAAAATTTATCCAAAATAAGGATACTATTTAGGATGGGAACAAAAATTCTAATTAATACTAAGTATAAGGTCTAATTTTTCCCCATGATTCAGTTAATAAATTTATTAAATTATCTATTATGATAGATTTTAAGTGGATTAATTATATATATTTTTTATTTATTCATTTTTTTGGATTAGTTCATAGTAAATATAATAAAAAAGTGATGTGATTTGAGGTGATATTTATAATTACTTATTCTCATTCTTATTCTCATTTTCATTCGGAGACTACTATTACCATGATAACTACACCGTCACTATAAAATAAGATACGACATCTCTACATCTTTAACGGTTCCGTGAGTGGGCCAATTATATGTTTAGGAACTGAACTATGTCCATAAATTTAGAATTTCTTTATACTTTCAAAAGTTGATTTAAAATAACTAGAATAAATAATAATTAAATAATCGTGTTTTAAAAAATTTGGCCTAAGTCTTGTCTAGAGGCTAAAAAGTGGCTGACTGCATTAGGATCGCCAAACTCCTAGGTGTTTGAAGGTACCTGGCCGTACTCCTAATGCCTAGTGCCTTTTTAAAATTTAATTTTATAATTTTCTTAGTTTTTATAGAAACTACATATTTTTCATATCCCTATGTTATTACAAAGTTTTTAGGTAATACATAAATAGCCGTGGCATCACTTTTGATAAAGAAAAAACTCTATTTGATGATTTATTAGGAGTTACCGTATTAACTACGATATCCTCAAATACGTGGCTGGATTTTAACGTCCTTGGTTGCTCGTCAAGTCTAGTGAAGTATGAGACGTGCTGAACAAATGGTTAGGGACAAAGGAAGCGAGTCTTTTATTGAAGCTAAGAGCATATAAGAATGTTTGGCCCTTATGAGGCTGTTAAGCTTTTCTTAACTTTGTCTACGCCAATTCTGATGCAAATAACCTTCCCATCATTAACCTTAGGGTTTGACAAATGATTAGGTTTATATACCCTATATCTTCTAATCCTTCCCATCCAACATCCAAAACACCAGTTCACCTAACCTAGGGTAGGGTGTCAGGATATCCAACCATGATATGATAGAACATGGTTGTATAGTTTTTGAGTCTTAGGCTATGCTATAGATCTCGGTTTCGCGGCCTAGGCGGTCGACCGGGGCTTAGCGTCTAGGCGGGGTTATACAGGGCCTAGGCGGAATTAGGCGGTTTTGAACCACGTTGTGTAATTTTGTATATTTAGTAATATATACATAGTAATTATAACATTTTAACTATTTAAATCATAAAATTCATCTAACAAATTTATAGTTAATATAAAAAGTACATAAATTTGATTTATAATATCAAGTAAAGAATTCTTGAGAATAATATAAATTAAAAAGGCATAGGCAGCCAATTTTTGCCATTAGTCGGCGCCTACGTGGGCTAGGCGCCTCTTCCACCGCGACTAAGGCGGTAGGATAAAATTCCTAGCATTATTACTAGAAGAAAGCGGCTGAGGGAGGACTTGACGCTTAGGCGGCTTCTAGTCGCGCCTAGATGGCTATTTCTACATCGTAGGCCTTAGGTATATGTAAATAGGCTTCATACATTTATAGTCTAAGGAGATAGTCGAGTCTTCAGGGAATTATCCCTAACATGCCCTTATAATGGAATGTGACATCCGGTGGAAATTCTCCTAATTTTTGTCCTCCAGATATGTTTTGTTGTGTGTACAACTGATAAAGCCATCCCATTCTAAAAGGTCTTGTCAAGGTTATTAGATTTCCAAATAGTATTCCAAAGCTCGCTATTATTAGCTTCGCCACTAGTTGAAGTTTGAACTTCCTTTACGATGTCCTCAATAACCAGAGTATGATATCCAGACTTAGTTGAAAACACCCCATTCTTGTTAAAGGGCCAAATAATCTTATTATCATCACTATTTTGTAAAGTCAAATTTCCATAATTTTAGACGCAACAACTGACGGAAATTAACTATGGATGGCTTCTTTATCCCATCCACTTCTAGATCTATTAACAATTCACTAACCAAATTAAGCGTACAATTTGTAGGTTTGTCAGCATAAAGGCCTCTACTGATCCAACAATGATTCCATATATTAATATTCGCTCCATTACCCACTTTCCAAATTGAATATTTTTTAAGGAATTGAATACATTTGAAGATAGTCCCCCAACTCCATGATCTCTTGGACGGTAATTTAGCATCCCACATACTACAGTTAGGTGAATAAATAGCCCTAAGTACCTTGGTGGCGAAAGAGTTCGGATTATTAATAGTTCTCCATGCTTGAGTCGCCAGCATTGAAATGTTCACATTTCGAAAATCCCTAAACCCAGACCTCGAACGTTTTTTGCCCTTGCAATCTTTTTCCAAGACTTCTAATGAATTCTCTTTTTATTACCCGCGTCCCACAAAAGTTAGCAACTATAGTAGAAAGTTTTTTGCATAAATTCTTTTGAAATTAAAAGATAGACTTAGCATAATTTGGGATTGCTTGGAGAACAGCTATAATACAAACTTCTTTCCCTTCTTCAGATAATAATTTAGATATCCAACTAGCAGATTTAGATAATAACCTATCTTTAATATAATTTAAATTCTCACTTTTATCCCTTTTAATAGTGAGTGGGACACCAAGATATTTACCCAAATCTTTCGTGATTTTAATATTAAGAACCCGCGCAACTTTCGAGGCAATAGACTCCGGTGTATTCTTACTAAAAAGGATACTTGATTTATTTAGATAGACTCTTTGACCTAAAGCATTAAAATAATCTCGTATAATATCTTGGATGTCTGGATCTCCTCCCGATTAATATTGATGGAAAAAAGAGGCATCCTACGCAAAAAGGAGATGAGTAAGCTTGTGACATTGTCTAGTAGTAGAGATACCTTTAATAGATCCTTCCCGACAATAATAGTTAATATAACTAATAAGGCTCTCAGTGAGCAAGGAAAATAAAAACGGGGGATAAGGATCACCTTGTCTTAGGCTCTGATTCGGTTTAAATTTTTTGAGTCGTTGCCCGTTAACTTTCACCTAAAATGAGACCGAGGAAATACAGTTCATCACTCACTTAATCCATTTTTCACGAAAGCCTAGAGCTCGAAGAATTTTGGCAAGAAAATTTCAATTGACTTGATCATATGCTTTTTCCATATCTAACTTAACTGCCGCATAATTTTTCTTGGATTGTCTTTTAGCATGGAGAAAATATGAAACTTCCTGGGCAATCAAACTATTATCTTGAATGTTTCGTCCATTCATGAAGGACACTTGAGTAGGTGAAATAATCTCATCCATAAAAGGTTGAAGTCTGGATGCAAGAATCTTCGCTATTATCTTGTAACAGAAATTAGCGCAAGATATGGTCGATAGTCCTTTATCGACTCCGGACTACTATCCTTAGGGATAAGAGTAATAACCAAATCATTAATTCTACCAATATACATTTTAGAGTAAAAAAAATCCATACCGAAGCGAAAAATATCGTGTTTAATTATTTCCCAAAATTCGTGATAAAATTTACCCGGCAGTCCATATAGACCAGGTGCTTTTGAAGCCGATATATCAAACACAACTTTCCTAACTTCATCCGTAGAAGGGGATGAAGTAAGTACTTCATTCATAGTAAAAGTAACTTTAGATGGGATAAATTGAGTAATATTATAATCCCTAATGATCTTGTTTATTTCCTTTGGTTTCTTCGTCCACTTCCCATCCTTTTTTTTAATAACACTAGTTCTATTAACCTTCCTTCTTTACAATGTTTTTGTAAAGAAATATTTTGTATTTTTATCGTCTTTTTGAATAAAGAGATCTCTAGCCCTATCCTCCCAATAAATTTCCTCCAGCCTCCAAAGATCCTCGATATTTTTTAATATATTCTTCTTTTTCTTGTCTTTTCCTTGTATAAGGTTCATTATTAATTATCGTGAGCTCCTCATGTAGTTCCTCAATTCTATTCCTATTATTAAAAAACGTAATCCTACTCCAATCTTTCAGAGCAAGACAAGTTGCATCTCTTTTGTCGCAAAAGTTAACAATACTATTATATGTGCTATTCTTATCCCAACTGCGTCTAATAATTTCATGACTTTGCACATGGTCTAACCATCTTGATTCGTATATAAAATACTTTTTATAAATATTATGATCAACCTTTCGAAATAGAACAAGAGGTGAATGATATGATCCTATGGCTAGAGAGGGACCTTAATAATAGCATTGGGGAAAGTGGCACACCATTCCATAGACGCAAGAGCACAGTCTAATCTTTCTCTTATATTTTCCTCATTCTTACGGTGATTATCCCACGTATAATGACACTCTTTACTTGGGAGGTCTACGAGATGATTGTTATTAATAAATTGGTTAAACTTAAGAATATGATCCAAATTTGGGGATTTCTTTCCTTGTTTTTCAGAAAATTTCGCTACATCATTGAAATCACCAATAATAATAATATGAGGTTTATCTATATATAATATATATATATATATATATATACGACAAGAATTGAGAAAAAATAGGTTAATTCAGTTACTACTTCAATAATCATAGTCGTATAAGACAAGTCATGCATGCACTTACATGGGCCGTAATGGATCTTCAGTTGTCAGAGTTGGATAAAACAAGCCATGCATACACCATTAGGGACATAAAAGATGTTAAGTCGTCATGCATGATAAATATAGTACATAATAGAGAATTTATATAGTTATTGTCACATCACAATGATTTATGTATTCTTACATGTTTTCAACCCAGATAACAAAGTTTGCTAATACTTAGTCTATTTAAAGAGTTCTATGATACACCTGTTGTAGGTGCGTTAGTCGGGGGATGTGACACGTGGCATAAAAAATGCACGTGTCTTGCTGTTAAAAGATCTTCAATATATTTATATTAAATGGCGGACGTTCTGTTACCCATATACCCTTCGATATTATCATTACTAGTTATTCCATGAATAGTGACACTATAAAGTAGTTTTTAATATATTATATTCTATGAATAGTAACTGTATCAGTTTTTAGGCAGTATAAAGGTAATTTTTAATTGTTTGAGCCAACTTACGTTTTCGTATTGCATGGCAAGTACATGTAATATTTTGTTACAAAATGAGAAAACTAGAATATATTAGTTATTGTAACATTTTCCACATGTCACCATGGGTTTTATTTAAATTATTATATTTATTGTCAAATCTTTGCTAGTTATCATGATAATGAGAGTTTAAAAGAAGGTTAATTGTTGGAATCGAATTGTTTCGCCTAGCACAAAGTATAGTTGCATAATTGAGTTTTCTCTTATGTGGATATTGTTTTTATGCCACGTGTTAAGCTAGAATTGTTTCGAATTAATAAGATGTAGGGAATTTTTTGGGGGTATTTAACTTTCGATAGTTATAAGTTGCGTTAATTTATGATTCTCGGGTGTTACGTCGCTTGTTTAACCCTGATTACATTAATTTTTTTTCAATAAAAATCTATACTTTTCTTGTGAATTTGAAGTTTACTTTTGTAATATACAATATTTATTACTTAATTATCATTTGCATTAACAACTGGTGAAAAATAGATTTTGTTGAAGTGGTAGTTAATAGTTAATGACTTGGGTTAATTATATAAAAGTGACCTATGATATAATGAACTAATGATACAAGTTGCTCCAATTCTATAAAATGACTTTGTTTTGTGTCATTTGAATGAGTATCCAAACTCGTTTCATAGATAAAATATTCACAAGTGGTTGAATAACTATAATAGGGAGATCTTCGATCGAGTGTTTTTTGAGAAAATTAACTAGATTCAAATGGTCAGTTACTTGTTAATCTCTCTGAACATGGGTAATTAGATTTTATAATTTTGCATGTTGTTAATCTTTAAGCTTAGTATCAATTTTAGGTTAGCGATATGTTATCGTGTTGATATATCGTATTGATTTTTAAGTTACTAAATAATAATTTTAGGTCATCTCTTTGATTTATTAAATTCGAATATTTAAGTAATCACTACAACAAAACAGTTGTATACTGACGACAGAAGTCGTCGGTAAAAACCCGTATTTCGTCGGTAAATCTTGTCGTCGGCAATGTGTTGTCCTTAGTAATTCGTCGGTAAATTGCCGTATTACCGACGAAAAAGAGTGTTCTCGTCCATAATCTCAAGCACTTTTACCGACGACTTTACTCGTCGGTATTTCCGTAATTTACCGACGCCTTATGTCGTCGTTATTAATTTAACAAATAATTTTTTTTAATTACGACCGATTGCATTTTTTTTTTTTTTGTCGTAATTAAGTTTACTGACGACTTATGCCGTCGGTATGAATTTAATATTTTTTTTAATTACGACTGATTGCATTTTGTTTTTTGTTTTTTTTGTAATTAAGTTTACCGACGACTTTGTCGTGTCTATTTATTTATTTTTTATTATATTTACAATTTATTTGATTTTTGTTTTAATTTAATTTTTTATTTGTTTTTCAATTTTATTTTAATTTGTATTTTTAATTTAATATTAATAAAAGAAAAAAAAACATCACATATATTGATAAAAATATAAAAAAAAGTAAATAAAGCAGAAATAGTCAAATCCGGGTTTAAAAAGTCAAACACCCGGAATAAAAAGTCAAACATTACACATATAAAGTCAAACATCTTAAAATAAAAGTATAAATAAAATTAATCAAAATCAAGGATCATCCAACGCGTTCTTCATCTTCATCTTCAGCTCGGGGGGACTCGGGATGGTTGACTGGAGGAAGACCTGTAGCGGTTCTAGATTCATTCAACCCTCGGAGCACCATCTCTATAATATCTGGAGTAGCTGTGGAGGCGGTCGATGGTGCGGCGGCACCAGGTACCGGTGGAAATCCTTGATGCACGCGCAACTCGTTCATACCCTCCAGGATCCTCTGGAGTAGCTCCGCATTCTGCTGTGCAGTCGGGTCTAGCACTGTAGTAGCCCTGGGTTTCTTCCGGACGGCTCCAATGGCTGAGATCCAGTGTTTACTCTTTTCTGCGGGGCCATCACCTCCTAGACTGTCTCCTTCATCGCACCGATTTGTTCCTCCACCATAACATCTTCAGCCTGGGATCCCACCTCGATAACCTTCTGTTTCAGCTTCTCTTGATAAACCTCCTGTAATTAAATTTCAATTTAATAAATAATAAAAGTATTAAAAAATTAAATTTAAAGTTAAATAATTAATTTACAACTACAAAAGAAAAATAAATCATTTACACTAGCTTGCCCCCATTTTTCGTTCCGCCAAGTACCTTTAGCCCCGTCATAGGCCAAGTACTCGAAGTAATAGCCAATTGGCGGAAGTGGCACCTCCTCCTGTGTCTGCTCGTCAACAAAACTCAAAGGATCCTTAGTCGGAATCTTCAACTTCCCCTATAAAGTATACTATAACAAATAATAATACATTAAAAATTATATTAAATAACGAACAAATTATATTTGTATTATAAGAAATTATACCTCAATAATTTCTTGCCGAGTTTGGGATTGGTTCCTCAAACCTGACTTGTTCGACTGCGACTGCTTCTCCCTATTTTTTTATTTATCACCGCCTGAGCCTGTTACAATTTAAGTTAAAAAAATAATTAAAGACTAATAAAAAATAAAAAAATTAAAGACTAATAAATTAAAATTTTATATTACAGCTTTATTCTTGTTACGGCACATGTCACAAGCTTTCCTCCAAACCTCTAGAACCACATCTGGAGGACACTTGTCCGTATCGAAGTAGTCTGTCTTAAGATCATATTTCCACCGCCTCTAGGTAGTGGTCTGAGATGTGTTCAACTTCTTCTAGACGTGATCCCAATCAGATCACGCCCTCCACTCCTCGAGGTTGAAAAACTCCCCGAGTTTGATCAGATACATCCCTTTGTAATGGTCTGGGACTTCACTCCAGCTGTCATGGCATGGCGGCACCGTTTCTCGTACTACGGCCCCTACCACCTGGGCCACATGCTTCCCGTACTCACCCCTGGTATTCCGAGTATCGTCGAGGATACAGAAGTCCAAGGGTAAGGGCCCGCCAAGTTTTTCTTTCGTCTCTTGGGCGGATTATAGGGTGGAGACGCCTCTGGGTCATCTTTTTCGCTTAACTGTTAAATTAAATAGTATTAATTGATCATTAATTTATATTAATTGAATTTTTTAGACAGTCCTGCAGGTTACGGTTCATATTCCAAGATGGATCCTCCCCGTTATTATCCCCACCATGTCTCCTAAACATTATATCGGTCATCTATAATTTAATTAAAAAAATATTAGGTCCTTATAGTTTTTAAATTCCTAAAAATTACCCTAATTAATAGTATACTATTCATATTATCTTTTTTAATTTGTGAATAGGTCCTTATATTTTTAAAATTGTCAAAAATACCCCTACATTATATTTTAATATCCATATAATATAAATTGCAAATAAGTCCTTAAATTTTATAAATTGCCTTAAATACCCCTAAAGTATATTATAATATCTATAAAATATTTTTTAATTTGCATTTAGGTCCTTATATTTTTTAAATTGCCAAAAATACCTATAAATTATTTTTTAATGCCATATAATATAAATTGCAAATAAGTCCTTATTTTTTTACAAATTGCCAAAAATACCCATAAAGTCTGTTATAATTTTTATATAATATTATTTAAATTGAAAATAGGTCCTTATAGTTTTTAAATTCCTAAAAATAGCCCTAATTAATTTCAACAAGTGCCTATATTTCCAAAAATCCATATAATATTGTTTAAATTGCAACTAAGTCCCTATATTTCTAAAAATTGAAAAACAAGCCAGACACAATATCCAATAGGCTAAATTCACACCATATTATTACTAAACAAATAACAACTTAAATCAACATTCAAAAATCCAAAAATGAAAAGAAACCCTAATTTTTCTAAATTTATGATAAATTCAAATTACAAGTTGCTTTTAACTCAATAAAACATTTAAACAACCTACAATCTATGCTGTAGATCTCGGTTCCGCGGCCTAGGCGGTCGACTGGGGCCTAGCGCCTAGGAGGGACTACGCGGGGCCTAGGCGGGATTACGCGGTTTTGAATCCTGCTATATAATTTTATACATTTAGTAATACGCGTGTATAATTATGATAATTTTATCTATTTAAGTCATAAAATTCATCTAACACCACTATATTGAAAAATGAAAAATACTAAAATTAGAGTTATAATATCAATTCAAGAATTTCCGAGAGTATAATAAATTTAATGGAGGGCCTAGGCGGCAAGTTTTTACCATTAATCGGTGCCTAGGCGGGCTAGGCGCCTCTTCCACGGCGACTAAGGCGTTGGGCAAAAATGCCTAGCATTTTTACTAGGCGTAAGCGGTTGAGAGGGGAGTTGACGCCTAGACGGCGCCTAGGCGCGCCTAGGCGGCGATATCTACAGCATAGCCTACAATATCATCTAGTAAATTCGGAAATCATTACTAATTAATAACAATCCAAAATAAAAAATAAAAAAATGGAATTTGATTCCGAAATTGTGTACCTATTACATGGAAATGGTGAAGAACACATCCAACATTCCATGCCAAGCTAGAGGAAAGAAAAAACACAAAAAAAAAAAAGTTAAAATGAAATCTAAAAAAAATAAATCAAAATCAATGAAAATAAATTAGCTTTTGGCATGAAATAACTTACATTTACGCAAGATATGGTGTTGAAATGGCTCGGAATAACTCAAGAGTGCTTGAAATGGTGAATTTTGGGTGTGTTTTGGTGAAGAAGATGAGAAGAAATGAGCTCAGTTAGGGCATAAATAGAGTGATTGTTTACCGACGACACGCTTGCTGTCGGTAAACTTGGACACATGTTGTCCAACGTACGCACGACTGTTGCGTGTCAAGCGTTAGCGACGACAGGTGTCGTCGGTAAATTTATTGGGCGGGATATTTGACCGCCAAATCTAACCCATGAAATTTTCATTTTTCATTACAGACGATATATTCTTCGAATATCGTCGATAAATACTCCAGCGCCGACATTCATATGAAAAATGTCGTCGGTATTGTATAGAATGTCGACGGCAATGTTTTTTTCCGTTACTATGTTTAATATCTTAAAATAAGTAATATTTCCATTAAATTTTTAAATGTTTTTTTCCAATTAACATTTTATTCAATTTTTTTTTCCATTAATAATTATACATTTTGTTTTTTCCCATTAACATTTTATACAACTTTTTTTTAGATTAATAATTACACAATTTTATTTTTTCAGTTAAAATTTTATTCAAATCTGATAGTTAGGGGTATTTGGTCAACTCTTAGGGTGAAATCCGATAGTTAGGGGTATTTAGTCAACTATTAGAGTCAGATGTAGTTGTTTGGGGTATTTGGTCAACTGTTAGAATCAAATGTAGTTGTTCGGGGTTTTTGGTCAACTATTAGAGTCAAATTTGAATGTTAGGGGTATTTGATCAACTATTAAAGTCAAATGTAGTTGTTATGGGTATTTAGTCAACTGTTAGAGTCAAATGTAGTTGTTTGGGGTATTTAGTCAACTATAGAGTCAAATGTAGTTGTTTGGGGGTATTTAGTCAACTATTAGAGTCAAATGTAGTTGTTTGGGGGTATGGTCAACTGTTAGAGTCAAATGTGAATGTTAGGGGTATTTGGTCAACTCTTAGGGGGAAATCTGATAGTTAGGGGTATTTAGTCAACTATTAGAGTCAAATGTGAATGTTAGCGGTATTTAATCAACTATTAGAGTCAAATATTAATTTTAGGGGTATTTAGTCAACTATTAGAGTCAAATGTAGTTGTTTAGGGTATTTGGTCAACTATTAGAGTCAAATGTAGTTGTTTGGGGGTATTTGGTCAACTCTTAGGGTGGAATCTGATAGTTAGGGGTATTTAGTCATCTATTAGAGTCAAATGTAGTTGTTTGGGGTATTTAGTCAACTATTAGAGTCAAATGTAGTTGTTAGGGGGGTAGTTGGTCAACTACTAAAGTCAAATGTAGTTTTTTGGGGTATTTGGTCAAAACTCGAATCCGAAAAACATTCAAATAAATTCAAAACTTGAATCTGAAAAACATTCAATTAAATTCAAAACTCAAATCCGAAATAATTTTTTTCCCTAATCAGTTTCATATCCACTATTATCCATAGGTTCATCATCGCTATCAACCTGGATAGTATATTCATCTCCATATTCTTCCCACGTGTCATCCTCAATCTCATCGTTTTCCTCAATAAACAAATCAATACGAAAATGAGATGGGTCAATCTCGATCTCCTCGGTAGTTGCCAAGTTCACAGGATCTGAAACCCTCCCAGTGTTAACCAAAGGTATCATGATACTTTCGTTGCTAGTAGGTAGTGACTCCGAACCCCATAACTCGGGACTCCATCCGTGACGATCGTTTATTTCCCAAACAGCTTTCCAACCTTTCATTGTTTTCTTTGTATTAATCTCGTCAATGTAGAACACTTTCTTGGCCTGCGATGCTAAAATGTATGGTTCGTTGGCCCAATCGAAGTTTGATGTGTTGATAAATCTTACCCCGTGTCTAGTCCTCGCATCACCCAATCTAACCACTTACAAACATATAACACAACTGATGTCTCCCTATTTGTTCTAAAAATTATCCCTTAGGAGACATCATTTTAGGTTAATATTTGACTTATTTGATAGTCTTTTATGCTTATTTCGTCATATTGCACTTTCTCCCCTTGGAATTAGACTATTCGCATTTTTAGAGCTTTTGTGCGTTAATTTGTTTGTTTTAGTGAAAAGTTAGTAGGTTTATGAATTCATGAAGAAACCACTACAAGGAGGAGAA
Source organism: Nemophila menziesii (assembly GCA_029959085.1). Classification (NCBI taxonomy): domain Eukaryota; kingdom Viridiplantae; phylum Streptophyta; class Magnoliopsida; order Boraginales; family Hydrophyllaceae; genus Nemophila; species Nemophila menziesii. The sequence continues at coordinate 4,282,696 of JARWIR010000024.1, forward strand.
GTGAGAATTAAAGTATTAGATTGAGTGGAGGAGCTAAAGAAAAAAAGAAAAGAATTTCCAAGAACTTAGTTAAAGAAGTTGCAGATCTGAAAGGTTGTTAAAGATTTCTGTTTTTGAGCTACTTCGGAGCGGATTTAGCCTTGGGCCGTGAAACATGGTTTGATAGCCTATTGAGTTAGGAAGATTCTCCAAGTTGAATCAGCCCACTTGGAGTTGTTATGCAAAAGTTATAGCCGTTTTACTAAAGGCTACACACTAGTTAAGAGAATTAAAAGAAAAGATGGGCTTCGGCTTTTTGTAATTTGACCTAATCCTTTTAACCTAAGCCCTAACCGTTTTTACAAGTATAAATACACCCTTTAGCCTCCTTTTTACACACAGGCTTCATATTTTCAAATCAGAGCAAGAAGGCAGAGGAGAAGCTTGCGCTGGAGGAATTCTGCTCTTCCAACAACAGCCAACCCAACCATTAGGTTATCCTATTTCTTTTATGTATTGAGAATTATGTATTCCTTTTATTTTATTTCAGTATTTAATTCCGTTATGAACTAATTTCCTTAGTACTTGAGAATCGCTATATGGGTTGAACCCAATCTATTTAATTTATGTTTTCTGAATTTGGGATTAATTGTTTAAATTAGACTAGGTATTTTGTGTTGACTATTATTCTGTTTTAATCACTAATTTTGAAGTCATGAATCAAACTTAGCTCATAGTAATTAAGCTATTCACTTAAGTGGCAAAGTGATCACCTTGATGGGGGGTTTAATTACAAACTTAGATAATAGACACGTAGTATTCGTTATTGACCCTGACGGGCTTAACTAACCTTGCAGCCAATGAGGTAAAAATATCAGTCATCTGAAAGTAGCTTATAATCTCCCTGACGGGGTTTGTAATACTGTAGGGTAGCTCCTAAGTCCACCCTGACGGAGGTTAGGAGATATTAGATTCCCGACTAGCCCAATGATACCAGTTTAGCCCTTAAACGGAAGCATTAATTATATAGGCTAGGTGAAACCCTTGCGAGGATCAAGTACTCTTTCTCTTATTAAGTTTAAATCTATTTTACTTGCTTTATTTTATTTCAGTAATTTATTTTATTGCACCTTTAAATTAAAAACAAAACAAAAATCTCTTATTTTATTTTTCTGTCAACAATTATTCTTACTACTTGATTAATACTTGAGTTGTGCCTAATCTGTCCCTAAGAACGAAACCGATTTATTGGATAATACTTGGACAACCGTGCACTTACGGTATTGTGGTTCCTTTTATTTCAGTTCTTAATTTTATAACACACCAGGACCCACCAAGTTTTTGGCACCGCTGCCGGGGACGGTAGCGTGTGACCCCGGTATTAGTCCTTTAGTACTTTAATTGTTATTTTTAGTTTTATTTTTATTTTTCAGTTTTATGCTTTGGTTTGTTATTTCTTTCTCAGATTTACATGTTTGGTATATGATCGAAGATCCCGTGATCCTTGAGAATCCTGAAAGCCTAGTTCGAGAAGCAAACAAAAGAAAGAAAGAAGCGAAAGCAAAGGAAACATCGGAGAAATTAGCAAGAGAAGCAATGGCTGAAGAACACGAGGTTAATCCTCCTCTTGTTCCTCTAGGTCCACAAGTTCAACCTCCAGTTATTAACGATCTGTGGTTCATCAATGGTCCTGAACAAGCTCCATATCGAGTTTACAGACCTGGTCCTGATATGTTGCCTCAATTTTAGAATTATGGTAATTTCCGAGGAGCACTTGGAGAATATCCAATTCGTGTTGTACAGAAGTTCATGCAAATTTGCGACTCCTATATTACACAAGGAATGACTAGAGATCAGATGTATTTTGCAAATTTTAGATATTTTGTGATAGCTGGAGCAAGTGAATGGCGTGATTCTCAAGAGCCTGGATCGATTACTACTTGGGTGCGTTGCAAACCGCAATTTTCGACAGGTACTACCCAACTAACTTGAAATTAGATGCACAAATTGCTCTAACCTCCTTTGAGCAAGAACAAGATGAAACTTTGGGTAGTAGTTGGTCAAGATTTCAAATACGTTTAAGAAGAGTTCCTGATCATGGCCTACAGAACAACAAAAAATGAAGATATTTTATAAAGGCCTTGATGGACCATCAAGAAAAGATTTAGACCTGCTTTGTTGTGGTGGATTCTTATAGGTACAACTGGTTCATGCTAAGATTATTTTGAATAGAACAATAACGAATGAGATGTGTTAGAACACTGTGCGAACACCTATCCGAGGTGGTAAGTATAAAGAAAGCAGTGTTGTACCGCCCAAGCCTCTAAGTTACATAAAGTAGAAGGAAAAAAGGGACTCTTTCTTATTGAATAAATTTTTTAACAGAAAAAAAGTAAATAAATAATATACTGCCAAAATTTAAAATAAATAATAAGACACTCAAATTCATAATATTTGTAGCACCAATTTCATGTTTCCTTAGTTTAGCACTAAGATTACTCCAATCATCAACTTGTTATCCTGCTAAATAGGTAGCCATATGATTTTGTTTGAATAACTTGCAACAAAAACAGAAGACCTTATTAACCGCTTTCGAATACACAAGCCAATTCATATCTTGTTTTTCTCCATTGCGCAAATCCGAACATAATTTGATGATGAAAAGTGTGGACCTTCATCATCTTTTGGAAAATCAGAATCCTTATCTCGGGTGATCCTTATAAGACCTTTTGTGATGAATAAATTTCGTAATGGTGATCAATTTTTTTTTTCAATTCCCCGGATCATAAATGGCATCATCAAATGTCACATTAACATTCATACTCCCACCGTCTTGATGACTATCAAGATTCACATTCTCAACTATTTGATTAACATTTATATTTTCAAATTACACATCAAAATTCACATATTCGGTATCTGTATCAATATTCGGTATCTCTATCAACATACATATTATCGATATCTTCATTAATATTTTCTATATTTGAATGTTTTGTCTCTTTAGGTTTAAGAAATTTGTGAAAATTTCCTTTTTGAGAACTAATAAATTCATCTACCTGTTTTCTTTTTCAAATTTTTTAGAATGACCAAATTTTTACTTACAAATCATGATAATTAACAAAATAATAGTAGAACAACTGAACCTGAAATTTTTGACGATCTTTCTCCTAATAATTCTTCATTTCGAATTTTGTTTTCAAAATATGTGTATATTTTCAGATAGATTCAATTAAATCTATGACATATATATAAATAATATAATTTAATCTAAAATTATATATCAAAATTAGATATATATTTACTTAATTATATAAAAATAAGAAGAAAAAAAACTTCAGTTACAGTACCTTACCGCTAAGCCAATTAGTATTACTATGACAATATAGTAAGTATTAAGAATTATATATAAATAATAAATATGCTATATAATTTTTTTGGAGTCACCAAAAATTTGGGGCCCAAGGCGACCGTCTTGAGCCTGGACCAACCTTGTGGGATCAGAGAACCTAGTTATTAAGCCTACTCATGTATATACTCACCTAAATTAGAATTAAGTAAAATAATCAGTTGAGCTAACTTCACTAGTTAGAACCTAATTAGTTTTATAGAAAGAAAAATTTCAAATTTTCCTATCTATATACTAGTTATCAGAAATTTGTAACTTCAAATCCTCGTTTATTACGAGAACTCGGTCGCAAATTAGATTGTATAAAATTTGGTAGAAGTTCTTTGTTTCGTAATTGATACATTATCTTCATCCCTATATGGAATTTTCATTGGAATAGAAAATGACAACCTCTAACAATATGTGATTTTTTTTTTTGTGACGTGTCTAATAATATGTGATTTGGCACAAGGAAAAGCCAACAACCTCTAGTTTCCGCACCATAAAACTACTTGACCCTTGACTGTTAAATCGTACTTTTTATTAATTCTTAACACAATGTTTCGGTTCTCTACAAATCGGATTATACTTTCCACGTGAAATTGAACTCTAATAATGTACTTTAATCGTTAGATCTAGAGAATAACAAGATTCTATTCTCCTAAACCCATCTTTTTAATTTTATTCAGTTTAAAAAAATTATTTGGCCTATTATAGTTACTACTTATTTATAATCTTGATGATGCACTTTCCTTGTATGATATATTGTTTTTTTATTATACTGTACATGTGGATATATGATATTTTGACCATATGTGAATAGAGTTAGGGGTGAATTATATATAGGGTCTTGGAAACAAATTGTCTTCTCTATAGAGTAGTTTTTTAAATGGCATTCTTCTTAGGGACCTGAATTTTGACAATTGTTTTTTCTACCCTTGGGGTATAAATACTCTCATATTTCTGATTCTCTCTCCATTCTCCTCAGATTCGCTCGATTGAGTTTCCAAAAAACACTCTCGTTTCTCTCTCCTAATCCTCTCGTTTCTCTCTCCTAATTCAACAGCCGAAAGCAAAAACTCTATCAAATCAATAACAAAACGATGAGTAGCGATGAATCTGACAACGATTCCGGCAAAACTAAGAAGGTTTGAAATGGGTTTTTGTGATTTGGGTTTGTTTTCACGGTTTTATGGTCGATACTCTCTGGATTTCTGGGTTTTGACTGTTTACTCTCTGTTTATGGCTCGATACTCCATGTTTTGATATGAATACTCACTGGTTTACTGGGTTTTTGAAGTTTTTGCATGTATACTCTTAGTTTATGGCCGATACTTACTGATAATCTGTGTTTTGTAGTTTTTGCATGTGTACTATTAGTTTATGGCTCTATACTCTCTGTTATTTGCTCAATACTCTACAGATTTGTTGAAATACTCTATGTTTTGATATGAATATGAAGCGTCTTTTCTGGGTTTTGTAGTTTTTGACCGTTTACTCTCTGTTTATTGCTCGATACTCCATGTTTTGATATGAATACTCACTGATTTACTGCGTTTTTGAAGTTTTTGCATGTATACTCTTAGTTTATGGCTCTATACTCTCTGTTATTTGCTCAATACTCTACAGATTTGTTGAAATACTCTATGTTTTGATATGAATATGAAGCGTCTTTTCTGGGTTTTGTAGTTTTTAACTGTTTACTCTTTGTTTATTGCTCGATACTCCATGTTTTGATATGAATACTCACTGATTTCCTGCGTTTTTGAAGTTTTTGCATGTATACTCTTAGTTTATGGCTCGATAATCTGTGATTTGTAGTTTTTGCAAGTGTACTCTTAGTTTTTGGCTCTATACTCTCTGTTACTTGCTCCATACTCTACAGATTTGTTGAAATACTCTATGCTCTGATATGAATATGTTGATGCTTTTCTGGGTTTTATAGTTTTTGCATGTGTAATCTTAGATTAAGGCTCGATACTCACTGTTTTGATTTGAATACTCTCTGTTATTTGGTCAAATTACTCTACAGATTTGTTGAAATACTCTATGTTTTGCTCTGTACTTGGATGATTCTCTGGAATACTCACTGTTTATTCTGGAGTACTCTGTGTTTTATTGCGTTATGAGTAAGCTACGTTTTTTAACTATAAACAAATAGTGAGTACTCTTAGTTTCACTACACGAAACTCAGAGTACTCACAGTTTTATATAGTAAAAACTAAGAGTACTCTTTTATTTGTATAGAAAAACTCAGAGTACTCTAAGTTTGTATATGAAAACTATGAGTATTCTCTTATTTGTTATTAGAAACTTAGAGTACTCTCAATCTTGACATTGTTGAGCCATGTACAGAATAAAAAGAAGGCTATCCAATACAGATCAAACATCAATGGATTATTAGGAATCATGCAGATTCCTGGAATGACTGAAAGTCACTTATCAGAGTGCAAAAGGACACCGTTTTACAGGCTCTGGAAAGGGTTGTATGACAGAAGGGATAAATATACGGCTTCGAAGAAATCAGACGTGCTAATTAAACAAGTTATAGACAGCTATTCTACCGTAAGTAGTAGTTTTGTCATTGGTGGCAGAGAAATTCAAATAACGGAGAGGGAAATAAAAATACTCTTAGGCATAGAATGTGGACATGATCATTTGCCAAAGAAAATTACAACTGAGGGGAACAGTAGGTCGAGTTGGTATAGAAGGATGTTTGGAAGTGCAGAAAAAGTCAATTTGAAAAATTTAAGTGGCAAAATAGCAGGAGTAATAAAAACGTTTGAAGGTAAGGAACTAACGTTAGAGGCGCGTGAAGACATTGCAAAGTTGTTTTCCATATACACTTTAACATCGTTGTGTTTATCGAAAAGACATTACCAGTCTAAGCAGTTACACATAAGTATCTGCGAGGACCTAGATAGATTAAAAGATTACAACTGGGCTGGAGAAATACGCAGTTACATATTTCGGTCTATAAGAAAATGTACAGATACATCGCGAGTAAAGGGGGGGTTGTTTGTTTTGTTGGTAAGATGAATGTATTTAAATTTATATAAAAATGTTAGAGAAAAACAATGTAATATAATGTTTTTTTCTTGTAGCCATGGCTTTTTGAACGTGTTAAAGATATTGGAAGATTGAAAGAAGATGAAGAAAATGCAGTGCCTAGATGTCTAAAGTGGGAGTTCATGCTGGGAGCAAGCAAAATCAAGTTGGAATCAGTGAAGAAGAACAAGGTTATTGAATATATTTTTATTTTTTATAGAGAGTACTCGTAGTTATAGAGAGTACTCATAGTTTTAGTGTATGAAAAAACGTGAATACTCTCAGTTTTGCTTTACAAACTGTGAGTACTCTGAGATTTTCTTTAAAAACGAAGAGTACTCTGTGTTTTTCTTTAAAACTGTGAGTACTCTGACTTTTTAATAAAAGTTGTGAGTACTCACTCTTTTTCATTAAAAAGTTGTGAGTACTCTTTCTTTTTTGTAAACATTGTGAGTACTCTGAACTTGTATGACTGAAATACGCAGGTAAGAAGGAAGGAGATACAACCAAGTGCTGTTGAAGAGGGATGGCTGGTATATGAGCGTGAAAACAACAATGACGAAGCAATAGAAAGAAATGAAGGAGAGTGTAGTGGGACGGTTGAGAAAGAAAAAAGGGATGGAGATAAAAATCTACAGAAATCTGGAGATTTGAATGATGGGAAACGAGTTTCAGATGATGAAGACATCAACGTTGATGGTTGGATGAATGATAATGGGGATGGAGTAATGGATGATGTTAATCGTGAGGATGAGAAAACTGAGAGTGTAGACAAAATCAATGAAGATGTTGGAGTAGTGGAAACTGAAGACACAGAACAAGTAGAGGAAGAGAGTAAGTTATCCAACAATAATGAAGATATTGGAGTGGTTGGGGAGGAGGATTTAAATAAAAAAAAGGAGAGCCGAGTATTACGGACATGGATAAAACTTGTGGTAGTGAGGAGGAAGAGATGGAGATATATGACTACATAGACGATGGCCCACCGAGAGGGGGTGAGGAAGTTGACAAAAATGATATGGATGTTCAAAAAGAAGAGAGTTTGAGCAAAGAAGAAGAAACAGATTTGGATAACACGGTGGGTTTGGTGATTCATAAGGCTGGAACAATCAGATTGAGGTTTTACCGGTGAAATAGAAGAAGGTAAAGATTCTGCAGATCCAATTGTTAAATCGTTGAGGGAAAAGTTGGTTGAATCAGGAAATGAAAAAAATGAATTGATCGATGAGGTCGAGGGTCTGAAAAAGGAAAGGGATGAATACAAGAAAAAGGTTTCAAACTATGAAGAGATGAAGGCTTGTATAGAAACACTGAAAAAAGAAAAGGCTGTAGTAGTGCAGATAGTGGAGACATTGAGCAATCAGGTGAATAAAGAAGAAGTTAGAAGTAAGGAGTTGGAGGACGCGATTGTGAGCCAAGAAGGAAGAATAAATAAACTGAGGGGGCAGATTGAAAAGCTGGAGGAGGATAAGGAGAAGTTGGAGAATGAATCCATTTAAAAGGACAAGGAGCATAAAGAAATAAGCGAGTGGTACAACGAAAGCCTGGAAGAACTAGAAAAGTACAAGTCGGAGTGTGAAAACCTTAGAGCGGCGGCAAAATTGTTGGAGAGTAATGAAAAAGAAGGTGTTGAAGAGGGTGGAGAGAAAGGGGTGAATAAGGATAAGGAGGAGACTAATTCTGATTTGGAGTTGGTTGGTGAAGTAAAAACGATTAATAAACGAAGAAGATCGTATAGATTAGCGACTCCAGGGTCGATAGAGAGAAATGTCAAGAAAAATAACCGTGCAGCAGCTGCCGCAAAAAGTGTGGATTCTGATTTTGTAGAAGAACCAAGAACCAAAAGAGTTAAAGTAACAATGAAACCAAAAGAAGGGGGTGGAAAAAACAACCAAAAAGAAAGTGATTGTAAAAAAAATGACGGCAAACTTTGAAGAAACTGATAAGGAAAAGGATGCAGGTTTGAAGAAGAAAACCACAGATGAAGGGGGACAAATTAATCAAAAACAACAGTGGAATGGTGAGGACACAGTAGATGAGAAGGATTATAATTTTCTTTTGCAAATAAAAAAAGAAAACTTGGGAGATGCTATATGGTGGGATAAAGAGAATGATTTATTAGTATCAGGAAAAGATGCTTTTGCTGTTGCGCACAAAGGAATGATTGAAGTACAGGTAAACAAATTAAAATATGATCATATAGATACAAATATAAAAAATTGGACATTGAGTATGTGATTAATTCATTTTGCAGGTAATTGACGCTATGTTAAAAATGGTACAAGAAGAATATGGAGTCAAAGGAGGGAAGTATGGTGTGACACACCAGAGTGCGATGAGTATGGTAAGTAAACTCTGAGTTTTCATTTTGAAAAATAAAGTAGTGAGTACTCTGTGTTTTAATGAAGTTGAACTGTGAGTACTCTAAGAATTTACTAAACAAATCTGTGAGTACTCTACGAATTGCGAGTACTCTGTTTTTCAATGATGTTAAACTGAGAGTACTCTAAGAATTTAATTAACAAAACTGTGAGTACTCTAAAGTTTTGTATGAGTATTCTGATTTTTTATTATTGAAAACTAAGATTACTCTATGTTTTTAATTAACAAAACTGTGAGTACTCTGAATATTATTATGAGTACTCTATCTTTATGAATTTTTTTTTAAAAATATTCAATTTTATTGTAGAGTTTGATCGATCATGAGAACGTTGAAGCATGTCAGATTTATATTGCAGAACCATTCTATAAAAATAGCCAAGATTATGCATTCACCCTATTACCTGTGTTTGTCAAAGATGGTAGCTGTGGACATTGGAGTTTGTTAGTGTACAGCAGGGATAATAAAGAATTTTACCATTATAACTCAATTAAACCGAAAAATCCAGAGTCAATTGGTTCAAAGACAGAGCAAACCGCAGCAAAGTATAGAAAATTCTTGGTACAAAATGTCTTGAGGAAGATAAAACCAGGAAAAGAAGATAAATATATAATGACCAATGTAGATTGAATTGAACAAGAACCAGGAAGCGTTGACTGCAGAGTTTTTGTAATCCTCTGGTGTTATGCCTTTTATCGGAATAGGGTGATAAAACAGAAGACATACATTCAAAAATATATTAACGAAGGGCGAGCAATGATTATTAGGAAATTGTTGCGCAGCAAATATTCACAATGCATAAACAGGGGGAAACGTTCTTAACTGATTAATCATCGATAATTTATTTTGTAAAGGGTGTTGGGAGGATTTTGATTTAAGATTTAGACTTTTATTTAGACTTTTTTGATGGGTTTTTATCTATGTTTGATAAGTACTTGGTTTGTTTTGGAACTTTGATTTGGTTTTTTGGATGTTTTTGATGTTTTAAGCACTTGATATGAAATATGAATGAAACAGGGTTTTGGTATTTTATTGATTGTTTTGTAGTTAAAAATTGCATGAAAATATAAAGCTTATAGTACTCAGACAAAATAATGAGTACTCCGACAAAAATAGAGAGTACTCCGAGTAAAAATAGAGAGTACTCAGATAAAATGTGTGAGTACTCCGAGAAAAAATAGAGAGTACTCAGACAAAATGTGTGAGTACTCAGACAAATGTGTGAGTAATAGAGTAATCCTAATATTATATAGAGTACTCGTACAATTATATATATTATTCATAGGAGTATAATTAGTGTTAATTCATATATAGAGAATACTCAGTGTAATGTATGGAGTACTCTATATATTTTATAAAGTACTCATATATATTATATAGAGTACTCTATATATTATATAGAGTATTCTATATAATGTATAGAGTACTCTATGTATATGCATAAATATTAACGAAGTATAAAATAGTGTTTTAATTCAGACATATAGATTCATAGATTATTAATCACAAATGTATAGAGTACTACGACAAATAAAATCAAATTCAACACATATTAAAGAGTATAACAAGAATGGCATGATTCAGTCAAATTCAACTACTACAACTTAAAAACATATAACTGCAGAAATAGTACAAAGGCACCAAGGAGTGAAAAAAACGTTTAACAAGAAGATAAATAAACATGATTCCAGATTAAAAACAATAGTTGAATTATCATTTGGGTGGAGCTCGGCAAGTAGATTTATTGTGTCCCACCTTCTTGCAATTGGTACAACGAATTGGACGGACAACCTTCTCGGTGCATGAACGAAAGCGCTTAGTCTGAGGCCTACCAGGTTGAACCCTAACTTCAGGAGCAAGAATAATCTGAGATTCGGGAACAGGGACTTCAACTTGAAAGGTAGACATAGGAGGTATGCTATTTGCATAAGTTTTCTGGTATGATGAAGTGTGAAAGTATGACTCTACATAAACGAACGGATCACGAACAGAAACACTAGATAGTGCACATAAAGCATGCTGACAAGGGAAGCCGAGCTCTTGCCATTCACAACAAGAACAGGTACGGGCATCTATATCTACCACCATGATTGGATTTGAGCCGACTTGGAACAAAGAAGGTGTTGATTGTTTAAAGGTCCAAGTGCAGCTGAGACCAACATTAGTGTTATAAAGCTCCATAATAGCCGGGCATAGTGGTGAAGTCCATTTGGATGACTTTAAAGATCGTTCATAAATCCACTGCATTAACTTAACCCGAAGAGAGTCAACTAGCTCGCAAACAGGAAGTCCCCTTTGACCTAATATCCAGTAGTTAAACGACTCGACTGCATTAGAAGTCATCTCACCGTATCGTCTACCAAGGAAATAAGCATTCGCATAATTTTCCCTTGGCAAACCCTTTAGGAAATCTTTGACCGGCTTCTTTCCTTCAAGCAGGAATTTAGCCATATGTTGATCATAATGTGCAACAGTAGGAGCATGCGCTACTTGCTTGAGCAGATACACCATCCTGTCACGGTAAAAGGTAGTGCCAGAAATAGCAAGTCTGAGGTTTTTCTCTATATGTTTAATGCAATGACCGTGACTATCTTGAGGGAAAACATCCCTAACACCATTTATTAGACCCTTGTGGCGGTCTGATATAAATGTGAGAGGGCGACCGTCGACAAGGGGCTTTAAAAGCTGAAGAAATGTCGTCCAATTGTCGGTGTCCTCACCGGGAACAACGCCAAAAGCAACAGGGAATAACCCTGACAAGGACAAAAAAACAAAAGTAAATAAAGAGTAATAGAAATTAATGAATAACATGAAAACAATAAATATGTTAATATAATACCTTGATCTCCATCTTTTGCAATAGCAACAAATAACGAGCCTTTGTACTTGGACTTCAGGTGAGTAGAGTCAATAAATAACATGGGGCGACAAGACTTAAAACCAGCAATGGACCCACCAAATGCGAAAAAACATCTGTGAAATACACGGGATTCAGGATCACACTGAACCGAGAAAGCAGTATTCGGATCAAGTTTCTGGAGCTTTTCAAAGTAAGCTTGCAAACGATTAAATGAAGATCCAATATCACCGTATAGATTGTCCTTGGCCTTATGGATAGTAGACCAAGATGTTTTGTACGATATATCGAAACCATAACTCTCCTTTAAGACAGACTGAATCTCTCTAGGCCTGGAAGCTGGTTTAGAACGAAGTTCATCGTAAATAACACGACTAAGAATGAAAGAATCCAACCGGGAGTGTGAGGTTTTCTTGTAAACATGACCGCACGTGTGATTATTCCTATATGTACGCAAATACCAAAATCCGTTTGACTTATCACGCGATACGTATATATACCACTTGCAACCCGACTCGACCTTGTAGAAGCACTGAGCGCTTATGCGAGAATTCTTATTGTTATGAATGTAGTCGAAATCGAACCCATCAACGTCAGCTTGCTTGCAAAGAACGGAACGGAACTGCTCAGCACCACCCACAAAACACTGTCCAACACCTTGTAAGCCAAGTTTCCAAGAATCACTCAACATAGCCTTCTTTTCATGAATAAAATAGGCTGGATCAGGGGTAGAGGCAACAACAGACTGAATAGGCTCAGCGGCGATAGGTTTAGTAATGCCATGTGATTCTGGAGAGGATATATTGTTGAAGGAGGGGGTCCTGGAATCAGTAACATAAATATAAACCTTGTCAAACACACCACGTCCAAGAATCCACTTAATTGTGCAAAAATCTGATTCAGTTTCAAGCAGGGAGTCTTTATACTCCCCTATAGTATAAGAAGTAACAGCAGTTTTAGATAGCTGAGGCCACCTAGACTGAACAAACTTCTTTACTGAGTTAATGCCATTGAGCTGATGAAAAGGGAGGAAGATCTGATCAGTTCCCATCTTGAACACGACAAGCACATCTTGAATCATATTAACTGTCACAGAAAATGGTAGACAGTGATTAAACACAAGAAATATAACACTTAGAGTACTCTATGGAATAGTAACAGTAAGATGGGCACTCACTGTTTTTAAATCTCAGAGTATTTTATAAAACTCAGAGTACTCTATAAAAACAGTGAGTATTCTTTAAACCTGGGAGTACTCTGCCAAACTAAGAGTACTCCATAAAAACAGTGAGTACTCTATAAAAACAGTGAGTAATCTTTAAAACTGGGAGTACTCTGTCCAGTTAATAGTACTCCATAAAAACAGTGAATACTCTATAAAAACAGTGAGTACTCTCAGAAATTCAAAAAACAGTGAGTATACGTACAGTACTATGTCAAACACAGAGTACTCTATAAAAACAAGAGCACTATGTCAAACCGAGAGTACTACACCAACCAGAAGACCGTACAATACGCTGAAAAGAGCGTAAAATATGGAACACTCTGTATATTTGAAAAACAGTGAGTACTCTCAGAAATTCAAAAAACAGTGAGTATTCGTACAGTACTGTACTTTCATGCATGCAGCGGCTGTGATAAACCCTAAAAATCTGAGATCGAAGAACACTAACGTTATAATGGAAAAACAATGAAAGAAACACGTAAAATGACATGAATATATGCCATAACAAACAAAACATGAACAAATCTACCATGAAACACATGAGAAAAAGATTAAAAAAATGTAAACCAAAGATGATATATTCACGAAATCATGGCTTAAATGGAAAAACTAGACATATAAGACGAGATATACTAAATATTTGGATTAAACATTGCTATTACTTTGCAGAAAGCAATATTAACATAAACAAATATGAATCTCTGAGAAAACAAAGTTAATAGATTGGAAACAAACCTTATAACGAAGAAAAAACTGCAAAATAAAGAGACAATGATACGATGAAGACGTGATGAATCTATAAACACAACAGAAGAAGGTTGAAATCGAAAGGGATGATATGAAATAAATATGGAAAGCTCCAAAATAGATCTCACGAAAATGAAGAAAGAGAGAAGTAAAATGAGCTCATGCAATTTACAAGAGAGAGAATGTGGAAAAGACTATATATATGATTGTAAAAAACATTTGAGGGTAGAAAGGTAACAGGGGTTTTGGGTTTCATGTGTTAAAAAGTTTCTGAGTTCTTTAGTAAGAAGAGGCTCTAGGCAGGGTCCCCAACTTGAAGAGGGGGTGTAGTCAAGACCCTAGAGGTAATTATCTCTAGAGTTATTTAAAATTCGTTTTTAAAATTTTATTGTTAAGGATGAGTATTACAATCATCAAAGTAAATATTAATTTTTTATATAATTTAAAGACCTAATTTCAAAATAAACTTTTATTTATAAGATAAGTCAATTCTATCACTATTTTAAAGCATTATTTTTTATCATACGTTACAGTTTGTTTTTTTGGCATTTCTACTAATTGTGTTGGGTATTTAACAAAAAAATGTTAAATAAGTTATATTTTTATCACAAATAAAATGTTTTATTTGAAATACCTAGATTATTCTTAAAATCTACTAAACAGCGTGTATTCAAAGGGAAGTCGGTTGAATCATTTTAAATTTTAAAAATTCACTCGCTTTAAAGACTTCAAAGATTGTTTTAATTGTTTGACATATTTTTTTTAATTTTATATAGAATTTGACGAATATTTATGTCAAAATTTTAATGATCTTTAATAGAATCACATCCATTGAATTACATCCAAAATCATCTTTCTACTCCATAAAACAACTCCCATCATCTCAATAATTCCCTAACACCTACAAATCCAAAATACTTTCCAAAAAATTTAAAATCCTTTTCCAAAATTTCTTAAATTTCCCTTCACCCAATTAAAATTACAACATACACATATCACTAAAAATCATCCCAATACCATACAAAACTTATACAACACCCAAGCCACCCAAAATCAAGGAGTACTTTCAAGAGTGGTGCATCTTTGAGTTGGAGGTTCACTGAGATAATGAGTAGAACGAAGAAATTAGCTAGTGCTTGGGAAATGGCAAAGAATCGAGAAAAATAACAGGTCAGGGAAAGGAAGAATAACGAGAGTCGTGTAAATTCAGGGAAAAAGAGAAAGGGTAATTTGAGTCAAGAGATAAGAGAAGAACCAGTTACAGTGAGCAAGAGTCCTCAAAATCAAGCAATTGTGATTTCGTAACCATGAAATCCACAACTGCTACAAGTAGAGATTATGATACATGTGATGAGATATGATTCTAAGCGCTCATTAGAATTTGATGTCTCCTCTTTTGTTCTAATTATATGCCCTTAGGAGACATCAAATTTGGTGATTATTTGACTAATTCGATAGACTTTTAGTGTTAATTGGTTATATTTCATTTCCCATCTTTGGATTTTAGTATTTCTCATTTATTAAACTTTTGCGCGTTAAATGGTTTGTTTTAGTGTAAACTTTATAGGTTTTTAATACTAGCAAGGAGAGGAATCAAGAATGGAAGTCTTAGATAGGCGAGAAGAAATATCCCGAAGAGTTAACAAATTAGAGCTGCAAATCTGGAAGGCTGATGGTAATTGCTGATTTTGATCCACTTAAACATGGATTCAGCCTCTGCGTTGTAAAGAAGATTCATTCCTTATCGAGTTACGAAGAATTAGCAAGTTGAATGAGTCAATTCGGAGTTAAATTGAGAAAGTTAAAGCTGTTTTACTAACAGCTGTACATCAGTTACGGGATTTTACATTTGGACTTGGGCTTTTATTCATTTAACCTAATCCTCTTAATTAAAAAGCCCAAATCCGATTTCTCCACTATATATATGCCTTTAGAACTCATTATTCAGTACCTCTCACTTTATTCTTCAAATTAAATCATCCATAGAAGAGAGCGTCCTGAGGAGAAGCAAGAACATGAGCTGGAGAAAGTTATTCTTCCAACTACAGTCATATTCAATCCTTCAATTAGGTTATTCATTTTATTTCTGTAATTGATAATGAATACTTTCTCCTATTTAATTTATTTAGTTTTAATTTCAATTATGAACTAAACATATTTGTGCTTGAGAAACGCTTTAATGGGTTGAGCCCTAGTTTATGTAGTTAATGTTTTTGAATTTGGGATTGAAAGATTTATTTCGAATTGGGTAATTTAGTATTTTATATTATTGTGAATTTATTTACTGTCTTTGAAGTCATGAATCAAATATAGAAATTAGTAACTAGGCTATTCATTATAGTGACGTAATGATCACCTTGACGGGGGGGGGGGGGGGGGGGGGGGTTAGTTACAGAAATAGAAAATAGATGTAAGATATAAATTATTGATACTGACGGACTTAGTTAATCTTATAGCCAATTGGGTAAAGTCCTTGACCATTCAAAGGTGGATTATAATCGTCCTGACGGGGTTTGTAACACCCTAGAATAGCTCCTATGTCCACCCTAACGGGGGTTAGGGGAAACTAGAATCCCAACTAGTATTAATTACCAGTTTGACCCCTAAACGAAAGCATTAATTGAATAGATTTAGGTGAAACCCTTGCGAAACTCAAGTACTACTTCTCATCCTTGCGTCTACTCATATTTTATTTATTTGCGTCTCACTTATTTGCATTAGTTAATTTAGTATTTTACTTTAATTGCACTTTAGTCCTTAAACAAAAACCCAACAAATATTTATTTCTTTTTTCTTTTCGTATCATATAAAAATTATCTACACTTACTACATAACATTTAAAGTCATATCCAATCCGTCCCTGAGATCGATTTCCGTTTACCGGATATTACTTGGACGACCCGTACACTTGCGATACGTGTCTTTCCTTTTTAGGTGTGTTATTTTAGAACACACAAGGAGACACCAAGTTTTTGACGCCGCTGCCGGGGACGGTAGCGTGTGAACACAGTGTTATCCGTAAGTGTTTTAGTTGTTATTTTTTATTTTTATTTTATTTTTCGGTTTTACGCTTGTCTTTTTTTTGTTTTGTTTTCACAAGTTCTTTATTTAGGTAATGATCAAGAGATTTTATTAAAAGACGTATAGAGCACATTACCGAAATCCTAATACATTTGACTATTGGGAAGACTCTTCGGGACAACAACAATGGGGTAGTAACTTCTACCAACCACCTTATCAACACCCGCAAGAGCGAGGATGGAACAACCAATGGACTAGGAACAATCAACAACAATCACCTTATCACTATCAACAAGAACAAGCATGGAGCCACCATTGGGTTGAGAATAATTATCAACAACCATCGTATCACTATCAGCAAGATCAAAGATGGAACATTCAACGACCTCCACAAATAACTCTTGCCGATTTGAATGAAACACTTGCTAAATACATTCGCTATTGTGAGGCAGGCAGTGCCAAAGTAGAAAAGGAACTAGAGAAATATATCTTTAATAGTATCAAGTCTTATAAAGATTCAACTCCCCTGCGGGATGATATAGATCAAACAGAAGAAGTAGTTGAGGAGGAGGTGTTGAAAGAAGATATTATTGATAGTGATGACCACCGTGCCAATTATAAATGGAGACCACCATGAGGTTAAAAATATTTTTAGCATGGTGGAAGAAGGAGTAGTAACGAAAATCCTCAAAATTGAAACAGAAATTGCTATTCCTATGGTGCGTTGGTGGTCCTTTGTGTGTTCTAAAATAAATGCAATAAGGAAAAGAGAACCACAACCGCAAGTGTACGGGTACTGTTGTCCCAAGTAATATAAGTGATAAAACAGATTCGTTCTCAGGGACGGAATGATTGACTCTAATGCTTATCAAATAGTAGTTAATTGCACGTGAAAACAAGTAAATGATTTTAAGATTTCTTTGTTGGTTTTCTAAATGCTAAGACAATAAAGTAAAATACTAAATTAATTCAAGTAAATAACTAGACGCAAGAAACTAAAGTGTTTACTCAAGATGAGGAAGGAAATACTTGAGAGACGCAAGGGTTTCACCTAATTATCATTCATTTCATACATTGTTTAAGGGACAAATTGGTAAATTTATATTGGTCGGGATTCGGAAATCTCCTTGAGTGACTCTCAAGTGCTACAAACCCCGTCAGGGCGATTACAGTCCATCCTCAAGTGATTAAGTTTATTATACCCAATTGGCCATAGGGTTAATTACGCTCGTCAGAGTCAAATAACTTCTATCCTATATTCATTAATTAGTTATGTACCCTTGCACTCCAAGATTCAGACCTAGGGTTAGATAACACCTATAAATACTTCTACTTATCATTTTAAACATGTCACTGATTAATTATTAGTCCATAGTATCAAGTAGCAACATGTATGTAACAAGTTGGGTTAGCTTAACTGGCCAAAGTCTTGCTATTTTTCCAGCACTTAAAGGGGAGGTCAGAGTTCGAATCCCCTCCCTAAAGGGTGTAACGTAAGAGGGTACAAGGCTCGAACCCCACCATGAATATGGGTAACCTAGTTTGGCCCGGACCACCCATGTACCAAAAATAAAAGTTGACAATATGTATCTATCTTTTAATTTACTTCTTTCTAGTATGAACTAATTCTCTCATGGCTTGGGTTTTGCATATGTATAATATCTGAATTCTATTTCTTTATTTTATGTTATTTGGGATTAACCTTGAAATTGATTAAGTTTCTTATCTATTTTTATATATTTGTTTTATGTGTTTTGATGTATTGACCGTAGTTATTGCTAGTACACGAGTATAGAATTACCCCATTAATAGTAGTTGGATGGTCACCTAGAAGGGGTGTTCAACTATTGAAACACCACACAAACGTCTAGTGTGCGGTAGTGATCCTGACGGGCTTGCCTAACTAGATAGTCAATAGGGATTGAGATTAACCACCGATCATTGCGCAGGATCCCCTTACCCAATTCCCTTGGTAATTGTTAGGTTGCCACTTAAGTCCATCGAAGAGGGGTTAGGAGAAATATAGAATCCTGACTACTTTTCTCTAAGAGCTTTAATCACCCTTATAAGTGGAATATATATGTAGAAGGATAGGTTCATACTAGCAAACCTAAGCTATATCTCTTTGATTATTGTTCTTTCAATTATTTATCTCTTTGATATGTGTTTATTTTTAGCAATTAATCTCTATTTTCTTTCTTTCTTAAACATGATTCTATGCTAACGAGCTTAATAGCTGCGAACGAATCTTACTTATCAACTAAACTTGCAAACGGTCTGTGATACTTGCAGTGAGTTTCCGTGGTTGTTAAGGGTGTGAATCTATATCTTTATTTATCATTATTTTGTCACACCTTTTCCACCACCAATTATCTAGGTAGTCAAGCCCTCTAGGATCATTAACACGCACCAGACGGATATTAATTATTTATGTTCCTTAACCCCCCCCCCCCCCCCCGGTTAGGGTGATAGTCTAGGGAACTATAGGTTTGTCTGTATTTGATCAGGATATAAACAACTAATAAGATCAATACTATGCAATGGAAGTTAAATACCAAAGTAAATTAAATAAAGATATCCCAAATAACATTGAAAACAATGAATCGTCATTCAGGGTTCATACACACAAGCAACTCTAGCAAATGGGAAATCAATTCATAATTAGAGAAATAAAACTAAAAACTAAAAGTACAAGAATCATATTTAAGACAAGAAACTAATACTAATTACCTTATAATAGAGGTGGAATGGTGTAGAAGTGTTGCAGTAGGGCTCCATATTTTATTCTTCTCTTTCCCAAGCGTTTACTTCTCTCATTCCTCAATAAAACTCCTATATAATGATTGGTAACCCTTTTTAAAAGGTTATTTCTTATATATAGGGGTTAAAACATTTGTAGACTTGTGGTCCCTTTTTAAATGGCCCAAATCAACCCAAAAGCATTTTACTAAAGGAGTGGGATGGTTCGAGCCACGATAACTACAACTTTAATAACTTCTTCATCTTAAATCCAAATCATAAACTGTCAAATCTCACACGCTCCTAACTCCAAGGACTACGACAAAATCAAGAATTTTTTTATAATCTTCGTTAATTGTACGTGGTGACTCTATCTTACTGATTTTCAAAGTTAGCCATAAACGCTCTCGCTTTCCAAAAGTGGTTTTTTATCCTTTGACGCTCTGAATTGGGTTTGACCTTCCTTTCTTAGCTTCTTATCCTTGTCTCAGGATCTCATATCATCCAAATGCCTAAGAACTACCACTTAACAACAAATTGCACACAAATAGCTCTTAAAGTAATATAAGAAAATTAACTAAAGGGTATTGAAGACACCCCCTAAGACCCAACAAGATTTCACTAAATCCCTCTTCTTACTGAAGGCCACAAACAGAAATTAACAATATAGGCCTGAATTCCCAATTACTTGTTTACCCTTTTTTCCTATATATACTAATTTATTCTGAAATAATTTAAAACCCTAATCATTATTCTTTTCCTTCTCTTTCCTTCTCTCGTTCTCTTTCTTTATTTCTCACGTGAAACACAAAACAACATCACTTTCCTTTGAAGCTGTCACCGGATGTTCATCAGAAACTTTCAGACAACCGGAGTTCACGTAACAGCTAACAGATCTTCAATACTCTGGCGAAGGAGCTGAGCAACAGATCCGAGCTCGGCAATGGCGATTTTCTCGAAGCTCGGTAATGGCGCCGTTCGAGATGCTTCGCTAGTGTTGGGCTTCTGGTGCGGCCTAAGGTGTGATAAAAAGATGATATAATTTAGATGCAAATAAACACCCTAAGCTAGCACGGTTCTGCAAGTATTACAGGACATATGCAAGTTTTAATGATAAGTAAGATTCGTTCCGCAGAGACTACGAAGGTTAGTGGAATCTTATGCAATAATCAAGTGCAATTAATTAAAGCTAGAACAAATAAAATGCAGGAAAAATAAAGACAAATTTTATTTTGTTTTTATAAAGAGAAAACTAAACTAATAAATTAAAAGACAGAAAATTAAATAACAGAAAAGAAAAGAAGATAGTATGAACGTTTAGCTTGAGTAAATAGCATGTAATCCCCACTAGTTTTGCCATTCTAAACATGTAAGGGTGAATTATGTAGTATTTCAATAATCGGTTCCAATTACGCTAGGTAGTTTTAAATAAGATTTACCTATGTCAATAAGGCTTCCTAAGCAAACTGTTCCTGTAATTGGTAAATAGTCACATGTACTAAACCATAGTGATTATCTAGTTAGGTTGATTTGTCAGATCTAAACCGAATATTAGACGTTATGTGCTAAACATGTAATTAAACACCGTTGTCAATGGTGACCTAACTACTAGATGGTAATTCTATATGGCCTAGGTTCCACAAGAACACAGAATATAAATCCAAACACATAAACAGAGAATAAAAACAATAATTCAATTTAAAACATAGAATTCCCAAATTAGATAGATGTCAATCAAAACTAGGGTTAATACATATATGCTAAAACTCAAGCTAATGGAATTTAATTCATACAAAGAAAAGACGAGAAAAGAATTACAGAATCAAAGGTTGAAGGAGACATATGGTGTTCTGCTCCTTCCAGACTTCTTCTCTTCTGTTGCAGCTTCCTCTTGGCCTTAAGGTCTGACCAAGGATGATTTAAGAGTGTTAAGAGGCTGTATCTATAGTGTATAGGTTGACCTAATTCGTTTCTTGAGGGAGAGGTTAAGTAATGGACTCCAAGCCCAACTCAAATTCGTATGAAAATAAAGATAATTACTGCTGAATTGTTTTGAGCATATCTTTTTCGTTATTGGTCGGTTTTTGCTCCACAATATACCAAAAGAATCCTCACAGAATTATATACGTCCCTATGAAAGGAATCTTCCAAAATCGGCTTGGTTTTGGAGTTATCACCACTTCTTTAGGCAGAGCTACAGAAATTCAGATTTAAGGCAGCTTTTCCTTTTCCTAATTGAACTCTGTTTCCTTCTATCTCCAATTTCCATGTTTATCTTCTTTCCTTTAGCTCTTTGAACCAACTTGGACTCTAATTAATTACCATATATCTCTAAATCTTCACACTAAATAAATAATTAAACCCAATATGCTCTAAAATAATAAATAATCAATTCAAGACCCAAAATAGGAAAGTGTACTAAATCATGAGAAATTTGACCTATAAACTAATAAATACGCCTAAAATGATGTCTCTGAAATAGATTTAATTATCACAAATGAGGAGACATCAGCTTCAATCACGACCAGGTGTGAACAGATTGGAGTTTAGTTTGAATGTTAGTTGTTGAACAGAGTTGGGTGGTGTTGATATTGGAGATGAGCGGTGGTCGGCTTCGATGGAGAAGCCTTCTTGTTGTTAGAAGCTTCGACAGCCAGAGATGGAGAAGCCTTCTTGGTTCGCACAGGTGTCGCATTAATTTTTGTTGATTTTTGTGAAGGAAGCCTCGTTTTCTCCAGAAGCTAATAGTCAAGGTAATTTTAATTTTCTTTTGATTGTGTTACAACTTTTTTGAAGTAGTGAGTGATATTAATTCTCCAACTCTTTTTAACATTGTGTTATGCAGATTGAACTTAGACATAATATAAGCTTAGTAATAGAAGATGATGCATTATGGAGAAATCTTCATGCTTAGTTTTTTTTTTTTTTATTGTAAATTATTAGTTTTTAAATTTATTACATTTAATTTTTATCTTATTTTCTTTTTCTTTTAATTGTTTAAATTTAGTTTTGTCCTAATACTCAATAGCTTTACCTTAATACTTAACAATTTTGCCTTAATGCTTAGTTAAAATCTAAAAAATTCAATGAATTTTTTTCGATACTCAGCAAAGTTATTGAGCATACTCAGTAAAGGTACTCAATAAAAAAAATTCAATACTCAACATTATTTTTTATACTAAGTATTTTGTCCATACTCAGTACTTTTTTGACAATGGTCGGCGTTGGTCGGTGGTTGTGACCGGAGCTGGAAATTATTAATACTTAAAGAAGGAGGAGAGAGAGAAAATAATAAAGGAGGAGAGAGATTAATGGTAATGGGGAAGAGAGAATAATCTTTTTTTTGTCTTATATACACTATAAAGGTATTCATGACATTGGTCATCTTAGAGGCTTCTTTGGAGGAGAGATGATTAGAACGTTACTTTTGGGACACTACGGCTAACTCCAACAGCTTCCCAATCAGTTTGTCAGGGAGTCAAATAACTATTCCTTATCTAATATTAATCTTTTTTAACAACTTTACACCAACAACTTCTCTATTTCAATCTTCCAAGCTTAATAAAAAAAATTATTTCATTTAATTTATTGATTTTTAATTTCTTATACTCATATTATTAATTTTTTAACGTTTTAAAATAATGCTTAAAATAAAATTACAATATAAGTTTACAAATTATTATTAATTATAATTATTTTACACATTTTCCATCATCTTAAAATCTAATAAAATGTATATTTGATCATAAATATATCAATTATATATTATTAATGTATAGTATATTATATGTTCCATTTTTTTAAGAATAATACATTGTTAAACTTGAAGAGAAAAAAACTATAACAAAGAGAAAAACAAGCAACATGAAAACATGAACAACATTTCTAACAAAAGAAATCAATGAATAAAAGGAGTAATAATAAATAATGAATAAAAAAAGAAAAATTGGAAGTTATGAAACTAGCCACACGTGGCACAAAAATTTCATGAATTGGGAACCCAATAATTGGGTTCCTTATTATATATCAGTTGTTGGAGTGCTTATTTTTAGAAGTTCACTCAAAATTATGGCTAAAAGCCACAATATGGAGGCTATTGGAGTTAGCCTAAGATGGGCTCCAAGACTCTATATGGATGTCACCCAAGTAATAAATATCCAAAACTAGACAAAAAATGAGAAAATATCCAAATATAGGGTATAATCCCTCAAATAAGTCCAAATAACCCTAACAATTTGTCTCATGACTAGGTTAATCTATCACATAAAAAGAGATATCAAGACCCCCAAATCATAGTTTTGTCATCCCAGCAAAATAAGAACTAAACTAGGTCCTAAGTCAAATAATATATGGGATAGTAGAATGTAACGAATGATCCCAAAGCAACTACCTAACAGGGTTCATGTAATAATACCTACAAACTAAATAACACATGCACTCATTATATAAATGATCAACATGGTATAATTTCAAGAATGTTCGACTCATGTAGGCTTAGTACACCACCTAAGGGTTATCCATACTTAGTATTTTCAAGATCCTACACAGTAATCTCCCGTGTCTCTATAAGTTTATAGAAAAAATATTTACAACCTCTTTAAAATCACCTTCGAAGAAAACTTCTTGTGCAATCACAACATACCACTTCACAAGCATGTGAAGTCTTCCACTTGTAATTCACCACACAAGCACGACTATACAATACTTACTAACGATCTACCACTTCACACACTCGTGAAGCCTTCAACTTGTGTGCACAGTTACACAAGTTCTAAACCGTTTTTGTCTAGTTTATGTAAGATCACACTTATCCACTATACTAAGAGAAACCCTGTGTTTTATGAGTAAGCCTAATCTACCTCGTCCATATACTCCTTTATGATGGATGTTTACATATATGGCATAATTACAAGAGATATAATATTTGAACTATTGATTGCTTTTGGACCCTTTTTGAAGATATGCTTTTGAAAACTTCAAATTTGGTGTACAAAAGATCCACTTTTTCAAGATATTAAAAGTCCCTATTTATAGGAAAATTCTCCCTAACTAATTTATCCACATGTTAGCTCCCCATTGGTTAAATTGCTTCTTTTTTGGTATATAAGCTCTCCTGGTCATATGGATGACTTCATTGTGATATTCGTTCTTATAATGACTCTAAACTTTCATTAACCAACAAAAAATTTCTATCCTTTGTAACTGTTAAATTTTTGCTCCTCGGGACTCCATCTTCTTCTCTTAGGGTATTTGCTGGAGTCGAGTCTTTGATTTCTGATGATTAACGAATCAGGAATCGATTACCTTCCCTCGTAGTTCTGATCTTCAACATTCTTGGATCTCTATCAGATGCAATTAGGTAGTCTTGGTCTTTTCTTGTTTGAAGATCTGGTGACTATGATGTTTGAGCTCTTTACAGGTGGCGCTCTACGGCAGTCTAACCTTTTATAAGATCGAAGGTTCAATTCCTTTGCTTTCTTGGTTCTTTCTTTGAAGTTTTCTTAACAATTCGGTGTGTGGCTTCATTGGAGGTCTGATGTCTTTAGCTTTTTGGCCTCTTTGGAAATCTGGTGCTCTGCTCTTTGGGGGTCCAATGATTTTATTTCGACTTCAATTCCTTGTCATTTTGAAACTGATAGACTTACACAAATTTTGACGCTTTCGTAAGATCAATTAATATAATACTAACTCAACAAAACATCAATCAATATATGTTCTTTAGGTCAACAAGTGGTGACTCCACATATATTTTTTGGAAAGTTTACGTCTATTCTTGGGTAGTTTTCAGTTATCTTGGAGATTTTTTTAGTGACACATTTGCTTGCAAAATATGTCGTTTGGTGGAAAGAAATTTTTTTAAGGATGAAAAAGTGAAGTTACTTGATTTTTAATGAGTAGCCGGTGGTGTATTTTGTAGGCTTGGCGCTCTGATGTAAAATTTAATTTTAATTTTTTTGTTTGTTTGTGATTGTGTATTTTATTTTTTATGTTTGCTTGGGTCGGTCTTGGGATAATATTTTTGTAAGCAATTTTTACTCTTACTTAAGTACTGCCCGTGCTTGAAGGCACTACGAAAAATAAAATTCCAGCTAATAGTTCATACATCATGCTTGATGTAATATTTGAGTCGAGAACGAAATAAAATGCTTTATTATAATAATAAACATCAACAAAACAAACAACCTTACCATATTTTACCTTACTCGTTAACCTAATCAAATCGTAAGACATTTACAAAACTTGAATTTTCTTATAGAAAAAAATCTTATAATCGTTTACTTTATTTAATTTTTGGGAGACATATAAAATTTTAGAAGTAATAAATTTCAATTACTTTATACGAGGTGAAAATGTATAGTCGTAAAAAATTAAAAAGTAGTGGTTCTAAATATGTACAACAATAAAAAATAGAGTTTCTAAATATGTACATCAATTGTTTAGTAAATAGTCACTATGAATGGTTTGTTATGAATTATGGTGTAAAGAACATTGTAGATGAATATATTTTGTGTTTCATTTTTTACATATAAAAGATCAAAATTAATAAAGTTAAATTTCACCATTACACATGGGTCACATAATGTAATGCTCGAACCAATATGGTTTCTTTATTCTCATAAACTCTACATGATTGTGAATGCTTTTTATTATAAGTGAGTCCCATAATTAACATAATTATCTCACCCTATCAAGTTAAAATTTGACCTCATGCTCATAACCCATGTAAGGTAACATAATCTGTACATCGCAATGTTTAAGTT
Source organism: Nemophila menziesii (assembly GCA_029959085.1). Lineage (NCBI taxonomy): Eukaryota > Viridiplantae > Streptophyta > Magnoliopsida > Boraginales > Hydrophyllaceae > Nemophila > Nemophila menziesii. The sequence goes on from JARWIR010000024.1 coordinate 4,308,841, forward strand.
TCATACTAACATTTTAATCTAAATACACATATTTGTCAAGTAAGGATAAAATTAATGTACTAATATAGTTTCAACATACAATGAACAATAAAAAAAAATGGGTTTTAGATTCTTTTAGTGGACATCTTGAAAAGAAAACTTGACAGAACTTGAATAAATGGATATGTTTATATATTTTGCATAAAGTAGTGGGAGTTGATTTAATAAATGCAATACATAAAATACATGATGAGAGAGGAAGGGTGTACGGATAACCAATTACTGATTCATCCATTTGTGGCCAATTATAAACTGATAACGCATTGGGCCCTTGAATAGTAACAAAGGCCAGGAGAGTACACTTGCCTTTCGAAGCTACACTCAAGGGTAGGAGAGTACACCTGCCTTTCAAAATTCTATTCAAGATCAATCCTTGTGTTGTATGAAAATATCAGATACCATGAAAATGTATAGAACATTTGACACCTACAATTTACTCTAAATTAAAAAACTATTAATCTTCATGATAGTTTTTCCTCGTATGTATCCAAGTCTTGAAATTTAGAGTCATTCTATTCATCAACAAAATCAACTGTCAGCAACATATCATGATAAGTAATCTTTACTCTCTATGTTAATTGTTGACTATGAAAGGAAAAATAGTATACAAAAAGAAGCAATGCATACCAAAACATCATCAGAAATCAAGGAATCATATGACATTTGACTTAGACTTGGGATTTGCATTATTGGGTAAATCCTCTCAAAGTGGGGAGCCTACAACCCTCATAAAATATTATAATGGTTAGTGGTTACCGTCAACACAAAAAATAGAGTTAAGTTCTTCTAGTTTTTATTGTGGACCCTGAGGCTATTGACATGGGAAGTGGTTTAATCGTTAAACAAAGCAAAGGTACCTTGTGATTTCATTACACGTCAGAAAAGAAAGATAGTTGATAGAGCAAAGCATAAGGTTTATTACTGTAGTAATGGTTGATGTAATTTCTCATCACAAAGTTTAATTTGTGTTTTAATATCTTAGATTCATATTATAATCAGTTGAATTTCTCTACTAGATGTTAGGTTATAGACCAAATAAATTGAAAGTGTGATGAAAAATAGCTTTTAGTATATAAATGCTGATTGTTTTTGTTGTATGAAGAGCTGGAAGGTATGGTTCTAAAATTGAACTATTGTTACTTCATTCATCATTAAAATCTCCATCTCTCATCATAGAGGTGATTCTCTTTTAATTATTAAGAAATTGTTTTACTAAAATTGAACACATATTATAATGTATTGCAGAGAGCTGGATTGTTTCCATCACCATATCGCACTTGCTTAGCATAAACAACCAAGACTAACTTGTCAAATTGACAACCTGTTTTATATCATATACATTTAAGTAAACATATTCGAGCAAATTGAACAAATATGGTCAAAGGAAAACAAAGAAAATTCAAATCCAGCAAATTCAGTAGAGTTGGTCAAATACCAGCAACAAAATTAAAATGTTTAGTTACTATCTTATTTATTTAAACCATTAATAATTTTAGAATCCTTGTTTTTCCTTATAAACACTTGAAAGACTATGTTTTACTCATTTTTAAACTGTCTTAAAATAAATACAATACTAACTCATCAAAACAAATTAAAAATCAGATTTTTTACAATAAAATAATGAGTGCTTTACGAAAGCAAAAGCAAAACAAAAAAGTTTTACATCGATGCTTCAAAAAACATTCAAGATGCTTCCTCTCGTGTCTTTCAAGTCCTACTAATCCAAGAGTGACTATACCGACAATCTGAACAAATATATTTATTTTCAACCACTAACCACACTACTATAAGTAATAATTATCTATAAGGTAAAAGTATCTTTATTTTAATTGAACTTTTGATGCATTAAAAAAGTATATCAGAATACATATTTCTTCTTACAATGCAATATATATAGCATCTGAAATGTCTTTACAAAATGCACAGTAAATTAAAAGAGAATAAAAATTTGAGATCCGACTGATACATTACTACATCAAACTGCATATTAAATACTTTAATCTAAAAGAATCAAACTTAAATCTGAAATTTCAAACAAAATAAAAAAAACTAACAGGAAATGTCACCAAATACACTGAAGCACAGGTCCTTCGGATCACTAATGGAATCACAAAAACGTCGACAGCTGAAAAAGTAGGAAAAGAGTTTCAGTTGATAATATAACTACAATCACTTGTGAATTATGCAAGAAAAGATTAATTAGACCCCTTTAACATATCTTCCTATTTTCGTAATACCGGGACTAGCAGGAAAATTACCTTTCTGCCTGAAACAAATTGAAGGGCCACCAGTAATCTTAACTACAACAACCCGAGCAAGCTGCAAAAAATCAATCAATCCTCATTTCTTAATTTTGAAACTTGCTAGAGTTTTAGTAGTTGAAAAGAAGGATATACCTTGTAAGCTGCAAAATTAAGCTTTCCATCTTTCCAAAACCCATTTCAGGACCCTAATAAATCAAACATGATAAGGTACATTTATATGGGTAATATATTTTTCAAAACAGAAAACAAAATTCAAATTTTAAGCAGTTAAAAATCAACATAAAGATTTGTGAGCTTCCATGATTACCAAGCTAAAAAAATCATTAAGAAGCATTATGAATTCATCTATTTCTAAGACACCTCTTGGTTAAATAACAACTACTTCCTAACATAGCTTATTACCTCACAATTAAAATAAAACAAAAAATGATTTATTTGTTGTAAGAGCTTCCGAACCGTGACCTGTTCTCCATCAAATCTATTGACCTTAAATGGTTTCACCATTATTCGATATTCTAAGAAATGTTTGATATCTAAATTCAAAATCCTACCAAATTAAACAAAAAGGATCATTAGTTTAAAGAAATCAACAACGTTAAAAGTATAGTGCAAGCAGTTCTTACTACATTTATCTTCAGAATTAATATGCTACCCAATAAATTTGAAACCACCTAAATGTCACCAACCCCAATTCAGGTTGCATTACAACACCGTGCATGCGTTATACATTAATATATATACAAAATCAATGTATATCAGCAAATTAATGTTTATTAATGTATATCGTTACCTTCAACTCTTCCACATCACTCTTAAATCTTACTCTATCAGTAATCTCCTCGTTTATACCTCGATATGTTCTTCATCAACAAAAGAATATCAATTTGATCTCCCAGATCCCGGGATGAATAAATGATCCCACGCCTATTAAATAACTTAATTAGAAATAAATTAGGATATACTTACCTCTTCTAGTTAATTGTTCAACCGATTTTATGTGAATCGCGTCCTATATTATAAATAAATTAGCAATACTTACCTCTTAGAATCATAATTTCCAATAGTTTCCATAATAAAACCTATATCAGGTCCTTCTTCTTTAGTTTAGTAAAAACTAACATCTTATAGTTACTCGTTGATGATCGAAACCCAGAATGGCTTACTGACCTGTTTCAGTGAATTCCTTATAGTTATCAGATAAATCTGAAAAATTGTAAAAGAGATTTTAGAGTTTCAATGGTAAAAAATTATTTTTACTTTTGGTTCTTCGATTGTTGATGGCGTAGCCAAGCCGGGGTGTTGATGGTCGAGAATGGTTCCCGAGTGGTGATGGTTTTCTCCTACAGGAGAGCGGCTTGGTGGTTGGTAGGTGATTGTGAAAGAAATGAGAAGGTAAAGAGATGAGTTTTAGGTTATATGATTCGTCAGAATTCAAAGAGATGAGGTTTAGACTATAATGTTTGTCAGGGTTCATATTATGAAAAGGTTAAGCAGTTATTTGGGGGATTTTTGAGCTAAATGAGAAAGAAAGAAAATCAGGTAAGTCGTATTATGTAATATAGATTATGAATGAAATATTTGGAAAAAAAAAAAGTTAATTTGTAGGAGGGTTGTATCAAAATAAAAAATTGAAGGGGAGGCAAATGCAAGTAATCTTTATTTGAAAGGATAAGACCTATAAATATCCATATCCTCCTCACACATTATCTATATTCTCACTCTCCTGTGAACAATAGCATCAAGGAACGACAATGGCACAAGCTTTAGCAACCCCAGTTCTCCCTTCACACTCCCTCATCTGCAACACCATCACAAACTTCTCTCTCCAAACCACGCTATCTTTCCCCACGTCAAAGGTACTTTTAACCCATTTTCTTTAATTTTCTCTTTCTGTTTTTCTTTAATTTTCTCTCTCTGGGTTTTCTTAATAATTTTTTTACATTTTCTTTAATTTTCTCATTCTGGGTCGTCTATATTTATATACTTTTTCTGGGGTTTTACTAATTTATAATATCTATCTTTTGTGAACTACTAATAGATTGGTGGATTGAGCATCAAATGTGTGCGTGTGGGAGGTGTGGAAGTACCAAACAATAAAAGAATAGAGTATTCTTTGCAGTATGTTCATGGAATAGGTAGGACAAGAGCTAAACAAATATTATGTGACCTTACAATGGAGAATAAGATTACTAAAGACTTGTCTGAAGAAGAACTCACCATTCTTCGTGATGAAGTTTCGAAATACAAGATCGAAGGAGACCTTGTAAGATATTTTGAATCCTCTCTTATAAAATCATACTTTCGAATAAGATTAGTTAATCATTGTCGGTTCATTTACTTTCAATTTATTGGGTTAATTGTACAATTGATTAAATAATTGTGAATAAAATTATGTTTCAGAGGAGGTTCAATGCAATAAATATTAGGAGGTTAAAGGAGATTCAGTGTTATAGAGGTATAAGGCATATTCAAGGATTGCCTTGCCGAGGTCAAAGGACCAAGAACAATTGCAGAACTTTAAAGGGAAAGAGAGTTGCAATTGCAGGAAAGAAGAAGGCACCTCGTTAGTCAATTATGGTCTTTACCTTTCCATGTAATTGATTGATTCGGAAATTAAAAGGTTCAGTTAAACTTTTGTAAGATCAACCATTCACAATATGAAATCCTCTTTTGTTATATTATACAATTTTGTATGTGTTGATTATATTTGTTAACTTTTCATTTTGATTGTTAAGCATAGTTTTTTTATTCATTCTGTATTTTGATTTGGTGTTCCAGAAGCAATTTTAAACAACTATTGAGCTTTCGCTTATCCTTTAAACTCATTTTGAATGTGAAGGAGAAATATTTTCTTTATCTGGTTTAGTGTAATTTATTAATATTATTGTTGGCACTCAATAGATTGGTGTAACTCCTATAAGTTTTGATATTTAGTATGTGTTTTCTGTCTGTAACTTGCATAGTAGCATAATAGAGACAGGGCACCTGAGGTATTTTGATGTTCAATTCCGTGTTATGAAGGCCTTAGATGAGATATTGATGAGAAAGACAAGATATGAACGGTGAGATTTTGATGAGAAAGATAAGATAAAAGATTGTGTGTAAATTGTTAAGTAAAAGATAGTGATCTTGGCTATTTTCACAGTCATGAAATTGATAACTATAATAGTGTTGGTCATGAAAAAGATAAGTAGTTATAGTGTTTTAGACATGATGGATAGTATAAACCATGATGGAGAAGAGAAAGACAATTTATTCAGATAACTTTAAGATTATTTAAGTTATTAGCCAGGTGTCAAGTGTCAACAACGAATTGAAAAATCCAAAACTAACATCTAGAAGATAAACCAATGATCGAAGAGCATGGTCCTATCACCTTTAAACATATCCTTTGAAGGTGGAATGACCTTGCAGATAGATTCACGAAAGATGCTAGACATGGAGCTGCCTCTCGCTCATAACACTACTTATGTAACGTCTATTTTGGAGGATTTTTATAATATAGGAATATGATAAACTAGTTATGTTTTTTATTTTTTGTTTCCTTTTCTTTCCTTTCCTTTCTTTCCTTGTCCAAAAAAAAAAAAGATATGCTGGATAGTAGATGGTTATTTGTTGAATGTAGACGTGTAAATTAGAAGCTGAAAACACACCTAGTGAATGTTGGAGAAACTACAACAATCTCAATATCCTTTAGGTGATAGCCGACGATTTCAATGACATCTCTCCTCATCTCAAAATACTATGAGTAAGAAAGCTAACAACTCTCACATTCTTGCGTTTAATGAAGTTATCTTTAATAATTACCTCATATACTTCCTACTGAAAGAGTGATTTCTCTTTTGGTCTAATTGTAGAGATCCTAACTCACGTGTAAAGAAAGGCTTGATCGGGTGCTTTGCAACCCCAAAGGGAATACTCAAACTAAGGTTAAGTGATTTCAAACCTATCTCACGCGTGAATTTTCATTATAAGATCATATCATCTATCTTAGTTGATAGATTTTAACCACTTATAACTGACCTAATCTCACCTACTCAATCTGTGTTTATCAAAGATAGAGCAATTCAGGATAACCTCAGATGTCATCAAATATGATATGGCGAAAGCCTATGAACATGTTCGGCGAGATTTTATGGAGTTAGTTTTGAAAAAAACTTGGTTTCCATGCTACTTGGAATGGGTGGATAAGGAAGTGTATTTCAACAGTGCATTACCAAATTTCCATCAATGGAGAAGTGAATGGTAATATAACCCCTACTAATGGAACTAGACAAGATTACCCTCTATCTCCATACATCTTTTGTCTACTCTCTTAAGTTTTTGTAACTTATCAATTTTGAGATTAGAGAGGGTTATGTTATAGGTATTAAACTGGTAAGGTAGTGTCCTTCACCCTCACATCTACTATTTGACGATGACTCTATTTTTCTGGTAAGCCTTAACGACTTGGAAATTGAAGCTTTCAAGAGGGTTACACAACTTTATAGTTAGGGATCGGGATAAAGAGTGAACCTACATAAATCTAGTATCTGCTTTAGCAAAGGTACTCCCTTCACCTTGATATTCAAAATGTGAAATGTATGGGATTTAGCAAGCAGACTCGATTGGAAAGTACCATGGTATCCTAATGAATTAAACAAGTTCCAAAATCATTGCACTGCAATGGGTTGTTAATAGATTGGTTAAGAAGGCATATGGGTGAAAATAAACTTATCTCTGATGGAGGTAAGGAAGTTCTTAGCAAATTTGTCATGTAGTTTAATATGAATTACACAATGTCCTTCGTTCGATTGCTGAAAAATTTCTACAAACAACTATCAAGATGCGGTTTCGGATTTCTGGTGGGAGTTGGGAAACAAGTGAAGCATCCACTAGAAAGACTTGGGACAATATTTACACTTCTATTAGGGATGGCAGTGGTTACGATTTTAATCCGAAACTGACGGATTACCGAACCGAATAAAAACCGATTGTGTAACCGTGGTTAAATCCGTTAGGGTTTGGTTTTAAAAAGTGAAACCGATGGTTAAAACCGTTAGGTTATGGTTTTAGATTAATAAAAATTCGAAAACCGAAAATCCGTTTATATATATATATATATATATATATATATATATATATATATATATATATATATCTTATTTTATTTTACCTACTAAAGGCTAAAATCCATATATGTTTATATTTTGAAGTCCATCTTTCTTATATTTTTTTGATTTTAAATTACCAAAAGGCCAAAAGTCTCAACCCAACTATAGATAAGGATGGAAGTGGTTATGTTTTAAAATCAAAATCGATGAAAATTTGAACCGATTAAAAATCGATTATGCAACCATGGATAAAACCGTTAGGTTATGGTTCTGAAAAATGTAACCGATGGTTAAATCCTTTAGGTTAAAGTTTTAGATAAAAATAAAACCGAATAACCAAAAACCCGTTTATTATCATCTATTTTTGTATATTTTATAGTAATATAGATAAAAAAGTATTTTCATATTTTAAAACTAAAATCTAAATATTAGAATTAACAAAAGAAGTAACAAAAACGTTATTTAATTAAAGATCAACATAATATTTTATGTAATGGAGATTTATTATGTATTTGTGATCTTGTTTCAATATTTTCAATATATTTAGAGAGTTATAGTTTGGAATGTCCCAAGAGCGAGACGAGGTTAGGAATCCTACTGCGGGAGGGACACTTCGCGAGTCGGGTTATGGTTAAAATCCGAAAAACCGTTTAAAAAACCGAATCCGAATTTTTTCGGATATGGTTTTGAAAAGTAAGTCCGATGGTTAAATCCGTTAGGGTTTGGTTTTTGATAAATTAAATGGATATGGACATGGTTTTGTATTTTTTTGTAATAATCTGATCCGTTGCCATCCCTAACTTCTATATAAATGGGGGACTTGGATTTTGGGATTTGGGTTATATGAATCTAGCTTTGCTTGTATCAACGATATGGAGGTTACTTCTAACTAGGACTCAATTGTGTTCAAAATACTAAAAGGTATCTACTTCCATTATGATACTTTTTGGTATTGTACTCCAGAATTTGTCAAATCTTTGGCATGGACGAGCATATTGGAAGGTTTGGATATTCTAGAAAAATGATGCATTATGTAAATTGAAAATGATGAAGGCACAAATATTTGGAGGGGCAAGTGGATGCCAACCCATATCACAGATTGGGTGACTTGCCATTCTCAAATCCTTGAAGAAGACAAGTCTAAAATTGTCATAGAGTTTCAGTATTCATACAGGTTTGAATAGGTCTTGTTCGTCTATGTATGCTTGTGCATGTATCTTGGATGGATGGACTGTTTTTAGTAGGACCAAGATAGGTGTGTGAGTTTTAACACTTTCTGAGTTCTCCCAGAACATGTGAAAGTTTCGACGCAACAAACCTATCTAAGAGACCAGTGGATGAAGAGGGTGTTTTTTTAAGTTTTTCCCCTTGTTATCATGTTTTGTAACTCTTTTGGCTTCATTTTTAGAAATCGTGTAAGAACTCTTTTGATTTGTCTTTCTGTTAAATTGGAACTTCTAATGATCTTTATCAACATTATGAACTTATTTTGTGCATCGCCTTTATAAAGAAATCGTTGTAATGCAATTGTGGCTTAGGGGTACAATATTTGTGAATTTAGTCATGGATCTTTCTCAATAAATCCACGTTTGGTCTTAGCAATTCGTCATATACGATTCAATATATAACTATGCTTGACGCATATCAGATTTGGTTTGAAAAAATAGATAATTCTGTATAAAAAATTATTTAGGATAAAAATATTTGTTTGGAATGTCAATTTGTTAATATTCACATGAACTTGTAAGTATTTCAATTAATATTAATATTATCAATATTTTGATCAATGTATATCATGGTTGAATTAAAAAAATATACGAATTTCATATATTTTACCCATTTTGTCAAAATAAATAATACAGAATCTATACAAAATAGAAAATTGAGAAAATTGTCCAAAAATTCGTACAATATTAGAAATTTAAAATGCAATTTTAATAGATGGTCTTCTTTCAATATGAGTATTGTAATATAGAATGAATGTCCCAAACTAAAAACAAATAGAGTAATGATATATACCACCTAAATTCATACCACCCAAATGTCACCCAATGACGTGGCATGAATTGATTGGTTACAAATCTTAAATCAAATCAAGAAAATAAATACATTAACTATAATTTTTCTTTTCCTTTTGATATCATCACCATGCTTTTCAGCCAATTCACCCATTGACTTTCTCTCCCTAAAAATATGAGTTTCTTCTCCCTTTTTCTTCAATGGCTTTAACTATAATTTTTCTTTTCCTTTTGATATCATCACCATGCTTTTCAGCCAATTCACCCATGATCCCGACCCCCATTGGCTAACTCAGCTCAATTGGAAACATCTTCTCATCACTGGTGGTTTTCTTCTTCTGAACTTTCACATGCAATGGTTTTTCATCATCTCCCTCACATGGATTAAGGCCAAAGATTCCTCTATTGTCTTGAAATTGAAGTTTTATGAACTATTTAAACACATGCAAATGCTTAAGCTGCTACATATATTCAAGAATTGGTTTATGATCATCTTTTATCCTACTTATCACTTTGTTAATCGAGAAGCACTGTTCTATAGAAGAATTCAGAGAATTAATATTATCATAGTGCATAAATCAGGTGGACAACATTTTATTCTCAGATATAATTATATGCATGTCTTTAATACTATGATCTACTGCTATTAACTGCTTTTCTTGCAAATACTCAAGCATTATGGAGAATCTTTGCTTAATGGGGGATTTCATTATCAATTATTACTATAACAAATTAAATAATCATCCTGAATTTATTTCTCAGAGAATTCTGAGCTTTTTCTCCTTTTCTTTCACTCAAGCAAGTATGTTTTCTTATGTTACTCCCGTTTACGTTTTGATCTCTATTAGTAGGTTCATATGGTATTTTCGCATTGCTCTGATTTTTCATATCAAAGGGGTTATAATCTTGCTATACTCTAGCGATTCTAGCTACTTATACTACCTTAGCTACTATTTGTTAGCTTCGAATAGTTGTACTTTATCTCTTAGAGTATCTTATAGAGTAAAGAGCAAATAACTTCTTGCAATACTTATTGTTATATTTATGATATATTTTATCTTGATCTTTACAATAAGTCGGCTGATATATGTACAAAGATCCCATCTTGGGATTCTGTGAAATTTTATTGGTTACTCAAGATTCTTCTGCAACAGATTTCTCCTAATATTCGTATAATTCGGTCTTTTCTCTTATTGGAATTCGGAAAGCCCCTTCTACGGGAAGGCTATTACTTCACGCCATACCCTTGGATTATTTACAAAATTTTACTTTTGAGATTCTCACGGCTAAGTGCAGTTTAATACCATGCTTATTACATGTGAAATTGACCTATTCAGTCAAAAGGGAGGCGTTTCCTTTCTTGTGCGCTTCATCTTCATCAAATGTCAGAAGGAACTTTACTTATAACTACCTCAACATTGACTTATCTGCATTATCTATTACATTCTCTTCTCAGTTCTCACCATGATTCCATATATGGCTTCTAAGTCTAATCATTTTCTTCCCCTTTCCCGCACTAAAAATGATAACATTCTCAAGCTGGAGTCTCTCTCCCTCGCAACTAAAACTACTTCAGTTAAGCCAAATTTTACTGAATTTACCTTTCTGGCTCGCATAATCTCTGATCATATTATTGGTTTTGGAGTCTTTCGCAAAGTTGTGCTTGATTCTTGTGGATCAAAGGAAGAATCATCTTTGAAGAGCTTGAAGCTAATATATTTAAAATCACACTAGACAAAGAAGAAGAAGCTGAACGTCTCTCTTTTATACGCACCTGCTTAGTCAACTCTATGCATGTCTTCATCACCAAATGTGACACCAACTCTAAACTCAACGAGCTTGATCTTATCACCTCCTATGTTTGGGTTCGCGTTTATGGATCGACAGGTATTTAAATCAACCTTTAATCTATTGAGGCTTTTGGTAGGTTTATTGGCGAAGTCTGTAAAGTTAACTATTCGATAGCTGATAATGATTAGCTTAAGGTCATTAGATTTTGAGTTAATTTTGACACAAGTGAACTGATGTCTCACTATTTGTGATGATTTATTCTATTTTGGAGACATCATTTTAGATATATTTATTAGGATATAGGTCGATATTTTTCATGATTTAGTACACTTTCCTATTTTGTGTCTTGATTTAATTATTTATTAATTTTAGAGCATATTGGGTTTAATTGTTTATTTAGTGTGAAACTTTAAAAATATATGGTAATTAATTAGATGACAAGTTAATTCTAAGAGATAAGGGAAAGATGATAAACATGGAAATTGGAGATAAAGGCAAGAAATATGAAAAAGGAAAATGCCAAATAAATCTAAATTCCAGCAGCTACGAACCTAAAAGTGATCATAACCCAATATTGGCTAGGAATTCGGAAGAATGGTCAACATCAAAGTTAAATAGCTTTCCGAGACGATCGGTTTCGACTATTGGAACGCGTCAAACGGATAACTATTGAATCAGTTACGGCCAAAACAACATTAAAATCTTACCTTTTCTATATTCTAGGGTTACGAATTTGAGTTGGGCTTGGAGTCCAATACCTATATTGTACTCCAAGAAACGTTTTAGGGTTTCCTATACCTTATAAATATACCCTCTTATCAGAAGAAACACATCCTTGGTCAAGCCTTAAGCCAAGAGGAAGCTTACAACACAAGAAGAGAAGTCTGGAAGGAGTTGTGCATCAATTATGTCTTCTTCAACCTTTAAATTTTTAATTTCTTTCTTTTCTTCCATTAGTATGAACTAATTTATTTTTAGTTTTAGATTTAGCATATATGTATGAACCCTAGACTTGTTTAAACGTCTATCTAATTTGGGATACCTTCGTATTTAAATTGAATTCATGTTTTATTTCTTTGTTTATGTGTTTGATTCACTATATGTTTTCCTTGCGGTGTACAACGTATAGGATTATTTTCATAGTAGTTAGATAGTCAATAACTAAGGCATATTTAACTATGGAAACAACACATAACATCTAGTGTAAGGATGGTCCGACAATCCAGCCGATCTAGATAGTCATTATAGTTTGGTGTTATCATCATTAATCAATTGTAGGAAAAGTTTGCTTAGGACCCTTATTGACACAGGTAAACCCTACTTCAAACTACCTAGCACAATTGAGGCCGATTATTGTAATACTACATGATTCACCCTTACATGTTTAGAATAGACAAGACTAGTGGGGATTACTTTCTAATATCTCGAGCTAAACCCTCATACTATTTTTTTCTCTTTGCATTTAAATTTTTGTCTTTACTTTATTAGTAATTTTCTATTTACAAAAACCAAACAAAAATCTATTTGTCTTTTATTTTCTTGCGTAATATCTTATCTAGCTTTATTATTTGCACTTGATAATTCGCATAAGTTCTCTCTAACCTTCGTAGTCTCTGAGGAACGAACCTTATTTATCATTTAAAACTTGCATACGTCCAGTAATACTTGCAGAACCGTGCTAGCCTAGGGTGTTTATTTGCGTTTATTTATCTATTATTTTATCACACCTTAGGCGACACCAAGTTTTTGGCGCCGCTGCCGGGGACTACATGTTTAGTCCTTGTGCATTTATTTAGTGCTTATATTCCAGTTAGTTCTATTTTACGCTTTTGTTTTTAGTTTTGTTTACAGATTTTTACAGATGGCAAGCCCAAGGATACTTGATTTTTCCGTCTCATTCAGAGTGCAACCACGAGGAATCCGCACTCCAGAAATCCAAGCCGCTAAATTTAGACCAGATTCAGGCATGATAGCGCAGTTTGTGAGTCATGGACAATTTAGCAGTGCTGCACAACAAGATCTGGTCCGATATATTAAAAAATTCATGCAAATCTGTGACGCTTATATCATAAAAGGCGTTACAAAGGAGCAGATGTATTACATTATGTTCCAGTTCTTCTTGACCGGAGGTGCAAGCGATTGGTACGTTACCCAATACCCTCACATTATTCCAGATTGGGAAAAGTTTCAATCCAAATTCCTAGACCGATTCTATCCGGTTAGTAGAATATTAAAAGATATGTTAGAGCTCAAACAACTTATGGAGGAAGACGGAGAAAGTTTTGGTTAAGCATGGTTACGTTTCAATGAGAAAAAGGCGAGATGTCCATTCCATATATCATCGCCATAATATTCTTTAAGCATGTTCTATGGAAGACTCAATGACGAGTCCAAGGCAAAAGCAGATTTGTTAGGAAACAAAGGTTTCGTATTATTAGATCCAGTAGAAGCTGAAAGAATTGTGGAAAAAGTTCTTGAGACCGAGAGAAGTTGGCCAAGTAAATCAGAAGAACAAGAAGAGACCTCAGAATCTCTGAAGCTCAAAGAATTAAACCAACAACTCAAGGAACTACAAGAACAAGCTCGAACAATAGCTAAGGTAAATCTAGTACATACTATACCTTTGTGTCCTGTTTGTGGATCAAGAAATCATGTGTGGAAAAAGTGTATGAATAATCCAGCTACAGTTTCTTTTATATCTCATCAAAGAAACCATTATTCTAATGGTTATTATCATCCTCAAGAAAGTTACGCTAGATATCAGCCCCCATAGAAGCGAAGTTGGGTCAGAAATCAAGAGACTTATTATCAAACTCAACCTCAATCCTATTATCAACCACAACCTATATATCAAGAAGCGCCAGTTTATCAAAAAAACGTATCAAGAAGCACGGAAACATTCAATGCAACAAGCAAAACAAGAACAACCTTTGAGTTTGGATTCAACTATGGCTAAAATGATGAAATTAGTTGAAGAGAATATGAAGATGAGCTAGCAAAGACTTCAAACCCAGCAAAGGTAATTAAAAATCTCAAGCATACTCTATCACAAATGGCGAGTAGCAAAACAGGCCAAAAGGGCAACTCCCAAGTGATACTATTGCTCCTCAAGATGATGCTTGTCAAGCAGTTGAATTAAGATGTCGAAAACAATTACCTCCACCTAGAAGAGATCCAAAACCGACCTCTATTCCAGAAAAAGTGGTTGAAAAAACAATAGAAGATACGGTCGAAGAGGTAGTTGAACCAAAGAGTGTCCAAGAAAAGACACCAGAAAAGAATAAAGGCTCAATGGAAACTAATACACGCCCTCCTCCACCATACCCATCACGTGTCAAGAAAAAGGACAATGAAAAAGAATTCAAGAAGTTCCTTGACATGGTGAGCAAGCTAGATACTAATATTCCGTTTGTAGAAACTCTCAAGAGAATGCCGTAATATCTGAAATTCATGAAGGACATTCTTTCTAACAAACGAAGTATAGCAACTGGGGAAACAATTGGATTGCCAGTGGAGTTTAGTGCTATTTGTCAAAACAAGTTACCACCGAAGCTACAAGATCCCGGAAGTTTTACGATTCCCATTGGTATTGGAGACAGTTGGACCGGGAAAGCGTTATGTGATTTAGGCGCGAGTATCAATCTCATGCCAAAATCCTTGTTCGAGAAGCTTAATATAGGAGAGGTAGTACATACTTCTGTGGTATTACAAATGGAGGATCTCTCCCTCTCCCAACCAGTAGGTAAAATTGAAGATGTTTTAGTTAAAGCTGGTACTTTTATATTTCCTTATGATTTTATTATTCTTGACTACTACGCAGATAAGAATGTCCCCATCATCTTGGGTAGACCATTCTTATCCACGGAGCATACACTAATAGATGTTGAGAATGGTGAATTGATCATGAGGGTCCAAGACGAGCATGTACGATTCAATGTGTTTAAGGCTATGAAATTACCAGATTTGAAAGATGAATGTTTGAAAATAGATGTCATCGGAAAAATTACACAAGAGGTCTTTAATGAAGCAAGCTTGGATGATGATCTAGATGAAGCCTTAGAACTTGAATCACAAGAGGAAGAAGATAATACCACTGATGAAGTTGCTACATTAGGATCAAATATTCGAGAACAACTTCGAGAATCAGGTGACATTGAACCAATAAAGCAACCATCTATAAAAATGTCCACCTGTTCTCGAAGAAAAACCACTTCCAGACCATCTACGCTATGCATACTTAGGTATGAACAATACTTTACATGTTATTATTTCTGCTAACCTTTCAGGTCCTCAAGAAGATAAGCTACTTCGTGTGCTTCGCGCTAACAAAGAAGCAATTGGATGGACTATTGCCGACATCAAGAGAATTGGTTCTTCCGTTTGCAAACATAAAATTATTCTTGAGAACGAAGGAGGGCGGTCTATAGAGGGACAAAGAAGGCTCATGCCAGCTATGAAGGAAGTGGTAAGGAAGGAGGTAATCAAGTTATTAGACACGGGAATTATCTATCCGATTGCAAGCAGTGATTGGGTTAGTCCAGCGCAATGTGTTCCAAAGAAAGGAGGTATTACTATTGTCCTTAATGATCAAGGTGAAGCCATACCATCAAGAACAGTTGTGGGGTGGCGAGTATGCATGGATTACCAAAGACTCAACAAGGCTACAAAGAAAGATCACTTCCCTTTACCATTCATTGATCAGATGCTAGACAAACTCGCAAGGAGAGAATATTATGGTTTTCTTGACGGATATTCCAGTTATTATCATATTTGTGTGGATCTCCTTGATCAACACAAAACAACTTTTACTTGTCTGTTTAGCACCTTTGCTTATAGAAGGATGCCGTTTGGTTTATGCAATGCACCTGCCACGTTCCAGAGGTGCATGATGGCTATATTTTGAGACATGATTGATAAATATTTGGAGGTTTTTATGGATGATTTTTCGGTGTTTGGAGATAGTTTTGATGATTGATTAAATAATCTTGAGAAAGTCCTTTTGAGATGTAGAGAAAAAGATCTTGTGCTTAATTGGGAAAAATGCCACTTCATGGTTCAAGAGGGAATTATGTTGGGACATAAAGTTTGAAGGCATGGGTGGAGGTTAATCGTGCTAAGATTGAAGTTATAAGAACCTTACCACCTCCAGTTTCTATGAAAGGAGTTAGAAGTTTCTTGGGTCACGCGGGATTTTACTAAAGATTTATTAAAGATTTCTCCAAGATCGCCAAACCGCTTTGTTCTTTACTTGAAAAGCATACTCCTTTTAATTTTAATGATGAATGTCTTCAAGCGTTTGTGACGATTAAAGAGAAGCTAGTCTCCACGCCAATTGTTATACCTCCAGATTGGAAAGCTCCGTTTGAACTTATGTGCGATGCAAGTGATCACGCAATGGGTGTTATGTTAGGGCAAAGGAAAGACAAGATCTTCAACACGATTTACCTTTAAAGCTGCCCAAATGAATTATACAATAACGGAAAAAGTTGACAATATGTATCTATCTTTTAATTTACTTCTTTCTAGTATGAACTAATTCTCTCATGGCTTGGGTTTTGCATATGTATAATATCTGAATTCTATTTCTTTATTTTATGTTATTTGGGATTAACCTTGAAATTGATTAAGTTTCTTATCTATTTTTATATATTTGTTTTATGTGTTTTGATGTATTGACCGTAGTTATTGCTAGTACACGAGTATAGAATTACCCCATTAATAGTAGTTGGATGGTCACCTAGAAGGGGTGTTCAACTATTGAAACACCACACAAACGTCTAGTGTGCGGTAGTGATCCTGACGGGCTTGCCTAACTAGATAGTCAATAGGGATTGAGATTAACCACCGATCATTGCGCAGGATCCCCTTACCCAATTCCCTTGGTAATTGTTAGGTTGCCACTTAAGTCCATCGAAGAGGGGTTAGGAGAAATATAGAATCCTGACTACTTTTCTCTAAGAGCTTTAATCACCCTTATAAGTGGAATATATATGTAGAAGGATAGGTTCATACTAGCAAACCTAAGCTATATCTCTTTGATTATTGTTCTTTCAATTATTTATCTCTTTGATATGTGTTTATTTTTAGCAATTAATCTCTATTTTCTTTCTTTCTTAAACATGATTCTATGCTAACGAGCTTAATAGCTGCGAACGAATCTTACTTATCAACTAAACTTGCAAACGGTCTGTGATACTTGCAGTGAGTTTCCGTGGTTGTTAAGGGTGTGAATCTATATCTTTATTTATCATTATTTTGTCACACCTTTTCCACCACCAATTATCTAGGTAGTCAAGCCCTCTAGGATCATTAACACGCACCAGACGGATATTAATTATTTATGTTCCTTAACCCCCCCCCCCCCCCCCCCGGTTAGGGTGATAGTCTAGGGAACTATAGGTTTGTCTGTATTTGATCAGGATATAAACAACTAATAAGATCAATACTATGCAATGGAAGTTAAATACCAAAGTAAATTAAATAAAGATATCCCAAATAACATTGAAAACAATGAATCGTCATTCAGGGTTCATACACACAAGCAACTCTAGCAAATGGGAAATCAATTCATAATTAGAGAAATAAAACTAAAAACTAAAAGTACAAGAATCATATTTAAGACAAGAAACTAATACTAATTACCTTATAATAGAGGTGGAATGGTGTAGAAGTGTTGCAGTAGGGCTCCATATTTTATTCTTCTCTTTCCCAAGCGTTTACTTCTCTCATTCCTCAATAAAACTCCTATATAATGATTGGTAACCCTTTTTAAAAGGTTATTTCTTATATATAGGGGTTAAAACATTTGTAGACTTGTGGTCCCTTTTTAAATGGCCCAAATCAACCCAAAAGCATTTTACTAAAGGAGTGGGATGGTTCGAGCCACGATAACTACAACTTTAATAACTTCTTCATCTTAAATCCAAATCATAAACTGTCAAATCTCACACGCTCCTAACTCCAAGGACTACGACAAAATCAAGAATTTTTTTATAATCTTCGTTAATTGTACGTGGTGACTCTATCTTACTGATTTTCAAAGTTAGCCATAAACGCTCTCGCTTTCCAAAAGTGGTTTTTTATCCTTTGACGCTCTGAATTGGGTTTGACCTTCCTTTCTTAGCTTCTTATCCTTGTCTCAGGATCTCATATCATCCAAATGCCTAAGAACTACCACTTAACAACAAATTGCACACAAATAGCTCTTAAAGTAATATAAGAAAATTAACTAAAGGGTATTGAAGACACCCCCTAAGACCCAACAAGATTTCACTAAATCCCTCTTCTTACTGAAGGCCACAAACAGAAATTAACAATATAGGCCTGAATTCCCAATTACTTGTTTACCCTTTTTTCCTATATATACTAATTTATTCTGAAATAATTTAAAACCCTAATCATTATTCTTTTCCTTCTCTTTCCTTCTCTCGTTCTCTTTCTTTATTTCTCACGTGAAACACAAAACAACATCACTTTCCTTTGAAGCTGTCACCGGATGTTCATCAGAAACTTTCAGACAACCGGAGTTCACGTAACAGCTAACAGATCTTCAATACTCTGGCGAAGGAGCTGAGCAACAGATCCGAGCTCGGCAATGGCGATTTTCTCGAAGCTCGGTAATGGCGCCGTTCGAGATGCTTCGCTAGTGTTGGGCTTCTGGTGCGGCCTAAGGTGTGATAAAAAGATGATATAATTTAGATGCAAATAAACACCCTAAGCTAGCACGGTTCTGCAAGTATTACAGGACATATGCAAGTTTTAATGATAAGTAAGATTCGTTCCGCAGAGACTACGAAGGTTAGTGGAATCTTATGCAATAATCAAGTGCAATTAATTAAAGCTAGAACAAATAAAATGCAGGAAAAATAAAGACAAATTTTATTTTGTTTTTATAAAGAGAAAACTAAACTAATAAATTAAAAGACAGAAAATTAAATAACAGAAAAGAAAAGAAGATAGTATGAACGTTTAGCTTGAGTAAATAGCATGTAATCCCCACTAGTTTTGCCATTCTAAACATGTAAGGGTGAATTATGTAGTATTTCAATAATCGGTTCCAATTACGCTAGGTAGTTTTAAATAAGATTTACCTATGTCAATAAGGCTTCCTAAGCAAACTGTTCCTGTAATTGGTAAATAGTCACATGTACTAAACCATAGTGATTATCTAGTTAGGTTGATTTGTCAGATCTAAACCGAATATTAGACGTTATGTGCTAAACATGTAATTAAACACCGTTGTCAATGGTGACCTAACTACTAGATGGTAATTCTATATGGCCTAGGTTCCACAAGAACACAGAATATAAATCCAAACACATAAACAGAGAATAAAAACAATAATTCAATTTAAAACATAGAATTCCCAAATTAGATAGATGTCAATCAAAACTAGGGTTAATACATATATGCTAAAACTCAAGCTAATGGAATTTAATTCATACAAAGAAAAGACGAGAAAAGAATTACAGAATCAAAGGTTGAAGGAGACATATGGTGTTCTGCTCCTTCCAGACTTCTTCTCTTCTGTTGCAGCTTCCTCTTGGCCTTAAGGTCTGACCAAGGATGATTTAAGAGTGTTAAGAGGCTGTATCTATAGTGTATAGGTTGACCTAATTCGTTTCTTGAGGGAGAGGTTAAGTAATGGACTCCAAGCCCAACTCAAATTCGTATGAAAATAAAGATAATTACTGCTGAATTGTTTTGAGCATATCTTTTTCGTTATTGGTCGGTTTTTGCTCCACAATATACCAAAAGAATCCTCACAGAATTATATACGTCCCTATGAAAGGAATCTTCCAAAATCGGCTTGGTTTTGGAGTTATCACCACTTCTTTAGGCAGAGCTACAGAAATTCAGATTTAAGGCAGCTTTTCCTTTTCCTAATTGAACTCTGTTTCCTTCTATCTCCAATTTCCATGTTTATCTTCTTTCCTTTAGCTCTTTGAACCAACTTGGACTCTAATTAATTACCATATATCTCTAAATCTTCACACTAAATAAATAATTAAACCCAATATGCTCTAAAATAATAAATAATCAATTCAAGACCCAAAATAGGAAAGTGTACTAAATCATGAGAAATTTGACCTATAAACTAATAAATACGCCTAAAATGATGTCTCTGAAATAGATTTAATTATCACAAATGAGGAGACATCAGCTTCAATCACGACCAGGTGTGAACAGATTGGAGTTTAGTTTGAATGTTAGTTGTTGAACAGAGTTGGGTGGTGTTGATATTGGAGATGAGCGGTGGTCGGCTTCGATGGAGAAGCCTTCTTGTTGTTAGAAGCTTCGACAGCCAGAGATGGAGAAGCCTTCTTGGTTCGCACAGGTGTCGCATTAATTTTTGTTGATTTTTGTGAAGGAAGCCTCGTTTTCTCCAGAAGCTAATAGTCAAGGTAATTTTAATTTTCTTTTGATTGTGTTACAACTTTTTTGAAGTAGTGAGTGATATTAATTCTCCAACTCTTTTTAACATTGTGTTATGCAGATTGAACTTAGACATAATATAAGCTTAGTAATAGAAGATGATGCATTATGGAGAAATCTTCATGCTTAGTTTTTTTTTTTTTTATTGTAAATTATTAGTTTTTAAATTTATTACATTTAATTTTTATCTTATTTTCTTTTTCTTTTAATTGTTTAAATTTAGTTTTGTCCTAATACTCAATAGCTTTACCTTAATACTTAACAATTTTGCCTTAATGCTTAGTTAAAATCTAAAAAATTCAATGAATTTTTTTCGATACTCAGCAAAGTTATTGAGCATACTCAGTAAAGGTACTCAATAAAAAAAATTCAATACTCAACATTATTTTTTATACTAAGTATTTTGTCCATACTCAGTACTTTTTTGACAATGGTCGGCGTTGGTCGGTGGTTGTGACCGGAGCTGGAAATTATTAATACTTAAAGAAGGAGGAGAGAGAGAAAATAATAAAGGAGGAGAGAGATTAATGGTAATGGGGAAGAGAGAATAATCTTTTTTTTGTCTTATATACACTATAAAGGTATTCATGACATTGGTCATCTTAGAGGCTTCTTTGGAGGAGAGATGATTAGAACGTTACTTTTGGGACACTACGGCTAACTCCAACAGCTTCCCAATCAGTTTGTCAGGGAGTCAAATAACTATTCCTTATCTAATATTAATCTTTTTTAACAACTTTACACCAACAACTTCTCTATTTCAATCTTCCAAGCTTAATAAAAAAAATTATTTCATTTAATTTATTGATTTTTAATTTCTTATACTCATATTATTAATTTTTTAACGTTTTAAAATAATGCTTAAAATAAAATTACAATATAAGTTTACAAATTATTATTAATTATAATTATTTTACACATTTTCCATCATCTTAAAATCTAATAAAATGTATATTTGATCATAAATATATCAATTATATATTATTAATGTATAGTATATTATATGTTCCATTTTTTTAAGAATAATACATTGTTAAACTTGAAGAGAAAAAAACTATAACAAAGAGAAAAACAAGCAACATGAAAACATGAACAACATTTCTAACAAAAGAAATCAATGAATAAAAGGAGTAATAATAAATAATGAATAAAAAAAGAAAAATTGGAAGTTATGAAACTAGCCACACGTGGCACAAAAATTTCATGAATTGGGAACCCAATAATTGGGTTCCTTATTATATATCAGTTGTTGGAGTGCTTATTTTTAGAAGTTCACTCAAAATTATGGCTAAAAGCCACAATATGGAGGCTATTGGAGTTAGCCTAAGATGGGCTCCAAGACTCTATATGGATGTCACCCAAGTAATAAATATCCAAAACTAGACAAAAAATGAGAAAATATCCAAATATAGGGTATAATCCCTCAAATAAGTCCAAATAACCCTAACAATTTGTCTCATGACTAGGTTAATCTATCACATAAAAAGAGATATCAAGACCCCCAAATCATAGTTTTGTCATCCCAGCAAAATAAGAACTAAACTAGGTCCTAAGTCAAATAATATATGGGATAGTAGAATGTAACGAATGATCCCAAAGCAACTACCTAACAGGGTTCATGTAATAATACCTACAAACTAAATAACACATGCACTCATTATATAAATGATCAACATGGTATAATTTCAAGAATGTTCGACTCATGTAGGCTTAGTACACCACCTAAGGGTTATCCATACTTAGTATTTTCAAGATCCTACACAGTAATCTCCCGTGTCTCTATAAGTTTATAGAAAAAATATTTACAACCTCTTTAAAATCACCTTCGAAGAAAACTTCTTGTGCAATCACAACATACCACTTCACAAGCATGTGAAGTCTTCCACTTGTAATTCACCACACAAGCACGACTATACAATACTTACTAACGATCTACCACTTCACACACTCGTGAAGCCTTCAACTTGTGTGCACAGTTACACAAGTTCTAAACCGTTTTTGTCTAGTTTATGTAAGATCACACTTATCCACTATACTAAGAGAAACCCTGTGTTTTATGAGTAAGCCTAATCTACCTCGTCCATATACTCCTTTATGATGGATGTTTACATATATGGCATAATTACAAGAGATATAATATTTGAACTATTGATTGCTTTTGGACCCTTTTTGAAGATATGCTTTTGAAAACTTCAAATTTGGTGTACAAAAGATCCACTTTTTCAAGATATTAAAAGTCCCTATTTATAGGAAAATTCTCCCTAACTAATTTATCCACATGTTAGCTCCCCATTGGTTAAATTGCTTCTTTTTTGGTATATAAGCTCTCCTGGTCATATGGATGACTTCATTGTGATATTCGTTCTTATAATGACTCTAAACTTTCATTAACCAACAAAAAATTTCTATCCTTTGTAACTGTTAAATTTTTGCTCCTCGGGACTCCATCTTCTTCTCTTAGGGTATTTGCTGGAGTCGAGTCTTTGATTTCTGATGATTAACGAATCAGGAATCGATTACCTTCCCTCGTAGTTCTGATCTTCAACATTCTTGGATCTCTATCAGATGCAATTAGGTAGTCTTGGTCTTTTCTTGTTTGAAGATCTGGTGACTATGATGTTTGAGCTCTTTACAGGTGGCGCTCTACGGCAGTCTAACCTTTTATAAGATCGAAGGTTCAATTCCTTTGCTTTCTTGGTTCTTTCTTTGAAGTTTTCTTAACAATTCGGTGTGTGGCTTCATTGGAGGTCTGATGTCTTTAGCTTTTTGGCCTCTTTGGAAATCTGGTGCTCTGCTCTTTGGGGGTCCAATGATTTTATTTCGACTTCAATTCCTTGTCATTTTGAAACTGATAGACTTACACAAATTTTGACGCTTTCGTAAGATCAATTAATATAATACTAACTCAACAAAACATCAATCAATATATGTTCTTTAGGTCAACAAGTGGTGACTCCACATATATTTTTTGGAAAGTTTACGTCTATTCTTGGGTAGTTTTCAGTTATCTTGGAGATTTTTTTAGTGACACATTTGCTTGCAAAATATGTCGTTTGGTGGAAAGAAATTTTTTTAAGGATGAAAAAGTGAAGTTACTTGATTTTTAATGAGTAGCCGGTGGTGTATTTTGTAGGCTTGGCGCTCTGATGTAAAATTTAATTTTAATTTTTTTGTTTGTTTGTGATTGTGTATTTTATTTTTTATGTTTGCTTGGGTCGGTCTTGGGATAATATTTTTGTAAGCAATTTTTACTCTTACTTAAGTACTGCCCGTGCTTGAAGGCACTACGAAAAATAAAATTCCAGCTAATAGTTCATACATCATGCTTGATGTAATATTTGAGTCGAGAACGAAATAAAATGCTTTATTATAATAATAAACATCAACAAAACAAACAACCTTACCATATTTTACCTTACTCGTTAACCTAATCAAATCGTAAGACATTTACAAAACTTGAATTTTCTTATAGAAAAAAATCTTATAATCGTTTACTTTATTTAATTTTTGGGAGACATATAAAATTTTAGAAGTAATAAATTTCAATTACTTTATACGAGGTGAAAATGTATAGTCGTAAAAAATTAAAAAGTAGTGGTTCTAAATATGTACAACAATAAAAAATAGAGTTTCTAAATATGTACATCAATTGTTTAGTAAATAGTCACTATGAATGGTTTGTTATGAATTATGGTGTAAAGAACATTGTAGATGAATATATTTTGTGTTTCATTTTTTACATATAAAAGATCAAAATTAATAAAGTTAAATTTCACCATTACACATGGGTCACATAATGTAATGCTCGAACCAATATGGTTTCTTTATTCTCATAAACTCTACATGATTGTGAATGCTTTTTATTATAAGTGAGTCCCATAATTAACATAATTATCTCACCCTATCAAGTTAAAATTTGACCTCATGCTCATAACCCATGTAAGGTAACATAATCTGTACATCGCAATGTTTAAGTTTCATACTAACATTTTAATCTAAATACACATATTTGTCAAGTAAGGATAAAATTAATGTACTAATATAGTTTCAACATACAATGAACAATAAAAAAAAATGGGTTTTAGATTCTTTTAGTGGACATCTTGAAAAGAAAACTTGACAGAACTTGAATAAATGGATATGTTTATATATTTTGCATAAAGTAGTGGGAGTTGATTTAATAAATGCAATACATAAAATACATGATGAGAGAGGAAGGGTGTACGGATAACCAATTACTGATTCATCCATTTGTGGCCAATTATAAACTGATAACGCATTGGGCCCTTGAATAGTAACAAAGGCCAGGAGAGTACACTTGCCTTTCGAAGCTACACTCAAGGGTAGGAGAGTACACCTGCCTTTCAAAATTCTATTCAAGATCAATCCTTGTGTTGTATGAAAATATCAGATACCATGAAAATGTATAGAACATTTGACACCTACAATTTACTCTAAATTAAAAAACTATTAATCTTCATGATAGTTTTTCCTCGTATGTATCCAAGTCTTGAAATTTAGAGTCATTCTATTCATCAACAAAATCAACTGTCAGCAACATATCATGATAAGTAATCTTTACTCTCTATGTTAATTGTTGACTATGAAAGGAAAAATAGTATACAAAAAGAAGCAATGCATACCAAAACATCATCAGAAATCAAGGAATCATATGACATTTGACTTAGACTTGGGATTTGCATTATTGGGTAAATCCTCTCAAAGTGGGGAGCCTACAACCCTCATAAAATATTATAATGGTTAGTGGTTACCGTCAACACAAAAAATAGAGTTAAGTTCTTCTAGTTTTTATTGTGGACCCTGAGGCTATTGACATGGGAAGTGGTTTAATCGTTAAACAAAGCAAAGGTACCTTGTGATTTCATTACACGTCAGAAAAGAAAGATAGTTGATAGAGCAAAGCATAAGGTTTATTACTGTAGTAATGGTTGATGTAATTTCTCATCACAAAGTTTAATTTGTGTTTTAATATCTTAGATTCATATTATAATCAGTTGAATTTCTCTACTAGATGTTAGGTTATAGACCAAATAAATTGAAAGTGTGATGAAAAATAGCTTTTAGTATATAAATGCTGATTGTTTTTGTTGTATGAAGAGCTGGAAGGTATGGTTCTAAAATTGAACTATTGTTACTTCATTCATCATTAAAATCTCCATCTCTCATCATAGAGGTGATTCTCTTTTAATTATTAAGAAATTGTTTTACTAAAATTGAACACATATTATAATGTATTGCAGAGAGCTGGATTGTTTCCATCACCATATCGCACTTGCTTAGCATAAACAACCAAGACTAACTTGTCAAATTGACAACCTGTTTTATATCATATACATTTAAGTAAACATATTCGAGCAAATTGAACAAATATGGTCAAAGGAAAACAAAGAAAATTCAAATCCAGCAAATTCAGTAGAGTTGGTCAAATACCAGCAACAAAATTAAAATGTTTAGTTACTATCTTATTTATTTAAACCATTAATAATTTTAGAATCCTTGTTTTTCCTTATAAACACTTGAAAGACTATGTTTTACTCATTTTTAAACTGTCTTAAAATAAATACAATACTAACTCATCAAAACAAATTAAAAATCAGATTTTTTACAATAAAATAATGAGTGCTTTACGAAAGCAAAAGCAAAACAAAAAAGTTTTACATCGATGCTTCAAAAAACATTCAAGATGCTTCCTCTCGTGTCTTTCAAGTCCTACTAATCCAAGAGTGACTATACCGACAATCTGAACAAATATATTTATTTTCAACCACTAACCACACTACTATAAGTAATAATTATCTATAAGGTAAAAGTATCTTTATTTTAATTGAACTTTTGATGCATTAAAAAAGTATATCAGAATACATATTTCTTCTTACAATGCAATATATATAGCATCTGAAATGTCTTTACAAAATGCACAGTAAATTAAAAGAGAATAAAAATTTGAGATCCGACTGATACATTACTACATCAAACTGCATATTAAATACTTTAATCTAAAAGAATCAAACTTAAATCTGAAATTTCAAACAAAATAAAAAAAACTAACAGGAAATGTCACCAAATACACTGAAGCACAGGTCCTTCGGATCACTAATGGAATCACAAAAACGTCGACAGCTGAAAAAGTAGGAAAAGAGTTTCAGTTGATAATATAACTACAATCACTTGTGAATTATGCAAGAAAAGATTAATTAGACCCCTTTAACATATCTTCCTATTTTCGTAATACCGGGACTAGCAGGAAAATTACCTTTCTGCCTGAAACAAATTGAAGGGCCACCAGTAATCTTAACTACAACAACCCGAGCAAGCTGCAAAAAATCAATCAATCCTCATTTCTTAATTTTGAAACTTGCTAGAGTTTTAGTAGTTGAAAAGAAGGATATACCTTGTAAGCTGCAAAATTAAGCTTTCCATCTTTCCAAAACCCATTTCAGGACCCTAATAAATCAAACATGATAAGGTACATTTATATGGGTAATATATTTTTCAAAACAGAAAACAAAATTCAAATTTTAAGCAGTTAAAAATCAACATAAAGATTTGTGAGCTTCCATGATTACCAAGCTAAAAAAATCATTAAGAAGCATTATGAATTCATCTATTTCTAAGACACCTCTTGGTTAAATAACAACTACTTCCTAACATAGCTTATTACCTCACAATTAAAATAAAACAAAAAATGATTTATTTGTTGTAAGAGCTTCCGAACCGTGACCTGTTCTCCATCAAATCTATTGACCTTAAATGGTTTCACCATTATTCGATATTCTAAGAAATGTTTGATATCTAAATTCAAAATCCTACCAAATTAAACAAAAAGGATCATTAGTTTAAAGAAATCAACAACGTTAAAAGTATAGTGCAAGCAGTTCTTACTACATTTATCTTCAGAATTAATATGCTACCCAATAAATTTGAAACCACCTAAATGTCACCAACCCCAATTCAGGTTGCATTACAACACCGTGCATGCGTTATACATTAATATATATACAAAATCAATGTATATCAGCAAATTAATGTTTATTAATGTATATCGTTACCTTCAACTCTTCCACATCACTCTTAAATCTTACTCTATCAGTAATCTCCTCGTTTATACCTCGATATGTTCTTCATCAACAAAAGAATATCAATTTGATCTCCCAGATCCCGGGATGAATAAATGATCCCACGCCTATTAAATAACTTAATTAGAAATAAATTAGGATATACTTACCTCTTCTAGTTAATTGTTCAACCGATTTTATGTGAATCGCGTCCTATATTATAAATAAATTAGCAATACTTACCTCTTAGAATCATAATTTCCAATAGTTTCCATAATAAAACCTATATCAGGTCCTTCTTCTTTAGTTTAGTAAAAACTAACATCTTATAGTTACTCGTTGATGATCGAAACCCAGAATGGCTTACTGACCTGTTTCAGTGAATTCCTTATAGTTATCAGATAAATCTGAAAAATTGTAAAAGAGATTTTAGAGTTTCAATGGTAAAAAATTATTTTTACTTTTGGTTCTTCGATTGTTGATGGCGTAGCCAAGCCGGGGTGTTGATGGTCGAGAATGGTTCCCGAGTGGTGATGGTTTTCTCCTACAGGAGAGCGGCTTGGTGGTTGGTAGGTGATTGTGAAAGAAATGAGAAGGTAAAGAGATGAGTTTTAGGTTATATGATTCGTCAGAATTCAAAGAGATGAGGTTTAGACTATAATGTTTGTCAGGGTTCATATTATGAAAAGGTTAAGCAGTTATTTGGGGGATTTTTGAGCTAAATGAGAAAGAAAGAAAATCAGGTAAGTCGTATTATGTAATATAGATTATGAATGAAATATTTGGAAAAAAAAAAAGTTAATTTGTAGGAGGGTTGTATCAAAATAAAAAATTGAAGGGGAGGCAAATGCAAGTAATCTTTATTTGAAAGGATAAGACCTATAAATATCCATATCCTCCTCACACATTATCTATATTCTCACTCTCCTGTGAACAATAGCATCAAGGAACGACAATGGCACAAGCTTTAGCAACCCCAGTTCTCCCTTCACACTCCCTCATCTGCAACACCATCACAAACTTCTCTCTCCAAACCACGCTATCTTTCCCCACGTCAAAGGTACTTTTAACCCATTTTCTTTAATTTTCTCTTTCTGTTTTTCTTTAATTTTCTCTCTCTGGGTTTTCTTAATAATTTTTTTACATTTTCTTTAATTTTCTCATTCTGGGTCGTCTATATTTATATACTTTTTCTGGGGTTTTACTAATTTATAATATCTATCTTTTGTGAACTACTAATAGATTGGTGGATTGAGCATCAAATGTGTGCGTGTGGGAGGTGTGGAAGTACCAAACAATAAAAGAATAGAGTATTCTTTGCAGTATGTTCATGGAATAGGTAGGACAAGAGCTAAACAAATATTATGTGACCTTACAATGGAGAATAAGATTACTAAAGACTTGTCTGAAGAAGAACTCACCATTCTTCGTGATGAAGTTTCGAAATACAAGATCGAAGGAGACCTTGTAAGATATTTTGAATCCTCTCTTATAAAATCATACTTTCGAATAAGATTAGTTAATCATTGTCGGTTCATTTACTTTCAATTTATTGGGTTAATTGTACAATTGATTAAATAATTGTGAATAAAATTATGTTTCAGAGGAGGTTCAATGCAATAAATATTAGGAGGTTAAAGGAGATTCAGTGTTATAGAGGTATAAGGCATATTCAAGGATTGCCTTGCCGAGGTCAAAGGACCAAGAACAATTGCAGAACTTTAAAGGGAAAGAGAGTTGCAATTGCAGGAAAGAAGAAGGCACCTCGTTAGTCAATTATGGTCTTTACCTTTCCATGTAATTGATTGATTCGGAAATTAAAAGGTTCAGTTAAACTTTTGTAAGATCAACCATTCACAATATGAAATCCTCTTTTGTTATATTATACAATTTTGTATGTGTTGATTATATTTGTTAACTTTTCATTTTGATTGTTAAGCATAGTTTTTTTATTCATTCTGTATTTTGATTTGGTGTTCCAGAAGCAATTTTAAACAACTATTGAGCTTTCGCTTATCCTTTAAACTCATTTTGAATGTGAAGGAGAAATATTTTCTTTATCTGGTTTAGTGTAATTTATTAATATTATTGTTGGCACTCAATAGATTGGTGTAACTCCTATAAGTTTTGATATTTAGTATGTGTTTTCTGTCTGTAACTTGCATAGTAGCATAATAGAGACAGGGCACCTGAGGTATTTTGATGTTCAATTCCGTGTTATGAAGGCCTTAGATGAGATATTGATGAGAAAGACAAGATATGAACGGTGAGATTTTGATGAGAAAGATAAGATAAAAGATTGTGTGTAAATTGTTAAGTAAAAGATAGTGATCTTGGCTATTTTCACAGTCATGAAATTGATAACTATAATAGTGTTGGTCATGAAAAAGATAAGTAGTTATAGTGTTTTAGACATGATGGATAGTATAAACCATGATGGAGAAGAGAAAGACAATTTATTCAGATAACTTTAAGATTATTTAAGTTATTAGCCAGGTGTCAAGTGTCAACAACGAATTGAAAAATCCAAAACTAACATCTAGAAGATAAACCAATGATCGAAGAGCATGGTCCTATCACCTTTAAACATATCCTTTGAAGGTGGAATGACCTTGCAGATAGATTCACGAAAGATGCTAGACATGGAGCTGCCTCTCGCTCATAACACTACTTATGTAACGTCTATTTTGGAGGATTTTTATAATATAGGAATATGATAAACTAGTTATGTTTTTTATTTTTTGTTTCCTTTTCTTTCCTTTCCTTTCTTTCCTTGTCCAAAAAAAAAAAAGATATGCTGGATAGTAGATGGTTATTTGTTGAATGTAGACGTGTAAATTAGAAGCTGAAAACACACCTAGTGAATGTTGGAGAAACTACAACAATCTCAATATCCTTTAGGTGATAGCCGACGATTTCAATGACATCTCTCCTCATCTCAAAATACTATGAGTAAGAAAGCTAACAACTCTCACATTCTTGCGTTTAATGAAGTTATCTTTAATAATTACCTCATATACTTCCTACTGAAAGAGTGATTTCTCTTTTGGTCTAATTGTAGAGATCCTAACTCACGTGTAAAGAAAGGCTTGATCGGGTGCTTTGCAACCCCAAAGGGAATACTCAAACTAAGGTTAAGTGATTTCAAACCTATCTCACGCGTGAATTTTCATTATAAGATCATATCATCTATCTTAGTTGATAGATTTTAACCACTTATAACTGACCTAATCTCACCTACTCAATCTGTGTTTATCAAAGATAGAGCAATTCAGGATAACCTCAGATGTCATCAAATATGATATGGCGAAAGCCTATGAACATGTTCGGCGAGATTTTATGGAGTTAGTTTTGAAAAAAACTTGGTTTCCATGCTACTTGGAATGGGTGGATAAGGAAGTGTATTTCAACAGTGCATTACCAAATTTCCATCAATGGAGAAGTGAATGGTAATATAACCCCTACTAATGGAACTAGACAAGATTACCCTCTATCTCCATACATCTTTTGTCTACTCTCTTAAGTTTTTGTAACTTATCAATTTTGAGATTAGAGAGGGTTATGTTATAGGTATTAAACTGGTAAGGTAGTGTCCTTCACCCTCACATCTACTATTTGACGATGACTCTATTTTTCTGGTAAGCCTTAACGACTTGGAAATTGAAGCTTTCAAGAGGGTTACACAACTTTATAGTTAGGGATCGGGATAAAGAGTGAACCTACATAAATCTAGTATCTGCTTTAGCAAAGGTACTCCCTTCACCTTGATATTCAAAATGTGAAATGTATGGGATTTAGCAAGCAGACTCGATTGGAAAGTACCATGGTATCCTAATGAATTAAACAAGTTCCAAAATCATTGCACTGCAATGGGTTGTTAATAGATTGGTTAAGAAGGCATATGGGTGAAAATAAACTTATCTCTGATGGAGGTAAGGAAGTTCTTAGCAAATTTGTCATGTAGTTTAATATGAATTACACAATGTCCTTCGTTCGATTGCTGAAAAATTTCTACAAACAACTATCAAGATGCGGTTTCGGATTTCTGGTGGGAGTTGGGAAACAAGTGAAGCATCCACTAGAAAGACTTGGGACAATATTTACACTTCTATTAGGGATGGCAGTGGTTACGATTTTAATCCGAAACTGACGGATTACCGAACCGAATAAAAACCGATTGTGTAACCGTGGTTAAATCCGTTAGGGTTTGGTTTTAAAAAGTGAAACCGATGGTTAAAACCGTTAGGTTATGGTTTTAGATTAATAAAAATTCGAAAACCGAAAATCCGTATATATATATATATATATATATATATATATATATATATATATATATATATAAAATCTTATTTTATTTTACCTACTAAAGGCTAAAATCCATATATGTTTATATTTTGAAGTCCATCTTTCTTATATTTTTTTGATTTTAAATTACCAAAAGGCCAAAAGTCTCAACCCAACTATAGATAAGGATGGAAGTGGTTATGTTTTAAAATCAAAATCGATGAAAATTTGAACCGATTAAAAATCGATTATGCAACCATGGATAAAACCGTTAGGTTATGGTTCTGAAAAATGTAACCGATGGTTAAATCCTTTAGGTTAAAGTTTTAGATAAAAATAAAACCGAATAACCAAAAACCCGTTTATTATCATCTATTTTTGTATATTTTATAGTAATATAGATAAAAAAGTATTTTCATATTTTAAAACTAAAATCTAAATATTAGAATTAACAAAAGAAGTAACAAAAACGTTATTTAATTAAAGATCAACATAATATTTTATGTAATGGAGATTTATTATGTATTTGTGATCTTGTTTCAATATTTTCAATATATTTAGAGAGTTATAGTTTGGAATGTCCCAAGAGCGAGACGAGGTTAGGAATCCTACTGCGGGAGGGACACTTCGCGAGTCGGGTTATGGTTAAAATCCGAAAAACCGTTTAAAAAACCGAATCCGAATTTTTTCGGATATGGTTTTGAAAAGTAAGTCCGATGGTTAAATCCGTTAGGGTTTGGTTTTTGATAAATTAAATGGATATGGACATGGTTTTGTATTTTTTTGTAATAATCTGATCCGTTGCCATCCCTAACTTCTATATAAATGGGGGACTTGGATTTTGGGATTTGGGTTATATGAATCTAGCTTTGCTTGTATCAACGATATGGAGGTTACTTCTAACTAGGACTCAATTGTGTTCAAAATACTAAAAGGTATCTACTTCCATTATGATACTTTTTGGTATTGTACTCCAGAATTTGTCAAATCTTTGGCATGGACGAGCATATTGGAAGGTTTGGATATTCTAGAAAAATGATGCATTATGTAAATTGAAAATGATGAAGGCACAAATATTTGGAGGGGCAAGTGGATGCCAACCCATATCACAGATTGGGTGACTTGCCATTCTCAAATCCTTGAAGAAGACAAGTCTAAAATTGTCATAGAGTTTCAGTATTCATACAGGTTTGAATAGGTCTTGTTCGTCTATGTATGCTTGTGCATGTATCTTGGATGGATGGACTGTTTTTAGTAGGACCAAGATAGGTGTGTGAGTTTTAACACTTTCTGAGTTCTCCCAGAACATGTGAAAGTTTCGACGCAACAAACCTATCTAAGAGACCAGTGGATGAAGAGGGTGTTTTTTTAAGTTTTTCCCCTTGTTATCATGTTTTGTAACTCTTTTGGCTTCATTTTTAGAAATCGTGTAAGAACTCTTTTGATTTGTCTTTCTGTTAAATTGGAACTTCTAATGATCTTTATCAACATTATGAACTTATTTTGTGCATCGCCTTTATAAAGAAATCGTTGTAATGCAATTGTGGCTTAGGGGTACAATATTTGTGAATTTAGTCATGGATCTTTCTCAATAAATCCACGTTTGGTCTTAGCAATTCGTCATATACGATTCAATATATAACTATGCTTGACGCATATCAGATTTGGTTTGAAAAAATAGATAATTCTGTATAAAAAATTATTTAGGATAAAAATATTTGTTTGGAATGTCAATTTGTTAATATTCACATGAACTTGTAAGTATTTCAATTAATATTAATATTATCAATATTTTGATCAATGTATATCATGGTTGAATTAAAAAAATATACGAATTTCATATATTTTACCCATTTTGTCAAAATAAATAATACAGAATCTATACAAAATAGAAAATTGAGAAAATTGTCCAAAAATTCGTACAATATTAGAAATTTAAAATGCAATTTTAATAGATGGTCTTCTTTCAATATGAGTATTGTAATATAGAATGAATGTCCCAAACTAAAAACAAATAGAGTAATGATATATACCACCTAAATTCATACCACCCAAATGTCACCCAATGACGTGGCATGAATTGATTGGTTACAAATCTTAAATCAAATCAAGAAAATAAATACATTAACTATAATTTTTCTTTTCCTTTTGATATCATCACCATGCTTTTCAGCCAATTCACCCATTGACTTTCTCTCCCTAAAAATATGAGTTTCTTCTCCCTTTTTCTTCAATGGCTTTAACTATAATTTTTCTTTTCCTTTTGATATCATCACCATGCTTTTCAGCCAATTCACCCATGATCCCGACCCCCATTGGCTAACTCAGCTCAATTGGAAACATCTTCTCATCACTGGTGGTTTTCTTCTTCTGAACTTTCACATGCAATGGTTTTTCATCATCTCCCTCACATGGATTAAGGCCAAAGATTCCTCTATTGTCTTGAAATTGAAGTTTTATGAACTATTTAAACACATGCAAATGCTTAAGCTGCTACATATATTCAAGAATTGGTTTATGATCATCTTTTATCCTACTTATCACTTTGTTAATCGAGAAGCACTGTTCTATAGAAGAATTCAGAGAATTAATATTATCATAGTGCATAAATCAGGTGGACAACATTTTATTCTCAGATATAATTATATGCATGTCTTTAATACTATGATCTACTGCTATTAACTGCTTTTCTTGCAAATACTCAAGCATTATGGAGAATCTTTGCTTAATGGGGGATTTCATTATCAATTATTACTATAACAAATTAAATAATCATCCTGAATTTATTTCTCAGAGAATTCTGAGCTTTTTCTCCTTTTCTTTCACTCAAGCAAGTATGTTTTCTTATGTTACTCCCGTTTACGTTTTGATCTCTATTAGTAGGTTCATATGGTATTTTCGCATTGCTCTGATTTTTCATATCAAAGGGGTTATAATCTTGCTATACTCTAGCGATTCTAGCTACTTATACTACCTTAGCTACTATTTGTTAGCTTCGAATAGTTGTACTTTATCTCTTAGAGTATCTTATAGAGTAAAGAGCAAATAACTTCTTGCAATACTTATTGTTATATTTATGATATATTTTATCTTGATCTTTACAATAAGTCGGCTGATATATGTACAAAGATCCCATCTTGGGATTCTGTGAAATTTTATTGGTTACTCAAGATTCTTCTGCAACAGATTTCTCCTAATATTCGTATAATTCGGTCTTTTCTCTTATTGGAATTCGGAAAGCCCCTTCTACGGGAAGGCTATTACTTCACGCCATACCCTTGGATTATTTACAAAATTTTACTTTTGAGATTCTCACGGCTAAGTGCAGTTTAATACCATGCTTATTACATGTGAAATTGACCTATTCAGTCAAAAGGGAGGCGTTTCCTTTCTTGTGCGCTTCATCTTCATCAAATGTCAGAAGGAACTTTACTTATAACTACCTCAACATTGACTTATCTGCATTATCTATTACATTCTCTTCTCAGTTCTCACCATGATTCCATATATGGCTTCTAAGTCTAATCATTTTCTTCCCCTTTCCCGCACTAAAAATGATAACATTCTCAAGCTGGAGTCTCTCTCCCTCGCAACTAAAACTACTTCAGTTAAGCCAAATTTTACTGAATTTACCTTTCTGGCTCGCATAATCTCTGATCATATTATTGGTTTTGGAGTCTTTCGCAAAGTTGTGCTTGATTCTTGTGGATCAAAGGAAGAATCATCTTTGAAGAGCTTGAAGCTAATATATTTAAAATCACACTAGACAAAGAAGAAGAAGCTGAACGTCTCTCTTTTATACGCACCTGCTTAGTCAACTCTATGCATGTCTTCATCACCAAATGTGACACCAACTCTAAACTCAACGAGCTTGATCTTATCACCTCCTATGTTTGGGTTCGCGTTTATGGATCGACAGGTATTTAAATCAACCTTTAATCTATTGAGGCTTTTGGTAGGTTTATTGGCGAAGTCTGTAAAGTTAACTATTCGATAGCTGATAATGATTAGCTTAAGGTCATTAGATTTTGAGTTAATTTTGACACAAGTGAACTGATGTCTCACTATTTGTGATGATTTATTCTATTTTGGAGACATCATTTTAGATATATTTATTAGGATATAGGTCGATATTTTTCATGATTTAGTACACTTTCCTATTTTGTGTCTTGATTTAATTATTTATTAATTTTAGAGCATATTGGGTTTAATTGTTTATTTAGTGTGAAACTTTAAAAATATATGGTAATTAATTAGATGACAAGTTAATTCTAAGAGATAAGGGAAAGATGATAAACATGGAAATTGGAGATAAAGGCAAGAAATATGAAAAAGGAAAATGCCAAATAAATCTAAATTCCAGCAGCTACGAACCTAAAAGTGATCATAACCCAATATTGGCTAGGAATTCGGAAGAATGGTCAACATCAAAGTTAAATAGCTTTCCGAGACGATCGGTTTCGACTATTGGAACGCGTCAAACGGATAACTATTGAATCAGTTACGGCCAAAACAACATTAAAATCTTACCTTTTCTATATTCTAGGGTTACGAATTTGAGTTGGGCTTGGAGTCCAATACCTATATTGTACTCCAAGAAACGTTTTAGGGTTTCCTATACCTTATAAATATACCCTCTTATCAGAAGAAACACATCCTTGGTCAAGCCTTAAGCCAAGAGGAAGCTTACAACACAAGAAGAGAAGTCTGGAAGGAGTTGTGCATCAATTATGTCTTCTTCAACCTTTAAATTTTTAATTTCTTTCTTTTCTTCCATTAGTATGAACTAATTTATTTTTAGTTTTAGATTTAGCATATATGTATGAACCCTAGACTTGTTTAAACGTCTATCTAATTTGGGATACCTTCGTATTTAAATTGAATTCATGTTTTATTTCTTTGTTTATGTGTTTGATTCACTATATGTTTTCCTTGCGGTGTACAACGTATAGGATTATTTTCATAGTAGTTAGATAGTCAATAACTAAGGCATATTTAACTATGGAAACAACACATAACATCTAGTGTAAGGATGGTCCGACAATCCAGCCGATCTAGATAGTCATTATAGTTTGGTGTTATCATCATTAATCAATTGTAGGAAAAGTTTGCTTAGGACCCTATTTGACACAGGTAAACCCTACTTCAAACTACCTAGCACAATTGAGGCCGATTATTGTAATACTACATGATTCACCCTTACATGTTTAGAATAGACAAGACTAGTGGGGATTACTTTCTAATATCTCGAGCTAAACCCTCATACTATTTTTTTCTCTTTGCATTTAAATTTTTGTCTTTACTTTATTAGTAATTTTCTATTTACAAAAACCAAACAAAAATCTATTTGTCTTTTATTTTCTTGCGTAATATCTTATCTAGCTTTATTATTTGCACTTGATAATTCGCATAAGTTCTCTCTAACCTTCGTAGTCTCTGAGGAACGAACCTTATTTATCATTTAAAACTTGCATACGTCCAGTAATACTTGCAGAACCGTGCTAGCCTAGGGTGTTTATTTGCGTTTATTTATCTATTATTTTATCACACCTTAGGCGACACCAAGTTTTTGGCGCCGCTGCCGGGGACTACATGTTTAGTCCTTGTGCATTTATTTAGTGCTTATATTCCAGTTAGTTCTATTTTACGCTTTTGTTTTTAGTTTTGTTTACAGATTTTTACAGATGGCAAGCCCAAGGATACTTGATTTTTCCGTCTCATTCAGAGTGCAACCACGAGGAATCCGCACTCCAGAAATCCAAGCCGCTAAATTTAGACCAGATTCAGGCATGATAGCGCAGTTTGTGAGTCATGGACAATTTAGCAGTGCTGCACAACAAGATCTGGTCCGATATATTAAAAAATTCATGCAAATCTGTGACGCTTATATCATAAAAGGCGTTACAAAGGAGCAGATGTATTACATTATGTTCCAGTTCTTCTTGACCGGAGGTGCAAGCGATTGGTACGTTACCCAATACCCTCACATTATTCCAGATTGGGAAAAGTTTCAATCCAAATTCCTAGACCGATTCTATCCGGTTAGTAGAATATTAAAAGATATGTTAGAGCTCAAACAACTTATGGAGGAAGACGGAGAAAGTTTTGGTTAAGCATGGTTACGTTTCAATGAGAAAAAGGCGAGATGTCCATTCCATATATCATCGCCATAATATTCTTTAAGCATGTTCTATGGAAGACTCAATGACGAGTCCAAGGCAAAAGCAGATTTGTTAGGAAACAAAGGTTTCGTATTATTAGATCCAGTAGAAGCTGAAAGAATTGTGGAAAAAGTTCTTGAGACCGAGAGAAGTTGGCCAAGTAAATCAGAAGAACAAGAAGAGACCTCAGAATCTCTGAAGCTCAAAGAATTAAACCAACAACTCAAGGAACTACAAGAACAAGCTCGAACAATAGCTAAGGTAAATCTAGTACATACTATACCTTTGTGTCCTGTTTGTGGATCAAGAAATCATGTGTGGAAAAAGTGTATGAATAATCCAGCTACAGTTTCTTTTATATCTCATCAAAGAAACCATTATTCTAATGGTTATTATCATCCTCAAGAAAGTTACGCTAGATATCAGCCCCCATAGAAGCGAAGTTGGGTCAGAAATCAAGAGACTTATTATCAAACTCAACCTCAATCCTATTATCAACCACAACCTATATATCAAGAAGCGCCAGTTTATCAAAAAAACGTATCAAGAACCACGGAAACATTCAATGCAACAAGCAAAACAAGAACAACCTTTGAGTTTGGATTCAACTATGGCTAAAATGATGAAATTAGTTGAAGAGAATATGAAGATGAGCTAGCAAAGACTTCAAACCCAGCAAAGGTAATTAAAAATCTCAAGCATACTCTATCACAAATGGCGAGTAGCAAAACAGGCCAAAAGGGCAACTCCCAAGTGATACTATTGCTCCTCAAGATGATGCTTGTCAAGCAGTTGAATTAAGATGTCGAAAACAATTACCTCCACCTAGAAGAGATCCAAAACCGACCTCTATTCCAGAAAAAGTGGTTGAAAAAACAATAGAAGATACGGTCGAAGAGGTAGTTGAACCAAAGAGTGTCCAAGAAAAGACACCAGAAAAGAATAAAGGCTCAATGGAAACTAATACACGCCCTCCTCCACCATACCCATCACGTGTCAAGAAAAAGGACAATGAAAAAGAATTCAAGAAGTTCCTTGACATGGTGAGCAAGCTAGATACTAATATTCCGTTTGTAGAAACTCTCAAGAGAATGCCGTAATATCTGAAATTCATGAAGGACATTCTTTCTAACAAACGAAGTATAGCAACTGGGGAAACAATTGGATTGCCAGTGGAGTTTAGTGCTATTTGTCAAAACAAGTTACCACCGAAGCTACAAGATCCCGGAAGTTTTACGATTCCCATTGGTATTGGAGACAGTTGGACCGGGAAAGCGTTATGTGATTTAGGCGCGAGTATCAATCTCATGCCAAAATCCTTGTTCGAGAAGCTTAATATAGGAGAGGTAGTACATACTTCTGTGGTATTACAAATGGAGGATCTCTCCCTCTCCCAACCAGTAGGTAAAATTGAAGATGTTTTAGTTAAAGCTGGTACTTTTATATTTCCTTATGATTTTATTATTCTTGACTACTACGCAGATAAGAATGTCCCCATCATCTTGGGTAGACCATTCTTATCCACGGAGCATACACTAATAGATGTTGAGAATGGTGAATTGATCATGAGGGTCCAAGACGAGCATGTACGATTCAATGTGTTTAAGGCTATGAAATTACCAGATTTGAAAGATGAATGTTTGAAAATAGATGTCATCGGAAAAATTACACAAGAGGTCTTTAATGAAGCAAGCTTGGATGATGATCTAGATGAAGCCTTAGAACTTGAATCACAAGAGGAAGAAGATAATACCACTGATGAAGTTGCTACATTAGGATCAAATATTCGAGAACAACTTCGAGAATCAGGTGACATTGAACCAATAAAGCAACCATCTATAAAAATGTCCACCTGTTCTCGAAGAAAAACCACTTCCAGACCATCTACGCTATGCATACTTAGGTATGAACAATACTTTACATGTTATTATTTCTGCTAACCTTTCAGGTCCTCAAGAAGATAAGCTACTTCGTGTGCTTCGCGCTAACAAAGAAGCAATTGGATGGACTATTGCCGACATCAAGAGAATTGGTTCTTCCGTTTGCAAACATAAAATTATTCTTGAGAACGAAGGAGGGCGGTCTATAGAGGGACAAAGAAGGCTCATGCCAGCTATGAAGGAAGTGGTAAGGAAGGAGGTAATCAAGTTATTAGACACGGGAATTATCTATCCGATTGCAAGCAGTGATTGGGTTAGTCCAGCGCAATGTGTTCCAAAGAAAGGAGGTATTACTATTGTCCTTAATGATCAAGGTGAAGCCATACCATCAAGA
Source organism: Nemophila menziesii (assembly GCA_029959085.1). Lineage (NCBI taxonomy): Eukaryota > Viridiplantae > Streptophyta > Magnoliopsida > Boraginales > Hydrophyllaceae > Nemophila > Nemophila menziesii. Next base: position 4,349,276 of record JARWIR010000024.1, read on the forward strand.
ACAGTTGTGGGGTGGCGAGTATGCATGGATTACCAAAGACTCAACAAGGCTACAAAGAAAGATCACTTCCCTTTACCATTCATTGATCAGATGCTAGACAAACTCGCAAGGAGAGAATATTATGGTTTTCTTGACGGATATTCCAGTTATTATCATATTTGTGTGGATCTCCTTGATCAACACAAAACAACTTTTACTTGTCTGTTTAGCACCTTTGCTTATAGAAGGATGCCGTTTGGTTTATGCAATGCACCTGCCACGTTCCAGAGGTGCATGATGGCTATATTTTGAGACATGATTGATAAATATTTGGAGGTTTTTATGGATGATTTTTCGGTGTTTGGAGATAGTTTTGATGATTGATTAAATAATCTTGAGAAAGTCCTTTTGAGATGTAGAGAAAAAGATCTTGTGCTTAATTGGGAAAAATGCCACTTCATGGTTCAAGAGGGAATTATGTTGGGACATAAAGTTTGAAGGCATGGGTGGAGGTTAATCGTGCTAAGATTGAAGTTATAAGAACCTTACCACCTCCAGTTTCTATGAAAGGAGTTAGAAGTTTCTTGGGTCACGCGGGATTTTACTAAAGATTTATTAAAGATTTCTCCAAGATCGCCAAACCGCTTTGTTCTTTACTTGAAAAGCATACTCCTTTTAATTTTAATGATGAATGTCTTCAAGCGTTTGTGACGATTAAAGAGAAGCTAGTCTCCACGCCAATTGTTATACCTCCAGATTGGAAAGCTCCGTTTGAACTTATGTGCGATGCAAGTGATCACGCAATGGGTGTTATGTTAGGGCAAAGGAAAGACAAGATCTTCAACACGATTTACCTTTAAAGCTGCCCAAATGAATTATACAATAACGGAAAAAGAGATGTTAGCCGTGGTATATGCTTTCGACAAATTTCGTTCCTATTTGATTGGGAAGAAAACTATTGTATACACGGTTCATTCAGTAATCAGATACCTCATGGAGAAAAAGGATGCTAAGCCGCGTCTAATCAGATGAGTACTATTTCTACAAGAATTTTACATAGACATTCGAGACCGAAAAGGATGCGAGAATCAAGTTGCTGATCATTTATCCTGGCTCGAAGGATCTGATGCCAACAAAGAACCATTATTGGTCAAAGAGGTATTCCCTAATGAACAACTTTTTACTATTAAAGATGTGTTTGTGCCTTGGTATGCAGATATAGTCAACCTCATCGTGAGTGGTGTGTTCCCTACGGACTTCAATCCACAACAAAGACAGAGGTTTAATCATAAAGCCAGACAATTCTTTTGGGACGAACCATACCTCTGGAAAATTTGCAGTGATCAAGTAGTCAGAAGATGCGTCCATGAGGGCAAAGTTGATAAGATCATAGCAAGCTGTCATGGCTCACCATATGGTGGTCACTTTAAAGGCGATAGAACTGCAGCTAAAATTCCTCAATCCAGTTTCTATAGGCCTACCCTAAACAAAGATTGTCATCATTTCGTCCAGTCATGCCAAAGATTCCAGTTCACTGGTAATATATCAAAGGGACGAGATGCCGCTCAACAATATCTTAGAAGTCGAAATCTTTGATGTATGGGGAATAGATTTCATAGGACCTTTCGTCACTTCCCATGGGAATATTTATATCTTGCTAGCAGTAGATTATGTGTCAAAGTTGGTGGAAGAAGTGCAAACACCAAGGAACGATGCTAAAACCGTCATAGAATTCCTAAAATCAAATATCTTTACAAGACATTGTACGCCATGTGTTCTAATCAGTGATAAAAGTACCCACTTCATAAATTCTAAGTTGAGAGCTATCCTTCGTAAGTTTGGAGTGACACACCGCACTTCAATCGGTTATCATCCACAAACTAAAGGTCATGATGAAGTTTCTAACCGAGAAATCAAATCTATTCTTGAGAAGACCGTGAATAAAACGAGGAAGGACTAGTCATTAAAGCTAGATGATTCTCTCTGGGCTTACCGAACAGCATTCAAAACACCAGTTGGGGCATCTCCGTATCGCATGGTCTATGGCAAAGCATGTCATCTACCTATTGAGATTGAAGCCCGAGCCTTCTGGGCTATTAAAACTCTGAATCTAAACCCAGAATTGGCCGGGAAACAATGGTTGATGCAATATAATGAATCGGAGGAATTTCGCTACCATGCCTATGAAAATTCGCGTCTCTATAAGGAAAAAACAAAGAGATGGCATGACAAACGAATCCGTCCAAATAACTTCGAGAGGGGACAAACAGTACTATTATACAATTCTCGATTCCCGAACTACCCGGGTAAGCTTAAATCCTATTTGGGAGGACCTTATATTGTTACAAAAGTCACACCTCATGGAGCAATTGAAATTGAACATCCAACCGAGCAAAAGACATTCATGGTGAATGGCCAGCGTTTGAAGTTATACCATGACAGTGGAGACTTTCTTCGAGAGGAGACAATCCATCTAGAAGAACACGCTTAGCCCGAGGTACACGTCTAACTCAAAGACGTTAAAAAAAGTGCTCTTGGGAGACACCCCTTGTTTTAATTGCTTTTTAGATTAGTTTTATGTTTTGTAGTGTATATTTCTAAGTTATTGTATATTTTCTTTCAAATGTGTTACAAGCTAATAGGAGAGAAAGGTAGTGTGTTATTGTGCAGGAAATGAGTTTGGGGTCAAGAAGGAAAATTTGGGAAAAATCTGTTCCACTGACCGGTAAGCCGGTGGGGAAACACGAGCCCTCGGGTTGGTGGACTCGGGTTCTTTGCCGAGAGCGTGTCCAAGAAAAAACAAGTGCATCGGTATGCCGCCTAGGTGACCGGTATTGCCGGTCAGAGGAAAAACGCATGCCCTCGGGTTCCACGACTCGGGTATTTTGACGAAGCATTATTTTTTTTAAACAGCGCACCGGTAATGCCGCTCAGGTGACTGGTATGCCGGCCAGAGGAAAACACGAGGCCTCGGGTTCTTGATTCGGGTTCATTGCCGAGACTAACAAAAGGAAGATCTCCAGCACCGTTATGCCGCTCAGGTGACCGGTATGTCGGTCCGATGGAGGTTTTGAAGAGTTTATTTCCAAATCCACTTCTTACCTTATTAAGAAGTAACCCTAGCCTCTCCAACACGAATTTTTCAGACCCAAACATTATAAATAGACCTTGAAGCTTGATTATACCTCCACAACAAACACAACAACATCAATAATCCTCTCCTCCTTCTTCCATAAACACATATTCTTCATCAAATTCATCACACTACACCATATAACACCATCAAGATCATCAAGCTATCAATAATTCTTCCAAGAATCGTCAAGAAACCTTCCTTCTATCATCAAATCCAAGCAAGAAACTCAAGCCACACCAATCTTTCTTAACTTTATTCCATCCTTGGTGTAACTCGAGTTGTGGGTTAATCAAACATGACAAACAGAACAGATGCTATGGATTATAAGAGGACATTTTCAATCCTAGGGAAGAACAAAAATTTGCCTCGAGCCACAGTTGAAAGGACTATCAATCTTGATGAGCCTATTGAAAAGAAACCAAAGATAGAGGCACCAGCACAACCACTACGCAAGAGATTAACAGCTAGGATGACTGTACCATCAAGGCCCAAAGAAAAGACACAAATTCAAGATCAAGGTTCTTCTTCTTCCTCTTCATATCAGAATAATTCTTGCATACCCACATGGGAAATCAAATTGAAACATGAAGTCAATCATATAAGAAAAGAAAACAAAGCACTCTCGGAGGAAATTGCAAAGATTAATCAACAATTGGGTGAAGTAACTGAGACCTTGGATATTTATAACTATTCTTCTTCTTCGGAGGAAGACATGATGGATCTTTATGGTCAGGTACCCCGTTCTAATTCTTCTTCTTAATTGCTTGTATGCATTAGGTAGTTTACTTTAGTTTAATTTTAAATTTTATTTCTTTATTGAGTCTTTTTCGAGTCGTGGGGACACGGCTCACTTTTGAGTTGGGGGTGGGGATTCATTGTCCTCATCTTCCTTTTTGTTTTTGCATAAAATTTAAAATTTTTGGGTTGAAATAGGCATAGAATATGATGAAAGTACCTATTGAGCATGATTTAATTAGGTCAATGATAGTAAGTAGTATGTTTTTGAAAGATGTCATAAATAGGTTTAATATGCATGTATGAAAACAGGAAATAAAAGATAGAAAAGTTAATGAGAAATGCTAAGAAGTCATGTTGAAACTTAGGGAGAGTTATTTGGTGTGTAGAACATGATGTTTGAAATTAGTTGAAAACCCACTTGTCTATGAACTAGTAGTGAAAAAGTAACAAAATCCGGTAGTTAGAAAAATAAATATGGTAGTTCTTTCATATTGAAGCCACTTGAAGCCTTTTAAGCTTTCTCACCCTTTTATTTGATATTTGTTATTATTTATCCGTCTTAGACCCTATGAGCCTTTATAAAGACTTTTTATTAACCACATTATAAACCATACCCCTTAGTTTGTAGGACTTATCTATATGACCCGCACTCGAATCGCAAAACCCGAGACAAGTTGTTTTTAGAGCTTGAGTTTGGGGTGGTGGGTTTCATCATTAGGGAACATTGGGTTTGGGAAATTGTAATTGTGATTTTATTGATGATGAAAAAGTTATTATTGTAACCCTTTGCCGAGGTAATAGTGAATGAAAAAGGTGAAAAGCATGAATTGAAAAGAAAAAATTATATGAAAAAATGGCATGATATCATGAACATCAAAAAGAGAGTCATAGATATACAAAAGAAAAAAATTGATATGAAAAGAATATATATTCGGACCGGCAATGTGGAATTTGTATATCATCAGGAAAAGGTTTTATTTGGGATGATTGGGGATGCACATCAAAAGCATCATAAATTGGGTTGAGTGAGAACATCTTCGAGTGAAAACTCAAGCTCTAGGGCGATTCATTGATGGAATGTGAGGAGAGAGCCAAAAGCTTACTTTTCATTATCCAAATATACCACACCGTCCCTAAGCCCCGTTATAACCATAAAGACCTTAGGATTTTTAGCTACTTGATGGAGAAACAATTGAGCTATTAGGTTGTAGGTAAGTGGACCATTGGATGCTATATAAGGACCTATGAACAACCTATAGCCATTAGCACAAACTGAGTTGAGACCTCTCCTTCTGGCATTGCGAATTAATCTGGACTTGAAATTTATGGATTGTTGATTAAGTGTATATTAAGAATACGTGTGCATTATTTCTTTGGCATTACTACATGAGACTTTTTAGATATATTGCTCTAGAATCTTTCATTGTGTTCTGTTCTTATTCTCCTCCTACTTCTTCTTCTTGTTTATTTGACTACCCTATCGTTCTTTATTTTTATTGTATCGGGACGATACAACTTTGAGTTAGGGGTCTTGATGTCTCCCCATTTGTGATGATTTAATCTATCTTGGAGACACAATTTTAGGTGTATTTATTAGGATATAGGTCGATTTTCTCATGATTTAGTACACTTTCCTATTTTGTGTCATGCTTTATTTATTTATTATTTTAGAGCATATTGGGTTTAATTGTTTATTTAGTATGAAGCTTTAAAGATATATGGCAATTAATTAGATTCCAAGTTAATTCTAAGAGATAAGGGAAAGATGATAAATATGGAAATTGGAGATAAAGGTAAGAAATATGAAAAAGGAAAAGATAAAGTTGCCAAATAAATCTGAATTTCAGCAGCTACGAACCTAAAAGTGATCATAACTCAAGATTGGCTAGGAATTTAGAATAATGATCTACATCAAATTTAAAGAGCTTTCCGAGGTGATCAGTTTCGACTATTGGACGCGTCAAACGGATAAGTATTGAATCAGTTACGGTCAAAATAAAACAACATCAAAATCTTACCTTTTCTATATTTTAGGGTTATGAATTTGAGTTGGACTTGGAGTCCAATACCTATCTTATACTCCAAGAAACGTTTTATGGTTTCATATACCCTATAAATACACCCTCTTATCAGAAGAAACACATCATTGGCCAAGTCTTAAGCCAAAAGGAAGCTTACAACACAAGAAGAGAAGTCTGGATAGGCTGTGCATCAATTATGTCTTCTTCAACCTTTGATTTTGTAATTTCTTTCTTTTCTTCCATTAGTATGAACTAATTTATTTTTATCTTCAGATTTATCATATATGTATGAACCCTAGACTTGTTTACACGTCTATCTAATTTGGGATACCTTCGTATTTAAATTGAATTCATGTTTTATTTCTCTATTTATGTGTTTGATTCATTATCTGTTTTACTTGCAGTGTACAACGTATAGGATTATATTCATAGTAGTTAGATATTCAATATCTAAGGCCTATTTAACTATGGAAACAACACATGACGTCTAGTGTAAGGATGGTCCGACAACCCAGCGGATCTAGATAGTCATTATGGTTTGGTGTTATCATCCTTTATCAATTGTAGGAAAAGTTTGCTTAGGACCCTTATTGACACAGGTTAACCCTATTTTAAACTACCTAGCACAATTGAGGTCAATTATTGTAATACTACATGATTCACCCTTACATGTTTAGAATTGACAAGACTAGTGGGGGTTACTTGCTAATATCTCGAGCTAAACTCTCATACTATCTTTTTCTCTTTGCATTTAAATTTCTGTCTTTACTTTATTAGTAATTTATAATTTACAAAAACCAAACAAAAATCTATTTGTCTTTTATTTTCTTGCGTAATATCTGATCTAGCTTTATTATTTGCACTTGATAATTTGCATAAGTTCTCTCTAACCTTCGTAGTCTTTGAGGAACGAATCTTATTTATCATTTAAAACTTGCATACGTTCTGTAATACTTGCAGAACCGTGTTAGCCTATGGTGTTTATTTGCGTTTATTTTTTATTATTTTGTCGCACCTTAGGCGACACCATGAACCAATAAAAATGGGGGTTTACATTGATCAACTTGATGGATTAGCATGTGTGGCTTTCACCTATGAAATCATTACCCTCTTTTGTTTCAATTGTGGGCACCTTGGTCATAACAAAGTTGCATGTAACACTTCAATGGTGAGACCGCGCTGGAATGACGACTCTGCAAGATTCTTCAACTGGACTAAAGAATTAACTATGAGAAACGAAGACTGTGTATTACATGTTATGTGCAAGCGAGATCAATGGAGGAATTTTGATGAAGTGATAAGATTATATCCATTTAGAAGACAAGATGGTGGTTCTACGCTGGTAACAGTGATATGTTCTCTAACATTCATTTTGGTTCAATTTCTATTCCTGTTCAGAATAGGAAAAGTGATGACAAAGGAGATGACAGAAAAACCGAAAGCGAGAAATCTCGGACATTATGGAAAATAATTTTAGTAAAACTTTGATAGACCTGTCAAACTTCTGAAAAAAGGTATCCTGCAATTTTCAAAAAAAATTTGTGAAGAACCGGGAGATGTGGGAATGAGCATCATAGTCAACAATCAAACCATTAACGAAGTGTTACATGCTAGGGAACTCGATATTGATGATATGTACCGTAAGTTCACCAATGATGTTGTTTATGACAAAGAAGGCCTATGTTCTTCTTCTGCTAACTTAACTCTTCCACCTGATCAAGCTATTGAAACTGGTTTTAATTCAAAATCTTGTGAAAAAACGATTGATCTACCTAATGTGGGCCCTTCTTCAGATCCACCCAAAGAGGTGAACATTATGACTGATTGTGTTAATAACTTTCAAACTTTGAACCAAGGTAAGAGTGTTATGGTGTACGATGATTTTGAAGGTAATTCTTTTGAACCGGATGAGGAGTCCTATAATTCACTATCTATTCATGAAAGTCAATTCGAGAGGGAAGAAAATGTGACGAAGCAGAAATTGTTCTCAAACCCTAGAATCCGAGTTTTTAGCCCGAAAGAGAAATTCACATGGCCTAAGTACCTCAAAAGGAAAATGGCTCCGGCTCCTATGCAAATGGGAAGAACAAGCAAAATTAAAAAATTTAATAAAAATTATTTCAACATCATGCGACGTCGTATAAATGATATGCACATTTTTGTTGAAGAACTTTACACCAGTTTCTATGACATTAAAGATCAAATTTTAAATGTCAATGTGGGTAATGATGTCATAGTTCGGTAGAAAATAATTTCGAAGAGACTCGTCAAAACCTTTATTTTTATAAGGGTTTAGATTGTGAAGGGCGTTTGTGTGGTGTATCTAGTGGAAACAGTAGTTCTAAAGAGGTAACAAGTACCTGGGGCTTCCCCGTGATGGAAAACTTACCTTGGCGGCCTATCCCTTTAATAAGGCCGGGGTTGAAGGATAATCTGATGGTTCAGAATAATGGAGGGGCGAGGGAACCCAAGACAAATAAAATGTTCAAGTCCCTAGTATCTAAGTATCAAATTTCCATTGCTTGCTTATTAGAGTCTAAACTTAGAAGTAAAAGTCTTGTTTCAATAATTCGCAAGTCGTAGAACCCAAAGGAGGATAGTTTATGTCTGAGGGTATACTTATGTTGTTGTGGAATGATTATGTCAAGCTAAGAGTTGTTAACTCTTCGCCATATTTTGTAATCTCTCGAATTGATGAATCTAGTGAATTTTCTTAGTATCTTGTTTGTATCTACGCACCAACCAACGATATTGATAGACAAAACCTTTAGAACTCTATTACTTCTTGGTATGCTAAGGTTAATTTTCATACCCTCTTTATTGGTGATTTCAACGATATATCTAAAACTTCCGAGAAGCAAGATAAAATTGACCCGAATTTTGATGGAATTATTTGATTTAACGAATTCATAAATAATAATTACTTGGTTGATCTTCCGAGTAAAGGTTGTTTCTTTACCTAGAGTAGTAAAATAAAAGGGGAGGATACTGTTAAAGAAAGATTAGAACGAGGACTTGTGTATACTTCATGGTGTAATTCTTTCCCCGAATTTCTCTCTCCAAGTTTCTCCGGCAATTTGATCATACCATTCTCCTCTCATTTTAATTAAAGACTCATCTAAAGCAAGTTATAATAAATATATTATGTTTGAATCCCGTTGGATTGAAAATGCCCAATGTAAAGAGGTGGTCAATAATGCTTGGTAAATTTTTCATAATATTGATAATATCCAAGATTTTTGTTTAAAGAGAGACGCTATGTGTCTTGCACTCACCTGTTGGTGTAAGAAACCCTTTTGTAATAACATGAAATTAATTGATAAATATCAGGAAGAGTGAACTCAAATTCAGAATGATATCTCATCTACCAAAATCTAGGAATAAGAGAAATTATTATATGATAAATTGGATGATATGTGGAAACAAAAAGAATATTTTTGGGAAGATAGAGCTAGGACCTCTGGATTAAAAAGGGTGATAAAAATACCAGATATTTCTATGCTTCTATTTTAAATTTGAGAAAAATTAACCATATACCTAATTTAGAAAAAGAATACGTTTCCGAGACTGATGACTGAACTGAGATCAACAATATTATTCATGATTACTACTCTAATCTTTTCATAGATAAGCTGGTTCCAAATGCGACAGAAGTTGCTAATATCATCCCATACAAAATAACCTCTCTCATGAATGAAGCTATAACGGGACTTCCCGATATTGAAGAAGTTAAAAATGTTGTATTTAGTATGTCGGGATCTAAAGCACTAGACCCAGATAGACTTCTTGGTAATTTTTATCAAGAATATTGGGATATTATCAAAGACGGCGTTTTTAAGTTGGTACAAACTTTTTCAAATACAACACCCCTCTTAACAAGTTAAATGATACCCTTATCTCGCTCATCCCGAAAGGTGATTTCCAAGAAACCATAGCTAATTTTAGACCGATTGCTTGTATCAATTTTAGTTATAAAATTATTGAAAATATCTTGTCCCTCATACTCCATCCGTACATGGATGATAGTATCTCCATGACTCAATCAACATTCACCAAAGGAAGAAGTATCCAAGACAATATTCTTATTACTCAAGAGGTTTCTTTTTTCCTAATAAATACAAGGAAATTTAAGAAGAACTATGATGCAGTTAAAATCAATACGACTAAGGCTTACGATCAAGTCAACTGAAACTTTCTAATTAAGACGCTTAAAAATCCCGGTTTCTGTGATAAATGGACGGGCTGGATGTTTAATTGTATCTCCTCAGTCTCTTTTCAAGTTAAAGTTAATGGTCAGATATTAGAAAAAAATTCTCCAAGTCAAGGTATCAGACAAGGCGATCCTCTTTCTCTACTTCTGTTCTCCTTGCTTACAGAAAGCCTTATTAGCCTGATTAACTATCAATGTAGAGAAGACACTATTAAAGGAATTTCAATTTCCAAGAACTGTCCCAGACTCACGCATTTACTTTTTGTTGATGATGTTCTATTCTTCATTGATATTGAAAATAATGAGATTGAAGCCTTCAAGGAAACTCAGTTTAAATTTTGTCAAGCTTGAGGTCAGAAAATTATTTTTTCTTAAATCAACCATTTTATTTAGTAATGGCACTCCAGATACGCTTTGTGATGAAATTTCTCAAACACTTGATATTACTAAAACCAATTTTTTTGGTAAATATTTGGGAATCCCTTTCTCCCTTAAATGTGCTAAATCGGAGAATCTCAATTATATTAAAGATCGGCTTTTATTTAAATCAGCTAGCTAGAACTCTAATCTCTTGTCGGATGGCGGTAAATAAGTTCTCATTAAAGCAGTATTACAAGTAATTCCCGACTATGCTATGTCAATCTTTGAATTTCCCAGAACCCTTTGTAAGAAACTCTTTGGAATTATTTCTAACTTCTGGAGGGACTCAAATATCAAGAAAATGATTCATTGGGTGCCTTGGAAAAAGTGGCTAGATCTAAAGCTATTGGTGGAATTGGTTTCTATGATTTCCAAAAAATGAACGTTTCTCTTTTGGCTAAACAAGCATGGAGAATAGTTAATAATCCAAACTCTATGGTCGCAAAAGTTTTTAAGTGTATTTATTCTCCAAACTCTAGATTATTTGATGCTAAATTATCAAAAAAAAGGTCTTGGAGTTGAGACAACATCTATAAAGGCATCCAATTCATAAAACAACACTCTAAATGGCAAATCGATAACATTGTCAATACTAATATTTGGGATCACAACTAGATCGGAAATGGTTTTACTCCTGACAAACCTACTGAATGTAACATTAACTGGGTAACACAACTTTTTAACGATAATATGACCTCATGGAATATTAGTTTGTTGAAGGAACTCTTTCTGACAAATATTTATAATGAAATTTTGAAAATTCCTATTATGCTATTAAATGAGGAAGACAAATCAATTTGGCCGATGGCTAAGGATGGAGTTTATTCTACATAATCAAGTTATCATACCCTTATTAATAATGATATGAGAAGTGAAGCTCAATGTTCAAAAGAATGAGAGAAAAACAATAGTCAACCCTGGAATATTATTTGGCACTTCAATGTCCTATAGAAAGTTAGAGCCTTTGGTTGGAAAATTTGTTATGGTGCTTTTCCTACCAAACACAACCTCTACACTAGAAAATATGCTCAGGATGATCAATGTGAGTGGTGCAAATATGAAAAGGAAGATATTGAAAATCTCTTTCTAAATTTTCCCTTTAGTATGTGGTCTAGGTAAACTCAAAAATGCAAATTAAAATCGACAAGGATGTCAAGCATAACATGGGAAATTGGATCATGGAGACTATTGATCAATATGCTTATAATGGATGGGATATAAGAGAAATAACGTCTTACTTACTTCTCACAATTTGAAACATCTGATAATCAAATATGAAAGGTTTATATGAAAATAAAGGATGGAACATCAGAGAAATTACCTTTAATGTCAATACCACTATCAATGACTCTCATAACCAAGAATAATAAACCAACATCAGATGTCAATCCCATCGAAACCGATTCAAATGCTACGAGTAATAATAACCTCTTCTTTTGGATGACTAAGATTGTGTTTGGCTTTGTGATGCTTCTTTTATCAAAGAATGAGAAACAGGTATCACATCCATTGCTGTTAATACTGAGGGTCTCATTACACATAAAATTTCTAAAAGATGTTTCGTGAGAAGCCCTATTGAGGGCGAATGTTGGGTCGTCTTACTATCTATGAGACATGCAGCTTACATCTACCTTTAGAGTTGTTCTTTTTACTCCGACAACCTTGAGATTATTCAATATATTTCAAAAAAAAATAGGTCTTCGATGGCAGATCTAACCAACCATTGCCGAAATGAAGAGTTGGCTTATTAATTTTCTTACATGGAATGTCAAATATATATTAATAGATCGTTTAACTGTATAGCGGATGCACTGGATAAATGTACCTGGTAATTTCCTTAACCTTATGTATAATAACTTTTCTATTTTAATTTTTCCTCTTTGACAAAAACATAAAATAAAAGAATGTCGCAACTAAATTAAGAAAAATTATAATTTATTTCTAGAAACAAAGTAATAGGTTTACAAGTCATATGAAATCAATTCATAATTAATTGTCTAGCAATTTATATTTATGCTAAAATAAATATTTTGGTAGATCATACATATATATATCTTCCTCTTATTTATTTTTTTGTTTGACTTACAATACTATGGAAAAATGAATTTATGACCAATATTATATTTTTAGATAAGACTATAACGATATTAAAATTTACAATGGTAAATTTTTATACATATCATTCACTTCAGGGTGATGGTTTGAGTCATTTGGCCGTAATGATAAATTTTTTATCAAGAGTAGTATATCTTTTATGAGAATATATGACGTTCAAACATTAGATTTTTCCATTTTATTAAAATTGGATGGAGTTGAACTCACTCATGTATTTCAAATGAAATTGTATATGACTTTATTCATAGTTTTCTTAAAAGATTAATTCTTCGTGTGTTTAATCACATATGACTTTTTTTACAATAGGATATATAGTATATAGATCATAAATTATTTGATGATTGAAATTTAATGGTTGTATTAGGATTATAAAGAAATATATTGTTTGATTATTTTTCCCAATTTATAAAGAATGTGAATTTTTTATCAAATTTGTAGAGAAAATTGCTAATATTTCAAAATACAATTACTTTTCACACAATTTGAATTAGATAATGTATAATATATCAAATCGAAGATCTCGACGAGGGACACAAAAACCAAATAAATCTGTCTTAAAATAAAAATGTATATTGCACGAATATCGAAGTGCAAAATTCTACCAAAATAAAAAATATATTTTTCGTGGCTTTTCAGATACGTTTTCTTTTTTACTTAATTAAAAACATAATATTACCATTATATAAGTATAACATACATATACAACTTGTGTATATGCCTTATATGAATAACAGATTGATGGGTTATGTGATTAAATAATATTCGCATAAGATACATATATAAATATGCTCTATATTTTATTTATAGGTTATGCATATATTTATTATAAAATAAATATACATTTTTTGTATATACCCTATATATGATTTACTATTTGTGAAAAAATCACTTTATTTTTATTTAGTATATTGAAGATTTGAATTGATACAAGTATAATTGTATGAATACCATAATTTTAATTAGAAATTGATTACTTAAAGATATTACAGTAAAAAGACTATGGAGATACAGAGAAAGAAAAAATATCGCCTGATTGATTATCATAGAGTGTAATGTATTGTTTGGATTCATTTTTTTAAAAGAAAGGAAAAGAAATGATAGTAATAAAATTTCTTTTTCTTTGTTTGAATTCGTTTTTTAATTAAATGAAAGTAATTCAATGGATTGCAGAATCCTTTCTTTTCCTTTAAAACGTCAATTATTTAATCCTTCCATTTTGGAGTCATTTCAAAGGAAAGGAAATGATTATTTTTTTTAAATGTAACAACTAACCTTATAATTTTAATATATAATATTTTTACATAACACAAAAAAGGTATAAAGATATTTTTGTGTAAAATAATTATTTCTTTTTCTTTAATAATGTGAATCCAAACAAGTGATTCCTTAATCAATTACTTTCTTCTTTTATTAAATTTTTATAATCCAAACACGGTTATCACTTTCCTTTCCATTCCTTTAATATTTTTATATTCATATCATTTCCTTTCCTTTGATAAACTGAATCCAAACAATGCATAAGGTACATAGTAGACTCCTAATTATAGATAATAAGTAACTATAAACCCTAGTTTTTATGGGTTTGACTGCAAGTCCATGGAATTGAATGAATATCCATATATGGGATTATAACAAATATAAAATCTTTGAATTGTTCTAAGAAGCGCTAGGCACTACTAGGGCGGTCGCGCACCTTTGAGCGCCTAGATAGATAGACGACCCATTAACCGGAATTTAGGCGATTTTAACCTAAAACAATTTGTATATTATTTTATATTAAATATATATTACTAATACATTGATTTGAATAATATTTGAATCTTACTATATTTAAATTAGATTAATTTAACATAAATTCCATATAATTAACTATAAAATAATAATAATTTATTATTATTAATCTAAAAAATGACCAATTCTAGGATTCTAAACTTGAAATTCAAAAATTATACTTTATTCTTTTCCTGCGCGTTTAGTAACTTAAGTAATTTTTGTTTATATTTTACTTATGTGTTGCGTTGGATTAGATTAAATTAGTTATTTACGGGCTAGCATGGGCATCTCCAGCAGTAGAGTTAAAGCTATCTGCATCTGCAAATTTTGCAAATTAGCCATCTGCAAAAAGAAAACCCTTCTCCAGCGGTAAAGGCATTGTTGCCTGTAAAATACAATTCACTTAAATTTGCTATAGTAAATCTCTATCTTTGCAGATTTAATGTACACTTTGCATTTAATATACTGAACAAAAAAAAAGTAAAATTCAATCCCAAATCATCAACGGTAACTTGTACTTTATATACTCCTTGCAGAAAAATTCAATCTCAAATCATCAACGGTAACAAATAAAAAATTACAACGGCTCTAATCTTCAATTGCTATATATACCCCTTGCATAAATCCAAAAACCATATACAAATCTATTCAAAATCAAAATTAAAGAATTCCAATCTACCTTTTTACGTTGAAAATCAAGCAAAAAAAAGGTATTTCTTTTACTTTTCTGATCTTGTGTAACTTCAGTGAATTAGGATAGAGATCTAATTTGAAGAGTAGAGGAGAATCAAATGGAAATAAATTCCAGGCTTTGGCCGTGGATGAAATCTGTGGATAGAATCGTGGCTAGGTTGGTTTGAGAATTTGGAGCGATGCAAATTTTTTGTCTTTGAAATTTGGTTCTGAAGCTAGGCCATCGATCTTATGTATATATAATGGTTTTAGTTCTCAATGGGTAGGGTAGATTAAGTGCCCGTTTGGGATTGTTTTTTAAAATAATCACTTAAAGTGATTTTAGGTCCATAGTAATATTTTAGACTCTAAAAATCACTTTTAGGAAAAGCACTAGAGCCCGTTTGGAAGTGCTTATTTTAGAGTAAAAAAGCGCTTTTAGAACAAAATTCAAAATTTAAAAAAATTATTAAAAATAATTTTGAAAATTAAAATTATTTTAAGTGCTTTTTCTAAAAAGCACCTATTTGGTGCTTCTCAAAAAAGTGCTTTTCAAAGTTAAAAAAACTCTTAAAATGCTAAAAACACTTTTAAGTGCTTCTCTAAAAAAGCACTTCCAAACGGGCACTTAGATTAATGATTATTAAAATAATCACTTAAAGTGATTTTAGATGTCAAAATATTTTTTAATATTTTTTACAAATATTTAAATTTTAATCAAAAAGCGCTTTTAGCTCTAAAATAATCAATCCCAAACGGGCTCTAAGTGATAATGGTTTTAGTTTATAATGGGTTGGGTATATTAAGTTATTGGGTTTTAGAAAGTGAGTTGGGCTAAAAAGTTTAGTGGGTTTGATAATTAGAAAATAGTAGGATTAGTGATTTCCATTTTTTAGTATATTTATTTACAAATTGTTAATTTAATTAATCATAGGTTTTTCCTATTTAGTAGATAATAGGATTATTTATATTTTTTCCTTAATTAATTGTTAATTTCTAATATATTTATATATTTATTTTGTACAGGTATGGAATATGAAGGGTGGAACAGTCAACAATAAGAAACTTTCAATAATATAACTAATGAAAGCATGCCGATACCGGAAAGTGCTAGTCAGGTACCGGAAAGTCCTATTCCTTCACCCAGGCAACCAAGAAAAAACAAGTCTCAACGTAAATCAAACTATTCAGACGCAGAAGACAATCTATTATGCAAAGCGTAGATCAAACACTCTAATGATCCATCCAATGGAACTGATCAAACAGGGCAATAATATTGGTCACGAATCGAGGAGGAGTTTAAGCTAAATCCAGTTTCAGATAAGGTGAGATCGGTTAAATCGCTTACTACACGAATGGGAGTGATAAAGAAAACGTTGTCAAAATGGAACGAGAGTTATATGAGCATTGTAAGATTAAATCAGAGTGGAAAAACATAACAGAATCGGGTAATTTATCTCTTGATTAACAATATTATAATTATGTATATTTTACTTTGACTATAATTTGTCCACCTTTTTATGTAGATTGAGGACGCCCAAAAAATGTTTAGAACCCTAAACGGAGTTGACTTTAAGTGGTTTCGCTGTTAGGAAATCTTGAGAGACGAGCCAAAGTTTTCGAGTTATGATGCTACACAACAACACAAGACGAAGCAAGCAAAAGCCCGCAAAACACCAGAACCATGTATAGATTTAGGAGAAGATGGAGATGATGATGATGATGATGATGATGATGAAGATAGCGAAACGGTTCCCATCCCTGTTAGACCACGTGGTAGAAAAGCAGAAAAACTTTTACGTGGTAAGGGAAAAGCAATTGACGTTGAAGACGAGGGTTGGAAACAACAATTTATTGGTCTCAAGAATATGCACCATCAGGAGAGGTTGGCCAAGCAAGATCGAGATCGAGAGGACAGAGAAAGGTACCGACAAGAGGATTTTATACAAGCAAATATGGTACACAAGGAAGCGATACGAGATCGAGAGACCCGTGAAAGGCACCGACAAGAGGATCACGATCTAGCAGAAATTGCACAAGAAGAGGAGACTATGAGTAAGAATTTATCAGTGATGACGCCGGCAGTAGCACATTTCTGGATGATTAAACAACAAAATATTTTAGCCAAATATAACATTAAAATGTAATTTAGATTTAAATTAATGTAACTTTTATGCTATTTAATTGAACGTAGACTAATTTCAATTTTATTTTTATCCTTCTTTCATTTTTTAAAATTTTAAGTCAAAATATATCAAATTTAAAATAAAACACTTGCATAAAAAGAAAATGGATTAACCAACACCCTTAAGGATACAAATCACATAACATCAATTACACCAATTACAACTGCAAGTTACATCAACACTAAACATTTCCACTGTAAACTCCAGATGTGTGCAACAAGATATTCTTGTAGATCGCGGTGGGCACCCTTATTGCGCATATTAAGTGTCTTATCAATGAACGTTGTAAGTACCTCTGTGTCACTCCTTTCAACGGTCACATGTGTACTCCCTTCAAGATGCTCGTAGTTATAATCTATGTCGTGTTTATCTCGCTCATCTTCAATGATCATATTATGCATTATAATGCATGTTTTCATGATCAAACGCAACGTTTCAACGTCCCACATACGTGCTGGTCCACGCACTATAGCAAAACGAGCTTGTAATACACCAAATGCACGCTCGATATCTTTACGAACAATTTCTTGTTGCGTGGCAAAGAATTTGTTAGCACGACCGAGACAATTACTTGCTGGTATAGTTTTGACAAACACTGGCCAATTGGGGTATATTCCATCTGCTAGGTAATAGCCCATAGTATAGTTATGTACATTTATGGTAAAACTCACCGGAGGAGCCCGATCTTCGACAAGTGGTTGGAATATATCTGATACCTGCAAAACATTTAGATCATTATGTGAACCTGGCATTCCAAAAAACGCATGCCATATCCAAAGGTCTTGTGAAGCCACTGCTTCTAAAATAATAGATGGATCTGGGTGATGACCGGTATATGCTCCATGCCATGCAGTTGGGCAATTTTTCCATTTCCAGTGCATACAATCTATACTTCCCAACATGCTAGGGAAGCCTCTTTGTTCATTAATCTCTAAAAGACGCGCAATATCCTCCTCGTTTGGAGATCTCAAATATTTTTCAGAGAATATATCATCCATTGCCTTAACAAACCTTCTCAAACACAATATGGTAGTGGATTCTCCAATACACACATACTCATCCACCGCATGAGCAGCAACTCCATAGCACAACATTTTGAAAACAGCAGTCACCTTTTGTAACGTAGTTAAACCCCAAACTCCAGCAGCATCTTGAGTGTGAACAAAGTATTCATCATATGATGAGACGGCATTCATAATATAGGTGAATAACTTGGTGCTCATGTGAAACCTCCTTCGGAAAATGTGCTCTGGATACACGGGAGGTTCTGCAAAGTAATCACGGTAAATTCTTAGATGGCCTTCCGATCTATCACGGTGAATAGTAATACGCCCCGGGGTAGAACCTCGACGTTCCTTTTGTTGTTGCTTCTTGAGGCGTTCCTCTTCCACAAGACATACAAAGGCTATATCGTCATCATCTTCACTTGAATCATTATAAACAAAAACTAAATGGTGGATAATGACTCATAGTTAAACGAAATTTTTTGTGAAGTGGAATGTATTGAAAGTGTGAAGGTTGTGGTGGATATGAAGGAATAAATGTCTTCATTTATAGATTAGAGATAATGATCGGACGTCAAAGATCGAAGATAAAAGATCTCATCCAACGGTTGATGTTAAGATAAAAGATTTTTGAAATTGATAAGAATAGAATGGATGTTATTGAAGGTAAGATCTTGTATCCAACTGTTAGTACAGATGAAAATATATTGTATAAAGACAATAATTGAATGAGATTTTAAGAAACTATCTTGATCGAATAAATTTTATTTTAGTATTAAAAAAATTATGTATACATAAAATAATTGAACGAGAGTAAATTAATTTATATTATAAAATTCTTTTATTTCAAATCTACAATAATTGAATAATATTAACTTAATTTATTTTTAAATAATATATAATTTTTTTATACTAATTACAAAAAAATTAACACTAATTAATTTTTATTAGAAAAATTTAATTAAGGTAATTTCATAATTAAATGGTTTTATAATATAAAATATATAAAAAAATTAAAAATAAAAATAAATCATAAAACTTTTCTCTATTATGCAAAACAACACTAAAGTTACTATCTCCAACAGATACAATATTTTTGCAAATTTACTTTTTGACTCTCTATTTTGGCAAAATACTATCTCTATTTTGCCAAACCACTAAAGATGCTCTTAGGGTTAGGTAACCATTAATCCGATTGATTGGTTTATTAATTAGATTATACGCTGACGAACCTTCTAGCCACCTTCTAAAAAAAATTAGATAGATCGCGGTTTAAAATGCCTAGACAGAACACAGTCTTATTTTAAAACACTGTATATTTGAAATAAATAATATAAAAAGATTGCAACTAAAATGAATTGGTACTAGCTTACTAGCTAGACGTGAAATAAACTAAAAATTGGGTGGTTATAATTGAATGATGAAAATCTCCTTTTGATGTCCAAAAAAGAAAATCTCTTTTCAATTCCCCAACAGTCTTTTCATTTTATGGATCTGGATTCTATACCTTCCTAATTTACAAATTTTCTCAATACATCTAGTGATAAAACATAACTTTGTTATATATGTGTTTTTTCTTTTATTCTTTTTTCTATTCTAAGTTTTAATTTATTTATTTTTTGGTCCGTCCTTCTAAGTTTTAAATGTTATTATATATATTATACCGTTTTAGTTGAGGTTGGTGAACCAAAAGTTTGAAAAAAAATAAGTCTTACTTTAATGTTTTTATATTTTAATTTATTTAGAAAGAATTATTATTTATATTTTTTTAGTTAAATATTTTTTAACTTTACTTTTTTTCTTTCTTAGTTTCAATTTATATATTTGAATGATAATACACGGCAATATTTATAATGGTTGATCAAATATTGTAAAAAAATATAGTTTTAATATTGATTTAAATAGTTATATATTAATTAGAATTATATGTAAATATAATGAAATGTTTTTTTTATTACTGAAAATTGAAAAAAGAAATGAATTAATTAGAAAAAATTGAACTGGATGAAGTAAGGGAGTTGTTGAAGTAAAATTAACTTTAAGAGTAATATTCTAATTGAGTAATGATTTATACCACCCAAATTCATACCACCCAAATGTCATCCAATGACATGACGTGAATTGATTGGTTACAAATTGTTAATGCATTTATTTTCTTGATTTGATTAAAGATTTGTAACCAATCAATTCACGCCACGTTATTGGATGACATTTGGATGGTATGAATTTAGGTGGTATATATCACTACTCATTTTGAGTTAATTAGAAAGAAGATTTGTAGATATTTAAATTAAAAGTTGTGTAATATATATAGCCTAATTGCATTCTTTATAATAGGAATACTTTTGAATGATTATTTTGGTGTATTCAACTTTGAGCTCTAGCTAAAATGTAGAACTGAAATATTATTCAACTTATTCTTAAAACAAATTTCGTTATAGCAGATTGAGCATCAAAGTGTGCGAGAATGGGAATTGACGTGTCAAACTGGAAATGTAACTCGATCATTGATAGTTACCATTATCTTAATATCTTATTTAGAAAAAGCAACGCAAGATAGAGTGTATGTATTAAGTGAAAGGAAAAAAAATTATGATTTAACGCCTAAAAACCTTTTTAAATTAGAATTAATTCCTCTTTTACCTCCACCATTATTTTTTGCCTATAAATCTCAAAACTTAAATTTTGAGTTATAGGAAAATTCTTAAAATTTAATGTTAAATTATAGAAAGCTTCCTAAAATTCAAATTTACGCTATGAAAAAATTCATATACTTAAGATTTGAGTTTTGGAAACAAATTCAAGATACTTTAAGAAAATAAAAAAAATAAAAACGTAAGAAGTTATCGAACATTAACCCAAAAATTATTTGATGATATTGTAATGTCTAAATTGTTTTTATTTTTTATTTTTTATTTTTAATGAATAATATAAGTATATAAAAGTAATTTCCTTATGTTGTCTTTTTAATCTAAACAATACATTCATATGAATATTTAAATAAATATTTTCTTTTACTTTTTACTCAGTTCTATTTTTTTTTCGATATGAAAACTAATTATCCAATATAATTTCTCTCTATTCCTTTTACTACTCCCTTCATTTCTCTTTTATAAAATCCCTCGTTAATCTTTTTTCTTTTTTCGAATTGAAATTATATTAAAACCTCATAACAGAGTTTAGGCAATTTACTTTGCAGAGATGTCTGAGTTCTTTCATTTTTTTGTCAAAGAGTTGTCTGTAAAATATTGAGCTGAGAAACAATATTCCCAATAGCCAAACAAAACACCACCAAATCCCTCCTTAATCCAAACAATCCTTAAAAATTGACTTAACATACTACACACGTGCCTGCCTACACGCTACAAACTTGTGTATATAGTAGATACTCTCCAATCCTAGTTCACTTCACCATAAACTTCAAAAAACCTAAAGAAGATCCTATCTTGTAAATGGAGATCATGCTTCCTCACCAACTATATGCACCACGACCTTACTTGGTCAGTTTTCCACAACCATTGTACTACTTAACTTCTAACTACTACTGCTTTTATGCTTGTGATACACTGTTACAACCTATGGTTTACTATTTCCATCCTTGTCTTGGGTCTTCTCAAAGTCATGGTGTTGATCAGAAAAACACTGTGGTTATTGAAGAGTTGGAAAGTCATGGTGGTAGTGAAGAAGAAACTGAAGCTTCAGTTGAGAATCTTAGTCATGGAGAAAACATGGGCTTTTCTAGGAGTCTCGGTTTTGGTGGTGCTGAAGATGACCTAGACGCTTCAGAATATTGTAGGCGTGGCCCTCGAATGCGTCTCTCTAGGAGGCTTGTTGGTGGTGGTCATGGTGGTGGTCATGGCGGTGTTCATGGCCGTGTTCATGGCCGTGATGGCAAACGGAAACAGGTTTGGATTCCGGTGTCAAAGAATACCACAGTAATGCTGAAAAATGTTCCCAACAAGTTTTGGTATACTCTCTTTTTTCTTATGATCTTTACTCTTTCTTGTTTCCTTACATACATCTCTATAGATTTGGGTTTCTAAAGAGACTTTTGATAATCATCCTAATTTTTTCAGCTATTGTTATTATTTTTATAATCATCAGAACTTGAGTACTCCGTATTACACTTTTACCATTTGAGTTTAAAATAATATCTGATATAAAACAATTGATAGGCATTATTTGGGCTAAAGATTTGAAAAGGATGTTTTGTAAATAAATCTCTCTCTTCCTGTATGTGACTGTGTTAAAAAAGGGTTACAATGCATAGGCTTTCTCTGAACTGATTGTCTAGTGACTGGAAAAGGTATAGGAAGAGGAAGTTATTTTCCATTTGCTATCATTATCTTGTTTTCCAGCAGACAATAATGATGATTGTTCATTTTTTGAGTATTTAATATTTTATCACGTAATGATGAATATTTATGAGTCCACGCAATTGATAATCTATCTATTCCAGTATCCCAAAAAAGACCTCTCACTACTTTTTAGGTTAGTCCTTATCACTAAAATATACTCTACTTTCTGCTTCTTGTATCTGCAGGAAAGAGGGCTTGATGGAATTTCTAGACAATTGCTGCAGGGTCCATGACATGGCTTATGATTTTCTTTATCTCCCTATTGATTTCAAGTAATTATTATTTAATTATTAACTAAGTAATGAAATTAATTTAACGTGACTTTCAAATGAAATTTTAATTAGGACTCATTTCAACCTTGGTTATGCCTTTGTCAATTTTACTACTCCTGGTGCTGCTGCTAAATGCAAGGAGGTTTTACAAAACTTTGAGTGGGCGAGAATTTTCTATGAGACAAAGAAAGTTTGTGAGGTCACCTGGGCTCGGATTCAAGTAAATTTTCTTTTTCCTTGTATAAAGTTAAAGTTTGCACTAGCTATAGTATTGTCCCTTAATTAAGTTAATTGATGATTTACAATATAGGGAAAGGAAGCTCTTGAGAGACATTTCAACAAGTCAAATTTCGTGTGTGACACTATTGACTATTTGCCTGTGGTTTTTAACCCACCAAGAAATGGTTTTAACTCCGGTTCACAGAGGATTGTTGGTCATCTGTGGGGATAATCAATTTCGTCTCAGCAAATGATGATCTTACCAACCATGAAGTTGTTGAATCTATGGTGTTTCTTTTGTTGTAGGAATATGAGTAGTTATTAATTTAGTGTAGCTTTGTATGGTTTCTTATCATGCCATTTGTTTTCTATCTCCCCTAATTTCCAATTAGTCTGGGGCGAAATGGAAACATGGGTTTAATGTGGAGTTCTTTTGTTTGAGACTTGTAATCACTTGACTAGTAATTGTATCTCCGCATTTGAGTATGAATCTGTTGTTCGACAATCTTATGTCATTTATATCTTATGTCACCCTCGAGTTCTTCCTCCCTTTTAATGAGATGTGATTAGTTGTCGTTTGGATATTGAGGAGATATTAGGTACATGTGATTTCTAGTAGCATGCATTAATTCGTAAAATAATTTCATAATAACTAATTTACTACAGTACAGTTTTAGCAATCTGAGTTGTTGTTTAATGTTCTAAAACCCATTGTCTAGGTTCCAACTAGATGTTATTATAAGGTGCCTGATCGTTCTGTAAATGACCTTTATAAGGTTTTGGTTGATTTTAAAAGAAGAAATAATAATAAGTGAATGCTTCGGGTTAACTTACACGTCCCATAATTAATAATTCGAACTAGACTAATAGACTATATAAGTGTGGAAAGAACAATAAGATCCTAACAAGTTTTATTTTTTTTGGACAAGAGTAATAGGAAATCCGATCGATATCGATTATCCAATTCCCATCATTTTCAGTCGATCTGATAGTTCCGTTGTATTAATTTCTAACGATTGGTTCCGTGTCTTGAGTTTTTTGCAAGACGATCTGCATGACTGTTGATTCTTCGAGAAATGAATTTGAAGGATATCGGTTATGCTTCCTCAGCTTCCGCCAGGTCTGGCGAAGAATCGGTTGAATTGTCCATCTTGCCATTGACGCCTGTCTGATACCTTGTATTAAATTAAGGTTGTCTGAACAAACGATCTTCTTGTCTTCCTTGATATCCTTACAAGTTGATTTGGTGATTTATTTGGATTCTCTAATTATAATTAGTGTGAATTATCTAAAAATTTATAATTTATCATATTTATATTTGTCTATTAAATTTTTGGATAGTATAAAACATTTTCTTTTCCGTTCAATTTTATTTATTTATTTTTTGACACCTATAAATATTAAAAAATATATTGAATACATTTTATTTTTGCACAAATATCTTTAATTAATAGTTATAAAATTATTTATTACAATATTTTTTTATTATTTAATTAAAAATAATATTAAAAAAAGTAAAAAAAAAAATCTTGGTATTGAAAAAGAGCCAATAATCAAAAAATGTCTATTAAAAAAACTATTAATAAAAAAGTATCTAGAATAAGACTTATTATAAAAAACAGTCACAACCCAAAATACCCCTATAAATATTAAGTTAAAAAATATATATTAGAAAAAGAGGTATTTTCTAAAAGATATATAATAAAGGGTCAATGACCCAAAAAATCAAAATAATATTATACTTGCCCCAAAGAATCATCCATTAACTTACTATTATAAGATTACATGTTTACCCGTCAAGGACGATTCCCGTCAAGGACGATTCCCATCAAGGACGATTCCCGTCAAGGACGATTCCCGTCAAGGACGATTCCCATCAAGGACAAAATTTAGTTAATGATGTTATTGGGAAGAAATTTTGTCATTGATGTTATTGGGTTGAAAATAATATTATTTTGATTTTTTGGGTCATTTTCCCTATAATAAAGTACCTAATTATTAAATTAAACCTTCTTATTTATTAAAAATATGCCTAATAGAATAATTATTTATAAAAAACATCCCATTTATAATTTTTATATATTTACTATCCTTATTATTAAATATATAATTTTATTTTTAATACAATATTTATTTTTAAATATTAAACAAATAATAAGGTTCCAGCACCACTACTACCATATATTTAACCACCACAACCATCACCACCTCCACCACCACAACCACTTACTGCTAATTTCATCATACACGCGTGTCTGTGAAATGTTTTTAAAATCGTCGTAACTAATTCTAAAAAATTCTAAAAAAAAAAAATCATTTTTGGATAAAACAAATTAATATTTACGTCTATGATTTTTTTGATTTTCTTTTATTCTTTTGATTTTTTAATTTTTTTTCGCAGACACGGATTTTCATGTTTAAAACATGAAATTCACTGTTTGAATAGTGATTTTTTTCGCAGACTGCGAAAAAAATTCAAAAAATTCCAAAAAAGTCATAGACGTAAATATTAATTTGATTTATCCAAATATATAATTTTTTTATTTTTTTGATTTTTTTTAGAATTAGTTATGATGATTTTAAAACAATTTTACAGAATCGCGCGTGTGTTTATTAGTTTTTTTTTTCTATTAATTGTATGTTACAGGTATGGTGAGTCATTTCCTATTTCAGCTAAGACGCTTGATTTTAGTTTTTATTTGGCTGATCAACCTGAAGCATTTGGTGATGTAGTAAATAAATTCGATTTTTAATTTTTATTTTTGGTGTTGTATTTAAATATATATTTAATATATTTTATTCATTTGATGGCGTTTAGTTTATTATTTCTTTTTTAAGTATTCAATTTCCACCAAAATGTGGTTATTCATTGCCACTGCCATCAAGAATTTGTGGTGATTTTGATAAAAAAACACGGCCTATAATATTTGTGGCAGTATTATTCAACCCCAGCTATACAATAGGTGCCATAAAGACCAGCCTAATGGAATTTGGAGTAACTTTACGTGTGAAAGGATGGAATATAAAGCTCCGAGGATGGTATTTAGTCCAAGCTTGCTGGATGATGTTCTTAGATAGTATTTCATGATCTATTTTTGGGTCTTTTTGTAGTAAAAAAAAAAAGTTTATGTTGCGGCTGTGTAAGTGCCACTAAAGGTCAATATAACGCCCCCCTATTCTTTTTTTTTTTAGTGAATATTAAGATATTTCTTTCTAATTCTTTTATAATTCAATATAAATTTTATAAAAAAAAAAATTAGTAACTAGAAGTCTAAATCGTTATACATTTTTTATTTAGTTAAAAAACAAATTAAACCGATATTATAAGAATCTGCATAGACTAATGATCTTTTTTCAAACAAAAGATTAAATAAATGGCTCACGAAAATTTTGTTAGAGAAGTAGCAACAAGGTCTATTTAGTTACAGAATATGTTCTCACGTAAGGATACACAAATAGTAAAAATAGAAGCTGCAAATCGTCCTTTGTATATAGGATTTGGGGAATTCGTGTGATAACCTTGAAGAAAGAGACAAGCATCATATATATACGTACAAAAACTCCAATCCTTGTCAAACTCAGCTTTTTGGGGGAAAAAAGAAAAGCATTAAATGCTTTGTTTTGATTTTAAGTCATGGGGGATAAGAAAATTTGTCCTTTTATTTCCCACGAAATGCTCTAAACAAGGACAAGCTCAAGGAAGGAACTCTTGTTTTTTTTTTTTTTTCAAACCTTACTCAGGAAGGAACTCTTGTTTGAACACAAAAAAAGCCTGCTGCATCAATTACATCGCCGCCAATTTCATATTTTGTTTTGTCTCTTAGTTTTATTTTATTTTCTGGTCGGTTTTCTTTTGTCTCTTATAAAGTTTGCATTAAATGTTACTATTAGTACTGTCTTTCTTTTTTTCAAATTTCAATTTATTTTATTATACAAATAAAAAAAATTAAAAATGATTATGAAACAAAAGAAAAGATTTTGTAATGTAGTAGAAAGCATACCTACTGAAAATCAATTAGTGCAAGATAATTTGAGCCGGAGGCGATAAAGGTGATGGAGATGACGAACATCGGAATCATCACAGATCGATTTCAAAGCTCAATCACCGCTCAGACTAGGCAAAGGCAGACCCAAAAAAGGTTTCCCAATCACAGCTCCACCATCCGACACCCTCTAATACTCTGATTTGGGGTTTTATCACTCCGGATCGAAGTTATGAACCCTTCATCAGATGGATTAGCTAAAAACCTAAATACCAAATCTACAAAATCTTGTGTTGACAAGGACCCGATAGGGGTAGGGTAACTTTGTAACCTTTTTATCTATCTAATATATCTATGATTTGAACAAACAAAAAAAATCTACAAAATCAACCCAAATAACAAACACCATGTTTCTTACAGATTACAAAACCCCTTTTTAGATTATCTCTATTACAATTCACACATCATAAATCAATCGTATCACCAAATAGAAGTCACCGATAAGAAGACCCATATACAAGGTAATAAAGTTTCCAGTCAATTTTTCCAGCAATCAGGTGAGAGTCGAGGACCTTTTCAATTGGAATCTCCAAGGTTTTCGATGTTCTTACAGAATTTATGTCCAACAATTGATACCAGCAAAGGTAAGTCTTCAAATACCTATCCCGATCAGTTCCGTCTTTCTCAAGTTTTGGCTTATAAGAATAGAAATGATTTATCCAATAACCCAATATATAGTATCGTTGTTAAGTGGTTTTTGCAGGATAGGGAAACAATTATTGATATCAATAATGAAATTAGTGGGTTTTTAATGAAGGCGGAAAAAAGCATTAGCAACAAGGGCGAGAGAAGGGACACATGGTTAACATGCAAAACAAATTTTATTATCAATAATCCCAAAATTAGACACATCATTTCAATAAAAAGAGTTCGAGCGTTAAAATTTGAAGTTCATGAGGCGGTGGTTTCGAAGAAAGAGAAGGTAATCATGGGGTTGAGAGCTCGAGAGTACCTTGGTCATATAAATGGACTTTTTAGTCTCTTCATTTCCTCTAGTATGCCTTCTACTTATCTCTGCTTCTACTTTTCTTCTCACTTTTACGCTCACGATCTCACTTTTCCATTACCTCCACCCTTTTGTTTCTACATTTCTACCTTTCGTTTCAAGCAAAACAAAGCCAGTTTTCTTCTGACAGCACGGTATTCATACAAGATGATGGCCACTAGGGACCGTCATGCTCTTCCCATCGTACCTTTGAATGAAGTTAATGGAAAATCACTTGGTGTAATCGAGTTGGGTATTAAGGTAAAGCGTGTTGAGAACAATAGAGAAGAACCATATATCCTTATCACAACTATCGGAGAGAAGACAGTCATCATCCAAGGGTTTAGAAGACACATCTGAGATAAGTGGGGGGGGGGGTCAGAGGAGACTTTCGTTTAACAGAGGTGGAAGAAAATGTTTTCAAGCTGGAATTTTTTAAGGAAGAAGAGCTTGAAAGATTATGGAATCTTCGCCCGGGGTTTTTTATAGGTATGCATTTTGCTTTCACTCTTTGTCAACACTTTGTAGACCCTATCACTATTAGTAGAGATTACTCATCAATATGGGTGCAAGCTAGTGGACTAGCTTTCATCCAAAACACTGAAGAAACCATCATAGCTATTTCTCCTTATTTCTTAGAAATTGAAGCCATAGACTATCCTGACAATGTCACCACTAATATTAAGATATTAAGTTTTCGCATTCGTTTGAATATAAAGCAATCCCTTCCACCTGGCTGGTATCTTGCCCAGGAAGAGGGAGCTGGTTGGATCACTTTTAAATATGAGAACGTGGGCGCGCTGTGTTTCCGATGTGGTTGTATTGGTCACCGGGAAGGAAATTGTAGTGTTGTGATTGTTCAAGATATAGAGGATCCGGTTGAGAGAAGGAAAGCAACTTGGTCACTTGCTAATATTGAGAGGTTTCCTCCTACGCAACCCATTTATGGGATTCGAAGGAAGTGTGGCAATAAGTTTGAAAAAAATGCTACACAATTTAAGTGGGATAGAGACGATAACAATAATTATAATGATCGAGATAATGAAAAAAGAAAGAGATGTGGTCCTTCTAAAACCCGTAACCAAGACATGAACATGCAGGGTTACTCACAAGGACGAAATGGTAGGGAACAAAGGCAACAAGAACATCGTGATCAAAGATTCGATGAAGGACATGGAAATCCAAGTCGTAGAGAAGTTCGAGGGTCTGGTTTGTTACATGAGGTTGTTAATGAAGGAATGAGAGTCACAATGACACACAACATTAGGCTAGAGGTGAAGGGACACAAGGAATCGATTTGAACGTTGCCCAACAAGAAGTTGAAAGAAATAATAGTGAAGCTTTAGAACAAAGGGCAAACCAGAGGAGGGACAACAGAAGAAGTGGGAAGGAGCCTATTAGCACTAGTATTTATACTACTGTTATCAAATTACGAATAACTTTTTACAAGAAATTATCACAAGCAAAAGACAGAAATTTAACCAACAAAATGCAAAAGAATCCAGTAAAGAAGAGACGTCGTGAGTTCATGGAAAGAGTGGCTGGAAAGAAAGATGAAGGTGGAGTGAACAAAAGAGAGGATATTGCGGGAAGGACTAGAAGTAATAGGAAAGACTATGAGAAAAATCCTAAAAGAATGCGCTTAGACATGGATAGAAAAGGAAAGCATGTGGTTTTAATTAGTAGGGAGGATAGTGATGAGAACACATCCATGGAGAAAGGTTTCGTTACTATATCGGATTCAAGAAATACTATCGGTGAAAAGAGGAAAGCTCTCGAAGAGGATTCACAGTTTGAACCCGAAGAAGAGGACGAGGAGGAGGAAGATGCTACTGAAGGTTGGAAAGGAAAGTTTGATGGTTCAGAGAAAGTGGAAAGCGGGGAGGAAGTACAGAGTACACGAAAGTTAAACAAAAATAAATCCAAGCCCAACAAGATCCAAGAGGAGCGCGACCTTCCTAGGGCCGCCATCGGAAAATGAGTACGATGTTTTGGAACTGCCAAGGGATACGGGCCCCCTTGACAGAGACTTTAATCAAATCTCTTTTGTTTAGTTTTAAGCCCGATATTATATGCTTTTGTGAAACTTTTCTGAAATAGGTGGATGCGAAGGACTCTCTTCGCAAGTTTGGTTATAAAAACTTTTTTATTTTTTACCCCTCTGGGAGTGCGTTTCACTCGGGGGGTTTTCTGATTTTGTGGAAGGAAACAGTTTGTCTTGATATCATCTTTTGTAGTAGGCCACGCTATATTATATATTAAAGATCCTATTTTCCCGTATTTCATTGTTTATATTCATGCTCCTAACAATTATGATGATAGATTGGAAACATGGGATCAAATAACAAGATGGAATGACAATAATACCAAGTGCAGTTGAGGCTTGTGTTATTAGGAAAAATTGGAATGGGGATAGGGGACCCCCATGACTTAGTTCCCTGGTAGGTTTTCCCTTATGTAGTATTTTTTTATTGTAGTTTAAATCATAAGATGTTGTATTAATACACATCATAATACGTTTCACCAACTTATTACTAAAACCTTTTTTAATGAGCATATCTTCCAAGAAATCTCACTCTCTATGTTCAAAATCTTTACATATGTCATCTTTGACAACTGCATAATAAGGTTTTTGAATTTTTTGATTTCTTCTTTAAGAAGTGGAAAGCCTCATTGGAAATTAAGATGCTTTCGTGTATAGACCTTCCAAGGACGAAAGCTATTTGATTTTCTTCCACTAGTAAAGGCATTAAGGACTGTAATCTTAAGACAAGTATTTTGGCTTTTTTACAGATGGAGTCTGAGAAACTTATTTGTCCGTAGTGACCTATGCTTTTTTTATCTTTAAATTTAGGTACTAATGTTATGAAAGTGTTATTAATAGGAGTTAAGTCAACCATAGTATACATGAAATCTGTAACTACCCTTAAGAGATTAATTTTAATCATTTCCCAATTTTATTTAAAGAAAAAACCTGAAAAGCAATCAGGTTTTTGGGCTTTATCTATTACCAGTGACCAAAGGTTAGTTTTATATCTTATACATGTATGGTCTTAGTGAGATCATCATTCATTTCCTATGTTATGCATGACTCTGTCAGATTAATGACATGATCATAATTTATTTCACATTTAAATATAAACGCTTTCTCAATGTAGTTTTTTTATAACATAATCAATTTCATTTGGCTCTTTAGTCCACTAACCAAGATCATTTTAATTTTTAAGTATTTTATTTTTAGTCTTCTAGCCTTAGTTATGGAATTATATTACTTGGTATTCCTATCTCCCAACTTCAACCTGGAGTTCCTAGACCTAAATTTCGAGTATATGTCCTCTTCAAACCAGATACTTTCAAGTATTTTTACATTTTTGTTAAAGATAGCAATATCACTTATGACAAAACTGTTATAAATATTCTCTAGATCTTCATGATGTTGTTCTATTCTTTACTTTTTTTTTCTTTTTTCTTTTTCCTTTTACTCTTCCATATAGTGAGTTTACCAGCAAGGTTGTGTAGTTTTGTTACCATATCTAACTATTCATTTACCTATACATTTATTTGTATTAACCTAAACAATTCTAGTAAAGATAGTTGCTTACGGGTCTTTGCTCCAATTTTTTCCATAAAATAATCTTTTTGCATTTTTTTATTGTTGTTAAGCAGGGTTAGCATGATAGAAGAGGGATCTGAGCCTACCTGAGGTAGATTTGATGCCCCAAGCTTCATGGTATTTAATTTTCCTAATATCATTAGCTAGGAACCTATCAAGCTTTCGTATTTACTAATTACTTATCATTTATTTTATTTTTCCATGTAAATCTACAACCTTTATATTGAACTTCACTAAACTTTAAGTTATATATGATATCATGTATTCTTCTTATTCTCTTTTATCCTTTTGGTTTCCACCTATCTTCTCGCGGCAATATATGGCGAACGTAAAGTCACCCACTATATTCCATGATATATCATCTGTCCTTCTCTTGCACTGATTATTTCACTAAAATTTGTATTTTTATCTTTTTTTCTCTATTGTATTATAGACAAAGGTAGTGCAAAGAGCCTCCTTGTTTTCAGTTGTAATAATAATATGCATACAATTTTCATTTTTCTAAATGATTTTTATAGTACATTTTTTTTTGAAAATAATGCAAGTCCCCCAACTTTCCCCTTAGGGTAAACAATATCAATAAGATTCACATAAATGCTTTTTGCAAGCTCGGATAATATATCATAATTATCCTTAGTTTCTGCCTTTAAGAGTACCTATGGTTGATGAATTCTCACCAGCTCCTTACGTGTTAAAACTATCAAAGGGTTGTCAATCCTATGACAGATTCAACATAGTTTGTACTATTTGAAGTGTTAAGGTTTTTTAGGATTAGCCCTGCAATTTCCCATCATGCTATCATTTGATTCCTTGTTAGCTTTTCTTATTTCTTCATGAATCTTGTTCTTAAATTCAAGAGGACTAAAGATTCATACATGTCGTCCAAGGAGGCTTTGTGTTGCTAAGCTTTTCTACTCGTCGTCTTCCTAAAGGTCTCCTTGGTATCCTTTCTCATTGAGCTCAATCTGTATTTCTCAGCTTGTATTTACGATGAAGTTCTTGATTTCTCTTTTCAATCCTTTATTTATGAATTTTTATTCTCTGCTTGTCACTTGGTTTATGCTCGCTTGTGGGTAAGCCATAACTCTCTTAGTCGTAAAATGTTTTTGTTATCAAGTAGGTAATAATCACCATGTGTTTTGATAAACTCCGACGTAGGGATGTGTTCAATGACAAGTGAGTGAGTTTGGGAATTAGGGTTTGGGATTGTGTTACTCTTTTTTCTATCATCAAAACAAATTTTCATTTCTTTTAGGCACTAACACCAACACCTTTACAACGTTAAAGTTTCTTTACATAGAAATAAAATATATAAATCAAACTGTTACAACCATTAAGACTTAAAAGTAAGCTTCAGGTTCATCTTCAATAACAACTATCTCAATTGCATTTAAGAAGCATCATGGATAATTCTTCCTAGCATAGAGCAATCTTCAGGCATACTCATATCCTTTTAAACTTTGCAGTAACTTCATATGAAGAAATAAGCTAGCTCTTACTCTTGATATTCATGAATTCTGTTGAAAACAGGGGGCAGTTTCTACATATTACCACAACACACATATCACTCAAAATTTCAGTTACAAGCAATTGATCTTTCAGAAGATTTTATGCCTATATTTAATTTTTTTAATCTGAGCCTGACTAAACATTGAATATTTGATCCTCATTCATGGTATATTCACCATGATATCTTGCATTTCTCTCATTCTAAACAATGTATAAGTAACAAGTAAACCAGATGCTTTTTTATAGAGATGTTCAATGATGTCATCCCAAGATTGAGTAGTGTAGTTGCACTCAGATTCTATGGTCGCAAGATCATTCGATTTCCAAAGGATTCAGTTTCGCTGCTCTTCAAAAGGTAATTCTATCATAAACCTCTTGTTATTTAAAATCTAATTAAATATTACATATGGTATCAGAGTGAAGTAATATATTAATTAGATTCAAGGATTTATGTGTGAGACTTTTTTTTAAAAGAAAAAAATTTGATGCACTTATTTTTTGTCAGAAAAAATTAGATGCGCTTAGAGGTTTATAATGATATATTTTTTCCTGGGCATGATGTTATATATATATATATATAATTTTCTTATTTGCATTCGAAAGAGTCATTACATGCAAATAAATATGACATGTATATTGCATGTGCCGCATGTCGATCCTATTGTTACGTAGTTTAATAGGATAAATGTATTACATATGATCAAATTTTGCCCTGAAATAATTTAATTTGTTGTTTGTGTATAGTTCAAGAGTCAAAATATGTTGCGTTGAACAAAAAAAAGGAAATTTCGGGTACAATATGTACTCTGATGGATAACTTTTGGTTTAAGTATTTATTATGATGAATAAATTTTTATTGTGCAGAATTTAATTTCAGATTTTTTTTATTAAATGGAGATATTTTGGGGGTTCGAACCCAGACTATCTATTCCAGTGACTAGTAGTCTAACCATTTTTTCTGTTTGAACTTGTTGTTGAATAATAAAGTGTCTTGAAATATATAATGTTGTTACAAAATATGTTTTTCCTAATCAATTTTGGTATTTTTTTAATGTTCTTATTTTTCTAGAGAGAGGGAAATGGTGTGGAAACGATCACGGTTCACAAGCATCGAGGCTCAACCTACTGGCAGAGTACAGAGGGCTCCACAAGAATGCAAAAAATACTTATATACCAAAAGTTGCAAGAAAACTGTGAAAAAAAAAGTTTTGAAGGACAACATCGATGCACTCGGCGAACTATAAGATAAGATCTGATCACACCTTAATACAACATGTAATAGTTGTGAATAAGATGATACAATATGTGGTGGTTCATGATTGGGAACATATTGAACTTTCTATATCACTTGGTTTGTTATATTTCTCATTCATTCAATTTTCATTAATAGCATAGAATTCTTAAATAAATATATACTACTAATGGAAATCTCTTACTTTATAAGAAAATGTCATAAAAAACCATCATTGTTGATCTCATCCAAGGATACAAAATGAATGGTGCTAACTATAGCCTTTTGAAACTCAAGATACGTTATGTTCTAGAGGACCGAGATATTATTGAGGCTATAAACAATTTTATGGCTCAGCTTGAGGAAGGCAACACAGTTCAAAACAGAAGAGACATGGAGGCTTACGAGAAGTGGAAAAAGAAAGTTTCCACTGCAAGGGATATTTTCATAAGCTCCATGAATGACGATATTTTCTATGAGTGTCAACAATAGCCTACTGTGTAGGCTCGCGAGATGTAGAACACTCTTACTGAGGAGTTCAGGGGGTACGACTGTGACTAAGTTGCGTCGATTGACCATTTAGTTTGACACTTTGGTGTCGCCTAGGGTGTGATAAAAACATGATAAAATTAAGTCTAGAAAACTACGCACTCTCACCCTAGACAGGCACAGTACTGCAAGTATTATAGGACGTATGCAAGTTTTAGTTGATAAGTTGAGTTCGTTCTCAGGGATTTAGTGTGCTAGTCGAATGGGTAGCAATAACGAGTAAGCAATAATTAATTGAAAGACAGAAAGTCAAAGTAATAGATTTTCGAGATTAAGAATTAAAACTCAGAAAATAAAGACAATAAAATAAATACGAAGAATATGAGATGAGAAGTATAGCTTAGGTTTTGCTAGTATGCACTATTCCTTCTAATTCTTTCTATTAGATCTAGTTAATAAGGGAGAATATTAGATCTTGTATACTTAGTTAGGATTCTAAATTCCCATTCCTTAGACCTTGAGAGCGACTAAGGGGGCTACAGACACACCACGAGGCTGGTTCAAATAGGGTTATCAAGCGCTACCAAGGCCCTAAGCAATCAATTTCCATACATGGTGATAGTGATTAATTCATACCCTAATGACTATCTAGTTAGAATCAGTTTTGTCAGGACTAATATCGACACTAGACGTTATGTGGTGTTTCAATAATTAGACACCCAGCTAAGGTGACCATCTAACTACTATTAAGAAAGCCTAAAGTGACCAGTTCTAGGACAGGCGATAAATCAAAACACATAAACAAATATAAAGGTAAGAAGCTAATATCAATTTAAAACATGTAATTCCCAAAGAAACTTAGATAGAAAGAAATTAGAATTCATAGATTATACATGATGCAAAACCCAAGCTATGGGGAGTTTAGTTCAAACCTGAAGGAAATAAACTAAAATAAATAATGAAAGACATCATCTTACTCTCTACAATAACTTGGAATAATAAAACCCTAAGAACTAATTACTATGAGGCAAGGATGATTTACAAGTGATATAAGGGTGTATTTATAGGTGTTTAGAAGACCTAATTCGTTTTCTTGAAGGAGAAGTTAAGTAATGGACTCCAAGCCCAACTCAAATTCGTAACCCTAAAAACATGCAATCAGGCCCGTTTTTCTTTTGGTCCTAGCAGCTTCGGTTTTTATCCGTTTGATGCGTATGAATATACCAAATTAATCGTATCGGAAAGATCTTCAACTTTTATCTTGACCATTTCTCCATATTCCACACCGTTTTTGAGATATTAGCTGATTTGTGGTCGTAAGTGCAGAAATTCAGGATTAAGACAGGTTTTCATTTTCCATGTTTTTAGCTTTTCTTTCCTTTATCTCCAATTACCATGCTTATCTCTTTCCATATCTTGTAGTCTTTGACTTAGAGTCTAATTAATCTCCATCATTATCTTTAAAGCTTCACACTAAATAAATAATTAAACCCAATATGCTCAAAAAATAATTTTACTAAATCAAGACTCAAAATAGGAAAGTGCACTATTTCTCAAGAAAATCGACTATTATGACTTCTAAATCACTAAAATTGATGTCTCATCCTAATATAAATTTATCACAAATGAGGAGAAATCAAGACCCCCAACTCAAAGTTGTATCGTCCCGATACAATAAAGATAAAAACAAAGGGAAGTCTATAAATACACACTTATGGAATTTTCAACACAGTGGGAATAACATAGCTGAATATATAAAATAGACCTAAACCAACAACTCAGAAAATTTCATGCAATAATATTCATAAACTACATACTTGTTCACTTCTCATATCCACAGTCAACACGGCTTGAATTCAAGATCAGATTAGTTTCGCAATGTAAGAAGGATTAAGACTTTACTCAGTTCCCCAAGAAAGTTATAGATTGTTCATCGAACTTCACTAGTATCCAAAGATCCACTTAATTACTCTCTAATGGCTCAATCACTTATCAATTACATAGCAAAGAATCACAAGGTCTTTAAGGTTGTAATATAGGCTTAGGGACGGTATGATAGTATATTTGGATAATTTAGAGTGAGCTTTTGGCTCTCTCCTCACTAGCCATCAACGAATCACCCTAGAGCTTGAGTTACTCTCATAAAAAGTTTCTCACTCAACCCAATGAATTCCTTGATACACAACGTAGCATCCACAATAACCCAATTAAAGCATAAGATGTTCACATAAAAATTCCACTTTGCCGGTCCGAATATATATATTTTCTTTTTCAAATCAATTTCTTTTGTATAGCTATGACTCTCTTTTAATGTTGAGATATCATGCTATTTTCTCATATATATTTTTTCTTTTTAATGCCCTTGTTGGCAAATTTAGCTCGTAGCTTCTTTTTCATTCACTATTACCCCGGCAAAGGGTTACAATAAAAATTTGTGAATCATCAGTATAAAGAACAGAGCACAATTAATAAGCTCAAAAATCCCAACCCAATAATAATTCCTATAACGGTGGACCCACCATCCCAAACTCAAGCTCTAAAACAACTGTCTATGCATCGCGATTCGAGTGCGAGTCATATGGAAAAGTCCTATAATCTAAAGGGATATGGTTTATAATGTGTTTCAATAAAAAGCTTTAGAAAGGCTAGAAGGGGCTAAGAAGGATATAGCATATAAAATCAAATAACAAGGTGAGAAGGTATACAAAGGCTTCAAGTGGATTCAAATATGAAAGAACCGCCTTAATCACTTTCTACACTATGCAATTTCGTTAGTTTCTTACCTTTAGCACTTTCATCAAATGGGTTTGTCAACTAGCTTGGATCTCACTGCCTAGACACTTCTCAAGGTTCCCTGAGATCGAACATACTTTCTATCGCATTGCTCACTAATCGTTTCTTTACTATCAACGTGTGTTTTCCTGCAAATACTCAAAACATACAAATAACATAGCTCATAAACATACTACTTACTATCATTAATTCATAGAGCTTATGCTTTCAAGCTATTAAACACACTCTACATCTAATTCCCATGTATCAAAAATTTTAATTTCTACTTAAAAACAGAAAAATGGAGATGAGAGACAACGAATCCCCACACCCCCAACTCAAAAATGAGTCGTGTCCCCACGACTCGAAAAAGACTCGAAACAGAAATTAAAATTTGCAGATAAAAGCATTTACATAAATGGTAAGGAAGAAAGAGAACATACTCTCGAGGCTATTGCCTCGCATTATTGACATCCAAGGTAGGATTTGCTCGATCTTTCGTAATTTCTCAAGGAGTTTCATGATGTGCACTTGATTAGCATTGATTTGTGCCACATCATTGGCTAAGGAAGTTTGAGCTGCTTCGAATTTGGATAAACGCTCCTCCATCTTCTCTTGCCAACTTTGCTCCTTTTCTTCTTTCGAGACTTTCGTAGAACCCTCTCTTCGAAAGATATCCTTGATCCAAGCATTATCAATATAAGTCTCCTTAAATCCGAGTTTCTCTTCTTCACCCAATGCAACATTCGCTTTTCGCACAAGACACGTGGTCATAGTAGGAAATTTAACATTATAAACTGATTTGGGAGAGACTGAAAATCGCATCACCTCCTCATAGATCAACTGTGCCACATCTACTTCTTCTCCTCTCAAATTACAATCCAAAAGTAGAGCGTTCTTTTTAGTCACATCCAAAGTTCGTGTGTTTCCAAAGACATTAGGAATAAGGAAATTGTGCCAAACTCTCGCATCCGGTTGAAGATATTTGTAAGGCCAAGGTGCCTTCAATTTTCCCTTATGTGATTGCACTTTCTCCTTGTCTAAGACATGCTCAAAAAGTAATTCCTCATCAAAGATTATTCGTTTAGCAACCGCTTCATCATACTTGCAATAAACAATTAATTTCTTAAACTTGAAGTAGTTTCTAATCTCATTAACTGTGAAATGAACTAACTTTCCTCTAATCGGAACACAACCTTTACTGTCTCTGCTAAAAAGGCCTAAATAGAATTCCAAAACTAACTCATGACATAATTCGGAACGTCTTACCATGAAAGTAGACCGACCTAATTTCGCACCAAGCTCTAAGAATATCTTGTACTCTCCTGTACCAACTTATTCCTTGAATACTTTCTCATAAGCAAAAGGTAGCTCTTTTAATTGTTTTTCTGCAGAAGCTTTCAAGGCCTTTGAAGCTTCCTCTTTTTCCTTGGGTGTAGGACCTTTGAAGGGTGGAAGTTGTGTTTTCTCCTTTGAATAAAAGTAAAGTCTTTTACCATTGCGATCAAACATAGCTA
Source organism: Nemophila menziesii (assembly GCA_029959085.1). NCBI lineage: Eukaryota > Viridiplantae > Streptophyta > Magnoliopsida > Boraginales > Hydrophyllaceae > Nemophila > Nemophila menziesii. The sequence goes on from JARWIR010000024.1 coordinate 4,388,538, forward strand.
GCTTACCTCCATCTTCAACATCGTTTTTACCCTTTGCTTTAGAACTAGAATCTTTTTTATTTGATTTCTTCTCAATTGAACCCAATACCTTGCTTTTCTTCACCTCCCTCTTGGTAGCTAATATTTCTGTTCTATTAGTCATCTTCAATTGACCCCCAACTCGAAGCTTTAACAACTCTTGAATTTTGAACTTGTGAATTTTTGGTTGAACAAGCTTGATTTGGTTTAGGAAATGTGAATTGATGATGAATCTCTATGTGGGTAAGGTGAATTCTTGATGGATTGGCTTGGATTTAAGAAATTGTAGGATGAATTTTGAAAATTTGAGCTCTTGATTCTTCAATTTAATGTGTTTGGTGAGAATTGGGTGCTTGAATTATCTCTGTAATGATGTGGAGAGAAGATTTGATGTGTTTTTCTTGATGATTGGGTAGTGTTTTGATGGTTGGTGAAGGTTTTAATGAGCTTTAATGGAGTTGGGAGAGGTTTGGAGAAGAAAGAGAGGCTTGAGGTTTTGTAAATTCGGAATAATAAGCATTATCCCTCTTTATAAGCTCCAATCCGCAATTTTCTCTCTCTAGCGGCGCGCTGCGGTGCACCGGAAGTTTTGGTGCGGTATACCGCAGCTTCTGCTCCTTGAATTTTTTAATCCTCGTCAAAATACACGAACCTCCTACCCGTGGCACGGGATTTTGGTCCTGCGGTGCGCCGGAGCTTGAGGCGCGGTATACCGGAACTGATGGTCCAGATTTTTTTCTCCTCGGCACAAAACCCGAGGTACCTACACGTGGTACGGGTTTTCTCCTGCGCGGTGTACCGGAGTGGTAGTCCGATGTACCGGACTGCTGGTCAGAATTCTCCGATAAATTTCGTTTTCTCCTCCCGAACTCGATTTCTCCAATACCTAAGCATCAAAAAACACTAATACCTTTCTCAAATATGCAATATCAACTGAAAACAACGAAACTAAACATAAACTAAAAATGTAAAAGACATAAAAACTCAAAAAATTGCGGGTTGTCTCCCGTACAACACTTTTGTTTAACGTCTTTCAAAGTTAGACGTGTTACCTCTATCAAGATTTGCGAATATAGCCTCCCCAACAACGAGTTAGGCTATGAACGTCAACTAATCTGCGCTTGATCCCCTTCTTGGGTCGAATTTCTATCACCTTGGCTGAAACAACCTTAGTGACAATGAATTGTCCCATCCACGAGTCTTTGAAACTACATGGCCTATGCTCGCGTTTGTGAGCTTTCCATAGAACTTCATGGCCAACCCCAAACTCAATGTTTGGCTCAGTATCCACAGGCTTTAAGTGGATCTTCTCATGAGGGACTTTGTGATGTGAAAGGCTGTGGATGACAGGAACGGTGGGATCTAACTTCCTTGGTTTCTTACCCAAGACATAGAAGGTCTCGGATACGTTCTTTGCATGAAGGGTAATGGTCCCTTCTTGGAAGTTGATGACACTTTGACTTGTGGCTATGAAAGGCCGTCCAAGTATGATTGGAACCTGCTTATCTGCATCAAACTCAAGTATAACAAAGTCAGTAGGGATGGCGATACTACCTGCACGGACTAAGACGTCCTCCACTGTTCCCCATGTCCTGGTAACTGAGTTGTCAGCGAACTGCAACTTCACTGGAGTTTTCTCTGATTTCTAAAGTCCAAGTCTCTCGAACACGGACTAAGGCATAAGATTCACACCCGAACCCACATCGTACATAGCTTTCACCTTGAGTATACCATTAATTTGAATAGGAAGGTTGAAACTTCCCAGATCTTTTAGCTTTGTTAGTAGCTCTCATTCACTTCTTCTTGAGACTCGCAGGTTCTCTCTTGGGATCTCTACACTCGCTTCTTTCTCAGGAATAACTTGCGTAAAAACTTGTTGCAGTGTAAGTCCTTTCTTTTCAATCTCAAGCATTTGGGCGTTGATGTTTTCAGGTGTATACGCCTCTACAAATGTCTTGAGTTCAGTGTCATCCTTAGAATTCGTATCAGGAATAGTTGGTGATACTGGTTGAACAACAGGTGGCGGTTCCACCTTCTCTTATTCTTTCTCTTCTTGCACAGCAGGTGCAACTTCATCTTCAACTTTTGATTCCTCCTTGGAGGCTTCTTTCTCTTTCTCTTTAGCCAGCTCAGCTTGATAATCCATAACCGATCGAATTTCCTCTTGCATATCCTTCAGAAGCTGTATAAATTCAGATTTATCGGAATCGTCCTCCACATCAACCTCAGAACAGTCAGATTCCACGGGGCTAGACTTGGTTGGTTCTTCTTCGGTACTCGGAACCTCCACGACACTAACGGTAGCATGTGGTACTTCCTTCTTTTCGTCTTCAATTTCAAGGCAAATAGCCTTACAAGCTTCGAACCCAACATTGTCATCACCTCCTTCGATTGCCTTCAATTCTTTTTGTTCCATTAAATTTGTTAGAACTTTGTTTAATTGTTCTACTTGAGTACCTAAAATCTGAATTGCGGCATCTTGTCCTCGTAACTTCTCTTCCTGAGTGTTCATATTCGTGGTCAAACGGTCCAAGACTTTTACTAATTGTTGATTGTCCATAGATCCTTCTTGAGGATATTGAGGTAAAGCTTGATGATCTAACGCATCGGTATAGGCATCTTGAACAGGTTGTTGAGGGGGAGCAGGTCTATTTTGATGTTGATTCTGATACTGACCTCTTGGTTGGAAAAAGTTGTTCTGGGGGCGTGGTTGATAATGACCAGGATTAGCGGCCCCCTGAGGATTTGACTATTGCATACCCAGATGATTTCGGTTACCAAATTGATAACCTCCTCGGTCGGATATGAAGTAAACAGATTGTGGATTTGCTTCGTACTCTTCCCATGTATGATTATTAACCCCACATTGCTGACAACCTTGTGCTTCTTGTACTACGTTTGCTGTGGCTAAATTTTTCTGCATCTCTAGCTTAAGCTCTTTGATTTTATTTTCTAATGCGGATATTTGAGCTGAGTTTGCAGTTTCTGCATCTAAACGAAGCGTTCCTCGGGTCTTTGCTACAGGAGCTCGCGTAGAAGGCCAACTCCTTTCTTGTTCAATAATATTTTCCAAAACCTCGGAAGCTTCATTATGATTCATGGACACGAAATTACCCTTTCCGATGTTATCCACCTTCTCTCTACCTTTATCATTAAGTCCTTCATAGAATATAGCAAGTTGTAAAGAGGGGGTATAACCATGGAGCAGACATCTTGCTAATTTATGTTGAAACCTTGTCCATGATTCTCCTATTGTTTCTCCATCTTCTTGACAAAACCTTGCAAGCTCGCTTTGATCTTTGATTCGCATACTCTTCGGATAAAAACGGTTAAAGAATGCGGCTTGAAGTTCTGTCCATGAATTGATTGTCCCAGGTGGCTTCCTATCTAGCCACTCACTAGCTCTACCGGTCAGGAAGAACGAAAACATATGACAATACAGTTGCTCGCGTGTAATGTCTGGAGTAACATAGGCATCACAAATCTGCATGAACTTCTGAATCGATCTTACCGAATCTTGAATTGTTGTACCACTATAGAGTCCATGACTTTGAAATTGACTGAGCATACCCGGATCGGGTCGAAATTTAATATTCTGGATCTCTGGAGGACGGTAACCTATTGGTTGAACATGGAACGGCACATGAAGACCAAGGAGGTCTTGTTCAACTCGATTTTCCCCATTACCTTGTCCTTGTGGTTGTTGTACACCAGGTGGAATGAATGGTGGTGGTCCCCCTGGTGCATAGTATTGTAATACCTCAGGTGGGATTCCAAGTGGTGGATCTAACTGCCCCTGTACGCCTGCCATAGCTCTTCTCAAGGCTCTTTCCTCACGAACACGTTTGTTATAAGGTCTGAAGCTCCTCTCAGGCTCCCATAACGGAGGCCAAGAATGAAACACTGTGAAACCTGAAAAAGACTAAAGCGAACCACAAGCGTAAATCCGGAAAAACAAAAACTAAATACTGAAAAATAAAAATTAATTAAAAACTACTACTCGAAATAGATAACCCACACGCTAACGAGACACAAGTCCCCGTCAGCGGCACCAAAAACTTGGTGGCGCCTAGGGTGTGATAAAAATATGATAAAATTAAGTCTAGAAAACTACGCACTTTCACCCTAGACAGGCACAGTACTGCAAGTATTACAGGACGTATGCAAGTTTTAGTTGATTAGTTGAGTTCGTTCTCAGGGACTTAGTGTGCTAGTTGAATGGGTAGCAATAACGAGTAAGCAATAATTAATTAAAAGACAGAAAATTAAAGTAATAGATTTTCGAGATAAAGAATTAAAATTAATAAAATAAAGACAATAAAATAAATATGAAGAATATGAGATGAGAAGTATAGCTTAGGTTTTGCTAGTATGCACTAATCCTTCTAATTTTTTCTATTAGATCTAGTTAATAAGGGAGAATATTAGCTCTTGTATACTTAGTCAGGATTCTAAATTCCCATTCCTTAGACCTTGAGAGCGACTAAGGGGGCTACGGACACACAACGAGGCTGGTTCAAATAGGGTTATCAAGCGCTACGAAGGCCCTAAACAATCAATTTCCATACATGGTGATAGTGATTAATTCATACCCTAATGTCTATCTAGTTAGAATCAGTTTTGTCAGGACTAATATCGACACTAGACGTTATGTGGTGTTTCAATAATTAGACACCCAACTAAGGTGACCATCTAACTACTATTAAGAAAGCCTAAAGTGATCAGTTCTAGGACAGACAATAAATCAAAACACATAAACAAATATAAAGGTAAGAAGCTAATATCAGTTTAAAACATGTAATTCCCAAAGAAACTTAGATAGAAAGAAATTAGAATTAATAGATTATACATGATGCAAAACCTAAGCTATGGGGAGTTTAGTTCATACCTGAAGGAAATAAACTAAAAGAAATAATGAAAGACATCATCTTTCTCTCTACAATAACTTGGAAGAATAAAACCTTAAGAACTAATTACTATGAGGCAAGGATGATTTACAAGTGATATAAGGGTGTATTTATAGGTGTTTAGAAGACCTAATTCGTTTTCTTGAAGGAGAGGTTAAGTAATGGACTTCAAGCCCAACTCAAATTCGTAACCCTAAAAACATGCAATCATGCCCGTTTTTCTTTTGGTCCTAGCAGCTTACATTTTTATCCGTTTGATGCGTATGAATATACCAAATTCATCGTCTTGGAAAGATCTTCAACTTTTATCTTGACCTTTTCTCCAAATTCTACACCGTTTTTGAGATATAAGCTGATTTGTGGTCATAGGTGCAGAAATTCAGGATTAAGGCAGGTTTTCCTTTTCCATGTTTTTAGCTTTTCTTTCCTTTATCTCCAATTACCATGCTTATCTCTTTCCATATCTTGTAGTCTTTGACTTAGACTCTAATTAATCTCCATAATTATCTTTAAAGCTTCACACTAAATAAATAATTACCCAATATGCTCTAAAATATTATTTTACTAAATCAAGACTCAAAATAGGAAAGTGCACTATTTCTCAAGAAAATCGACTATTATGACTTCTAAATCACTAAAAATGATGTCTCATCCTAATATAAATCTATCACAAATGAGGAGACATCACACTTGAAAGAAGAAGTCTAATCAAACCATGCGACAACATCTCTAGGAGATGTCTAACATGAATATGGAACTTAAGACTGCATGTCATAACCAAACTGATGAACAATAAGTTCAAGTTGTTATCCGATCTCTTCCAAATAATTGGAGAATTTGAAGATAAACTTGACTCACAATGACAATATCAAAACTTTTGATGATGTCGCTCGTCATGTGTCGTTAGAAGATGAACGTCTAAATGCAATTAAGCCTCAGGGCCAGGCTTATATTGTTGAGTCAAGTTCCCACCAAGGTTCTGGAAATAAGCGCAAGAACAATGGGAAGAAAAACGAAAATGAGCATGCCTCCAAGAAGAACAAGAAGGGTGGTAACTATAAGGAAATACGTTTCCGTAAGAAGAAAAACAAGAGTAAAGTGAAATGCTATAATTGTGACAAGATGGGTCACTTCGCTCGCAAGTGTAGGGCAAAACTAGAAAGATAGCAATGTCACTTCTTGTGACTTCGCTTATGTTACCAGTACTGTATTGCTAGCTACTTCTAATCCTTTTTGGACTGTGGATTAAGAGCGACAGACCATGTAGCCAAAGACCTATAGGAATATGTAAAGTATCGTTGGATTCCAGAGGAAACAAGATGGATATATGTAGGTGACAACAACAAGATTGTAGTCAAAGGAGTTGACACTTGCGAGGTGGTCAGACCTTGTACCTGCATGATGTACATTACGCACCTGATATTCGATAGAACTTGGTCTCGGTCACTGTTCTTCTAGGCTTAGGTTTTAATATGCTTTTTCATAACAAACAATTAGATATCTATAATGATGTTAAGTATTATGGTTCTGGTTTTATTTCTCATAGCTTAATTATACTAGATCATGATAACTCATTTAGTTGTTATTATTGAAGAAGTTGTTTTTCTATTAATACTTCTTCTAGTAATTCTAACATAAAATAAAGTGTATGGCATGCTAGACTAGGTCATATTGGTCAAGACCGTATGAATTTGTTGGCTAAGGCGAACCTTTTGGGTTCATTAACTAAAGTCAACTTGCCAACTTAACATTATTTCATCACTTTTATAGATAATTTCAATAGGTTGTGCTATGTCTACTTGGTTTTTTGTAAATCTGAAGCATTGAAATGTTTTTATGACATATGTCAATGAAGTAGAAAATCAGTTAGAGAGGAAGGTAAAAACATTAAGAACCGATCGTAGACGTAAATATTTATCTGGCCAGTTTAAAGAATTGAGTGATTAAAGGGCGAGACCTCTCCTAGAAATGGTTAGAGCTATGATGGAACAGGCTAATCTTCCAATATCTTATTTGGGAGATTTCTAGCTTACCGCCAATTATATACTTAACTGAGTACCCACAAAGATAGTTCCATTAACTCCTTATGACTTGTGGACAGGAAGGAAGCCTAACCCGTCATACTTATGATCCTGGGGGTTGGACGGATATGTTCATGATCTATCTCATAAATATGATAAATCAGGTCCAAGAGGCAAGAAGTTTATCTTCATAAGATACTTAGAGCACTCTAAAGGATATGTGTTTATTGGTGAACACAACGATGGAGGTCTTACTGAAATTGAATTACGAGATGAAACATTCTTAGAAAATGATTTTCCTAGTAGAGGTGAGGTTGATAGAAATTCCATTCTATGTGAATTAAATGAGAATCAGGAAGATGATATGCAAACAAATATGACACCTGATGAGGTAACAAGTACTCAAGAAGTAGATACTTACACTCCTCTACAACTTGAGACAAATGAAACCATTGCATCATCTAGTAATCCTATTTTTCAAGATTCTCAACCTAATAGAAGTGCTAGAGGTTTAGTTCCTTGCTGTCAGTTTGAAATCAATGGAGAAGTCTTATGGTAACTCTACAAGACAAAGAAGAACCTTAAATAGTAAATGAAGCACTTGCATGTCCTGATAAAAATGAAAGAAGAAAAGCAATGGAAGACCAAATGGATGTCAAAACTGTATTTCTAAATGGAGATTTAGAAGAGATCATTTTCATGGAACAACCCTCGGGTTTTATTGCAAAAGATATAGAAAATAATGTATGTATATTGTTGAAATAAATCAAGAGTCCAAAGCAAGCCTCGAGACAGTGGAATTTGAGATTTCATAAAGTCATCTCATCAAATGGATTTGAGATAATAAGTGAAAAACACTGTGTTTATGTTAGACGTTCCAAGATTTTTTTTTTTAATTTTATCTCTATATGTGGATGACATCCTATTAGCTAGAAATGATAAAGAGTTTATAAAAGCTAATAAGGAGTGGCTAGCTTCCCAATTAGATATGAAAGATATAGGAGAAACAAATTATATTCTTGGTTTTACGATTTACAGAGATATGTTTAGAAGACTATTATCTTTGTCTCAAGAACCTTACATCCTGAATAACTTGAACGATTTAGTATGACTAAGTGCAATGCCATTGACACTTCTGTAGCAAAGGAGATAAACTTAAGTGTCGATATGTGTCCAAATACTATATAAGAGAAATAGAAAATGTATACAGTAGTGCCATTGATAGTCTTATGTATGTTATGATGTGAACTAGGCCAGACATATGTTATGCAGTAGGTTTAGTTAGTCATTTTCAATCAAACCCGGGACAAGAGAATTGGAAAGCTGTGAAAAGAATATTGAGATATCTAAAAGGCACTAAGGATCATGCCTTATGCTTTCGAGGAAATAAATTACGCCTAGAAATATTTACATATGTTGTTTGGGCTAGTGATATCGATGAGCATAAATCTACCTCATGTTAAGTATTTTTGTTGAATAATTGCGCAATTTCTTGAAGTAGCAAGTAACAAACCTGTGTAGTTTTGTCCATAATGGAAGTTGGGTTCGTATGCCCAGCTGCAGTTCAAGAAGTTGTTTGGCTAAAAAGGTTCTTTGGATATTTGGGATTCTCAAGTGATAGCGGGAGTCCTATTACTATACATTGTGATAGTCAAGCTACAATGGCTTATGTGAAAGTTCCTAAGTATCATCGTAAGACCAAACACATTGATATAAAGTATAACTTTGTGAGAGATATGATTTCATAAAGGGATGCTGCTTTGCAATATATACCCCCACACAATATACTTGCTTCTCCATTCACAAAGTTTATCCCAAGGGATGTATTCATGGATCATGTTAGATCTATAGAATTACGCAAGATATAATGTATGAATATTGCAATTTTATGTGCATTCATGTATATATATTTCATTAGTACGTTCATTTAAATGTTTCTTTTAATAATATCATGTTTGATATATATTATAATGTGTTTGTTTTTGAACTATGTATGTTCTATAGACTGAGATTGACCCTATCATACGGGAAGTTAGTGGTCCTTTGTGTGTTCTAGAAAAATGCAAATAAGGAAAAGAGAACCACAACCGCAAGTGTACGGTTGTCCCAAGTAATATAAGTGATAATACAGATTCATTCTCAGGGACGGAATGGTTGACTCTAATGCTTATCAGATAATAGTTAATTGCACGTGAAAACAAGTAAATGATTTTAAGATTGATTGTTTGGTTTTCTAAGGCTAAGACAAATAAAGTAAAATACTAAAGTAATGCAAGTAATTAACTAGACACAAGAAAATAAAGTGTTTACGCAAGATGGGAAAGACAGTACTTGAGAGACGCAAGGGTTTCACCTAATTATCATTCATTTCATTTCATGGTTAAGGGACAAATCAGTAAATATGCATTGGTCGGGATTCGGAATTCTCCTTACCCCCGTCAAAGTGGACTAAGGAGCTACTCTCAAGTGCTACGAACCCCGTCAGGGTGATTATAGTCCACTTTCAAGTGATTAAGTCTAATTTACCCAATAGGCCATAGGTTTAATTAAGCTCGTCAGAGTCTCTAATTTCTAACCTACATTAATTAACTAGTTCTGTACCCAGACCCCCATCAAGGTGATCCAATCGCCACTAATTGGAATAGCCTAGATACTAGGTCCTAATATTGAGTCGCGAATTCAATAAATGTAAATAAAAGCAAATTAAAGAAAAATATAATTGACCCAATTTGATTTCAAATATTAAAATCTCAAATCCAAACACATGAAATAAAATCAAATTGGGAGTAACCCATTATGCGTTCTCAAGCACTATTTAAGTTTAGCTCATAATAATTGAAAAGACAAAAACTAAATTAAAACAGAAAGAATTCATATTCTTCAATTACATAAATAAAAGATAGAACCTAATCAGGAATTGGGTTTGGCTGTGATTTGGAGAAGATGACTTCCTCCAGCTCTTAGCTTTCTCCTTTTCCTTGCTTCTGACTTCCTCTCTGGACACTCTCTTCTGATGATGATTTAATTTGAAGAATAAAATGAGAGGTGCTGAATAATGAGGTCTAAAGGCATATTTATAGTGCTAAATTCGGACTAGGGTTTTTATTTGGTTTAAGTGAATATTAGAAAGGCCCAAGTCAACTAATTAAGCCCAAATCTCGTAACTGCTGCACCACCTCCACTAAAACAGCTCTAACCGACTCGTTTCAGCTCGGATCGACCTCATTCCAAGTGCTAAAGTTCCGTAACTCAATGGGACACGTTTTCTCTTCACAAGTCAGAGGCTAAATCCACTCTTAGATGGCTCGGAATCAGCATTCTTTGACAACTTTCTAGATTTGCAGCTTAAAATAATCAATTCTTTCGGGATATTTCTTCTTGCTTTGACTTCATTACACGATCTTTGACTTTATTCTTGGCTTCCTCTCCTAGATAGTATTCAAAACCTACAAATTTTTACTCAAAACAACCCATATTACGCGCAAAAGTTTGATAAATAAAAAAATACTAGAATTAAAAGAAGAAAATCGATTTATTGCATTTTAATACCAAAAGTCTATCTAAATAGTCAAATAAACACCAAAAATGATGTCTCCCAAGGGCATAAAATTAGAATAGTTAGGGAGACATCAGAAGTCGCCTTTGGCACAAGAGGTGTGTAAAGATGAGACTAACTCATGGTAGTGAAGAACCTTTAAGAAACCTTGAGTTAAGATAGTTGTCTTGACTAAGTCTTGCGATGAGATCATAAATATGGATGATACATGTGAAGCTTATATTATGATCAAAGTAGAATCCCGCTATCTACTTAGTCTATAATAGCCAGATATGAGTTGTTTGATTGATTTGATAGAAGGGTTGATCGATCGAAGAACTCATCCAAGGTAACGAGGCTTGTCTAATTAGAAAACTGTATGGTATTTATAAAATTGTGACATATAATTTGAGTTATATGAATAACTGGTGGTCCTTTGTGTGTTCTAAAAATAAATGCAAATGCTAATCGAACCACAACCGCAAGTGTACGGTTGTCCCAAGTAGTATGTATGATAATACAGATTCGTTCCAAGGACGGATGGTTGATCACAATGTTTAGCAAGTAGTGATTGATGCACTTATGAAAAATAAAAGACAATAAATTGTTTGTTTGGTTTTGTTTATTAATTCTAAATAAATGAAAGACAAATATTAAATGTAAATGAAAGCTGAGACGCAAGTAAAATAAGTGAAAACGCAATATGAGATGTAGTACTTGAGAACGCAAGGATCCTCCTAATCTTACTGCCTAACTTATGTTGTTTGAGGGTTAAATCGGTCAATTACAATGGTCGGGATTCTAAAATCCTTATACCCCCGTCAGGGTGGACTATAAAGCAATCCTAAAGTGTCACTAGTCCCGTCAGGGTAAATATAATCCACCGTTGGATGATTAAGTGTTTTACCTCATTGGCCCTAGAATTAGCTAAGTTCGTCAGAATCAATAGCTTTTACCCTAGATTGAATAATTAATTCTATACCTAAACCCTCCGTCAGGATGATCCATACGCCACATATATGGAATAGCTTAGATACTAATACCTAATCTTAGTTCGCGACTCTAAAATCAGTAAATAATCACAAATTATCGAAAAGAGTAATAAACCCAATTTAATTTAATTCAATAAAAACCCAAATTCAACATTCGTTATTTCATAAAATTAAGATTCACCCATTGTTTGTTCTCAAGCACTATTAAAAGCTTAGCTCATATTAAAATTAAAAACTAAATTAAAAGGAATTGAATTCATATTGTTTACAGAATTAAAATACGAAAAGAACCTAATTTCCGGAATTGGAATGACTACGAACGGAGCTATAGACCCACTCCAGCTCTTGTAGCTTCTTCTTTCTTCCTTCTGTTGCTTCTCTCTGGTGTTTAATCTTGTGGAATGTGAATTGTGTGAAAAATAGAAGTCCAGACCTCCTTTTATAAGCATAAAATCGTTCTAGGGCTTGGACCAGAAAATAGAATATTAATTAAATGTCCAAGCCCACTTTCTAAGCCCAAAATCCCGTAACTGCTGATACACCTTCACTAAAACGGCTTTTCCCGATGCGTTATGACTCCGATTGACCTCATTTCAGTTTCTAAAGTTCCGTAACTCGATAAGGAATGATTTCTCTTCAAAGGTCAGCGGCTAAATCATCGCTTAAGCACCTCGAAATCAGCAATCTATGGCCTAGAAAGTGGATTTTCAGCTCTAAAAATAATATCTTCAGGATTTGTCTTCAAGTCTTGACTCTAATTCACAATCTTTGACTTTCTCCTCGGATTCCTCTCCTAGCTAACATCTAAAACCTGTAAACTTTACACTAAAAATACCAATATTACGCGCAAAAGTTTAATAAATTAAAAATGCTAGAAATAAAAAGGTAATTCCGGATTATTGAATATTTAGTACAAAAGTCTATCAATTTAGGTAAATAAACACCAAAAATGATGTCTCCTAAGGGTCGAAAATAAGAACAATTAGGGAGACATCAAGACCCCCAACTCAAACCTTTGTCGTCCCGACAAAGTAAAACAAAACAAAGGGGTAGAAGTAAGCGTATAAACAAAATAGAAGCTAGCAAATAAACCCTAAAGCAATTCTCAAAATAAATCTCATATAGCAAACTCTAGAAACTAATATACACATACACTAATCATGCAACATCAAACATAAATAATCTCAATCATAAAATTAAAGTCGCAATGCTTGAAGGTTACACTTGTACTCATCTCTGTATGATGGCTATAGGGTGGTCATTAATCCTAACTCGCTTTGAACGCTCCACCTAGTGTATTCTCTATCAACAGAATTATAAATTCACTATGCACTTAGGAATCACGAGGTCTTTACGGTTATAATATTGGCTTAAGGACGGGTGTGGATGTATATTTGGTAAATTTGAAGTGAGCTTTTGGCTCTCTCCTCACTTACCATCAACAATGTCCTCGAGCTTGAGTTAACGCTCAAAAGATGTTCTCACTCACCAATATACGCAACAATTTAGCGTCCCATGTCTACCCACTAGAAATAAGATGATTTTCAGAAAAATTTCACTTTGCCGGATGTTTTATTCATTCATATTTTTTTCTTTTTCTTTTCTTTTCTCTTTTTCTTCTCTTTTTTTTTTTTGTACAGGAGCAAACCGGGTTCCCGGTTTTGACGAATCCGGGTTCCCGGTTCCTACTGTATGATTTTTCAAAATTTTTCATTTTTTCTTTCTTTTTCATTTTTCTTCATTCCCGGCAAAGGGTTACAAGTATATATCATCTGCAATTGTGCTACAATACAAAGCACATCGAGCCCTACCCATTTAATTCCCCATATGTGGTCCCACCACCCCAAACTCAAGCTCGAGACATGTCTCAGGATTGTGATTCAAGTGCGGGTCATATGGTCATGCCTAATAATCTAAGGGATAATGGCTTATATCGTGGCTACAAAGAAAAGGCTAAAGGCTCAAAGTGGGCTAAGACGGATAATAATTAATACAAGGGATAGAAGGCTAAAAAGGCACAAATGGCTAACAAAGAACTGCCCCTATCATTTTCCTAAGTACATAGCTTGTCTTTAGTTCATATCTAGGTGGGTTCTCTACTAATTAGGATTTCACGTTCTACACACCAAACATATTCCTTGAGTACAAGCTTACTTCATTTGCATTGTTCATTAATTTTTCCTATCAATTACCTATGTTCGCATGCAATTGTAAGTGCGTTTTATATCAATCCCTAAAGTCCACTATTTACTATCATAGATTTATCAAAAGTATGCTTAAAGGGATATTTAAAAATTTCTATAGTCAAACGCAACTCCGAAAATTCTTTTATTGAAAGCAAATAAAGCAAATAACACATAAAAAACTGGGATGAGGCAACGAACCCCACCCCAAACTCAAAAATGAGTCGTGTCCCCACGACTCGAAAAGACTCAATAAAGCATTTAAACTAATATACACTAAGAGGAAAGTTTAGAAAACGTATCTTAACCAGCGCGAGGCTGGTTATCGGTGTTGCGTTCTGGACCTTTATCTCGCGTAACAGCATCATAAATCGCGTTTTGAAGTGTATTTACGCCTAGGATTAAATTTCGAAGCAGGTCCAATTCTTTTGTAACGTTTCCCAAGGTAGCAATCATCCTCTCCTGATTCTCTTCCAACACCTGAATCTTCGCTTCCAACTCAGGTACATTTTTCGCTTTCTTTGATTGAGGAGTTCTAGGACTTCTTGTAGCTCGTGTTGCTTCTTCATGGATGTTCTTGATTGTGCTCAAAGCTATACTCACACCAACTGAAACAGTATCAATCTCTGCGTCCTTACGCGGAATCTTTGCGTCTAAACACAACTGAGTAATCGTACAAGGAAACTTCAGATTTTGTTGTTTCATTGGTGATTTCGCGAACTCCATGATCGTATCATAAATGATCTTAGCAACATCAAATGGTTTCTCCTCCAAAATACACTTAATAACAAATATGTGCTCTTTCTTCAACTCGGAAGTGTGTTTAATACCAAAGAAAGTGGGTATTATGAAACGAGACCAAACCTTAGCACGAGGTGTCAAACTACTGCTGTAAAACTGTCCAGGATACCTTTCACCTTCAGGAATTGGGCTAGTCCCCTTAACAAGCACGGTCCCCCAAAGGGATTCAAAATCAAAAGAAGGGTCATTAAGAGTTTCTTGGAAGGGGCATGTTCCAGAAAAGTTGGGTAGTTTCAATGATTTCCGAATACGTTCAATAGAGAAAGGAACTACCTTTTTGCGGATATCAATGGCATCATGGGAGGTAGCTAAACCTTCGTAAAATTCTCGCACAAAAGTAGGAATAAACTCAAGCTTCCTTTCTTGTAACTCTTTCCAACCAAACTTAGCACATGTCACAGCATATTCCTTGTAATCACTACTCATAATACCCTTAGGAAAATTCGTCTCCTCACCAAATTTCAAAAATTCAATTCTTTCACGAACCTGAGTATTCCAACAAGTGTAAACCCTCTTAGGTTTGTGGGCCCACATCTTCATACGCGGAGGTTTCGTAACGGGTGCTTCCGGAATCTCTTGTTCAGTTTCCTTCTCAATGTTCTTTGCAATTTCCTCTTCAGGTTCCTTTTCACTTTCAATCTCATCAATCAATCTTCTCTTTAGACCTGTGATTTCTTTTCTGTTAGAATCAAGCTTAACTTCGTCAATTTTTCGTTTAGGACGCGAATCAGGAATCTCAATAGCTTGATCTTGTGAACCACCAATGGTGGTCTTTCTTCTAGGAGCAGTTCTTCGGAAATCACCGGTTCTGTTAGTCATCTCTTTTCACCCCAAACTCAAAACTTCAAATAATGAGAAACTTAGAGAAAAAGTTTAGAATTTTGATGTTTTGATGTTTAAGAATTTAAGAACTAGGTGAAATAAGAGATGGGTCTTGGTTAATTTGTATGGGAGAAGAAAGAATTGGGTTTAATTTAAGGAATTGGGTGAAGAAGAATCTTGGGAAAAACTAAGGATTTGATGTTATTTTGGAGAGGAGGTGAGTTGATCTTATGTTTTTGTGGTGAAAGAGGGTAGGATTTGATGATATATAGTGTTTTGGTAGATGAATTTCGGAGGTGGGGAGGCTATTGGTGCGTTTTAGGTAAAGACTTGGAAAAGAGGCTAAGAACTAGGTTAAAACACCTCAAAACCGCCTCTCACAGCTTTCAAACCGGGTTCCCGGTTTTGGCAAACCGGGTTCCCGGTTCCGCGTCGCTGTGACGGCGCGGAAAAATTAATTGTGGACTTTTTTTTTTTTTTTCAAAACGCACCAAAACGCTGGACCCCAAGACGCGGGGTCAGGGATTTTACTCGCCGAAACCGGGTACCCGGTTCTGTGGAATGCGGGTTCCCGGATTTTCTCGATGGCGCGAGTCAAAACGCGCCAAAACGCAGCACCTCAAAACGCCGGGTCAGAACTTTTGGAAGATTACAGCTCCGAAACCGGGTACCCGGTTCTGCCAAATGCGGGTACCCGGATTTGTGTCGATGGCGCGAATCAAAACGCACGAAAACGCAAGCCACCAAAACGCTGGGTCAGAGTTTTTCAGAAATCACAGCACCAAAACCGGGTACCCGGTTTTGCCAAATGCGGGTTCCCGGTTCCGACGCTGTGACATTACCCCAAAACGCCAAGTGTTGCGTTAAAATGGTTGGTACCAGCTCCAAAACCGGGTTCCCGGTTTTGTGAAACCGGGTTCCCGGTTTCCCCTGGACATCCAACCAATTTTTCTTCTGTTTTCGCTAAAACGACCCCAAACTCAAGTCCTTTTTACCCCTGAAATCATCAAAAACAACTACCCTTCCTCATTTCTTAATAAAAACAATAAAATTACGAAAATCAAACTAATCTAAATTGTAAAAATGTAAAAACTCAGCTAATATACAAGTAATTGGCTTTTGTTTAACGTCGTTAAGCTCGACGGGTTACCTCACGCTTCTAAGGAGTCTCGAGGAGGTACATGACCTCCCCGGGATGTGGATCTTTCGAGCGATTGGTATCTTCACCTCCATGGTATATCTTCAATCTGTGACTGTTAACCATAAAGGTACGGTTCTCTAGCGGATGTTCTATTTCTATCGCCCCATGAGGTGTAACTTTGGTCACTATGTATGGACCTGACCACTTAGATCTTAACTTACCCGGAAAATTGCTGAACTTTGAGTTATACTTTAATACTTTTTGCCCCACTTCAAAGTTCTTTGGACGAATCCGATTGTCATGCCATTTCTTTGTATTTTCTTTGTAAAGTTTAGCATTTTCATAAGCATGCAATCGGAATTCGTCAAGTTCATTAAGCTTCATCATACGATTCTTTCCGGCTAAGATAGGATCTAAGTTCAATTGCGCAATCGCCCAATAGGCACCCATTTCAAGCTCTAAAGGTAAGTGACAAGCCTTACCATACACCATACGATAGGGAGATGCACCAACCGGAGTTTTGAACGCAGTACGATAGGCCCACAACGCATCATCTAACTTCATCGACCAATCTTTTCTTGTAGGACCAACGGTTTTCTCTAGGATTGACTTGACTTCACGGTTCGAAACTTCAGCTTGACCATTGGATTGTGGATGGTATGCAGTAGATACACGGTGTCTAACTCCATATTTCTCTAGAATAGTCTTCAGATATTTATTAACGAAATGAGATCCTCCATCGCTAATAATCACTCTAGGTGTGCCATGTCTAGTGAAAATATGTGACTTCAAGAACTTAATCACCACTCGTGAATCATTAGTAGGTAAAGCCACCGCTTCTACCCACTTAGACACATAATCAACAGCTAATAAGATATAGAGGTTACCATTTGACGGAACGAAAGGGCCCATAAAGTCTATGCCCCACACATCGAATATCTCAACCTCTAACACATTATTACGCGGCATCTCATCCCTCTTAGATATGTTTCCGGTAAACTGACATCTCGTACACTTCTTAACATATTCATGACAATCTTTTATAAGAGAAGGCCAGTAAAAACCTGATTGAAATACCTTTGCAGCAGTTCTGTCTCCTTTGAAATGTCCTCCATATAATGAATCATGGCATCCAGCTATAATGGCTTGAGTCTCTTCCCTTGCTACACATCTTCGTATCATTTGGTCAGCACAAACTTTATAGAGGAACGGATCCTCCCAAAAGAACTGTCTAGCACGATGAGCTAACCTCTTTCTTTCTTGATAAGTAGAACCTTCAGGAAAAACACCACTCACCACTAAATTCGCAATATCTGCATACCACGGAGCCTCATAATCTCGAACAACGAATAAACTCTCATCAGGAAACTCTTCTCTAACTGCTTCAGTACCACTATTCATCTCTGAACCCTCTAAACGCGATAGATGATCTGCAACCTGATTCTCACAACCCTTTCTATCTTTGATCTCTAAATCGAACTCTTGAAGCAATAACACCCATCTGATTAACCTTGGTTTCGCATCTTTCTTCTCCATAAGAAATCTGATCGCGGAATGATCTGTATAAACAATAACTTTCGCTCCAAGAAGATAAGAGCGAAATTTATCAAACGAATATACAACTGCTAGCAACTCTTTTTCTGTAACTGTATAATTAATCTGAGCACCACTAAAAGTTTTACTAGCATAGTAAATCGAATGAAAACCCTTCTCTTTCCTCTGTCCTAATACAGCTCCCATACACAAATCACTTCAAACGGTAAATTCCAATCTGGAGGTAACACTATAGGAGCAGAAATAAGCTTTTCTTTGATTGCTTTGAAGGCCGCTAAACAAGCTTCATCAAAAATGAATTTGCAATCCTTTTCGAGTAAGTTGCATAACGGTTTAGCAATCTTAGAAAAATCTTTAATAAAACGCCTATAAAAGCCAGCCTGGCCAAGAAAACTCCTTACCCCTTTAACAGAAACAGGAGGGGGAAGAGTTTTAATTACCTCTATCTTTGCTCTATCAACTTCTAAACCAACACTTGAAACTTTGTGACCCAGAACAATACCTTCGCGAACCATGAAGTGACACTTCTCCCAGTTGAGCACCAAATCTGTTTCCTTGCATCTCACTAACACTTTCTCCAAGTTATCCAAACATATATCAAAATCATCACCAAACACGGAGAAATCATCCATGAACACTTCAAGGAAATTATCTATCATGTCCCAGAAGATGGCCATCATACACCTTTGAAAAGTAGCGGGAGCGTTACACAACCCAAATGGCATTCTGCGATATGCAAAAGTACCAAATGGGCATGTAAAGATAGTCTTATGTTGATCTTCTGGAGCCACGTAAATCTGATTGTACCCAGAGTAACCATCCAAGAAGCAATAGTACTCTCTTCCGGCTAATTTATCTAACATTTGATCGATGAAGGGTAAAGGGAAATGATCTTTTCTGGTGGCCTTGTTCAGCTTTCTGTAATCCATGCAAACTCTCCATCCAACTACCGTTCTTGAAGGAATCGCCTCATTTTTATCGTTAAGAATTGTTGTTATTCCTCCCTTCTTCGGTACACACTGAACTGGGCTCACCCATTCACTACTCGAAATGGGATAGATAATCCCCGCATCTAAAAGCTTAATCACCTCCTTCTTCACCACATCCTTCATGGCTGGCATTAATCTTCTCTGACCTTCAACTGAGCGTGCATTAACATCTTCTAGTATGATTTTGTGTTGACAATAGGATGGACTAATGCCTTTGATATCAGCAATTGTCCAACCTATTGCTTCTTTGTTGGCTCTTAACACACGCAACAGTTTATCTTCTTGAGGACCTGTTAAATTAGCTGAAACAATAACAGGTAGAGTTTCATTAGTACCCAAATAAGCATACCTTAAGTGTGCTGGCAATGGTTTTTCTTCCAACTCCGGAGGAGATTAAATTGAAGGTTTCTTTTTAGGAATAATCTCCCCCGGTTCTCTCACAGGTTCATAGGCAAGACGCCTATATTTCGGATTTTCAGAATTGAGAGCTGCCACTGTTTCTGTAAGCTCCTCCATCATCTCAGGTGAATCTAATGTCAAAGCAGCCTGCAAGATATCATCAAAATTTAAACAATTAAATACCTCTTGCGATGCTTGCTCTACTACATCCATTCTGAAGCAATCTTCCTGAGAATCTGGGAATTTCATGGCTCGAAATACATTGAATTTCACTTCCTCATCTTGTATCCTCATCGTTAATTCGCCATTCTCTACATCGATCAATGTCCTCCCTGTAGCTAGGAAGGGTCTACCCAAAATAATGGGGACATTTCTATCTGCATTGTATTCAAGAATTACAAAATCAACAGGAAATATAAGTGTACCTGCCTTAACAAGGACATCCTCAATACGGCCTTCAGGATGAGCAAGAGACCTGTCCGCCATTTGCAAGACCATAGAGGTAGGTCTTGCGTTTCCAATTTTAAGCTTATCAAAGACTGACTTGGGCATCAAGTTGATGCTTGCCCCTAAATCGCATAGCGCCTTTCCTTTCCATTCTTCTCCAATCGATATGGGAATCGTGAAACTCCCCGGATCAACTAACTTCGGAGGTAATTTACTCTGGCAAATCGCACTACACTCTTCAGGAAGGCCAATCATCTCATTATCACAGTAGGGCCTTTTATTAGTGAGGGCCCTCTTCAAAAACTTCGTATACTTAGGAATATCTCGAATTGCCTCAAGTAACGGAATATTAATACTCAAACCCCTCACTCTATTGAAGAATTTCTGAAAATCACCCATATCACCCTTTTTCTGAACTCGCGATGGAAACGGTGGTGGAGGGCGATTGCTTACAATTTCATCTCTCTTTTTTGGAATTTCTCTTGGTCTTTCTATCTCTTCAACCTCACTATCTTTCTCATTCTCTATCTCTTTCTCACCCACTTCCTTTTCTTTTCTTGGAACTTCTTTCTCTTTCATAACGGGAAAAGGAGGTGGAGGAAGGTTCTTACCACTTCTTAATGTAACAGCCTTGCAATCTTCACGTTGTGTTGGATTTTCCGTATCGCTAGGAAGTTGCCCTTGTGGACGCTGATTCAGCTGTTTATTAATTTGACTTAGCTGATTCTGGAAAATCTTCATATTTGCTTCAGCTGCGTTCTGACGTTCCAAAGCTTGTGTTTGAAGAGCAATCAAATTTTCAACGGTTTTCTGAAGGGTAATTACTCCTTCTTGTGGATGGGCAGGTAGAGCTTTCTGGGTTAAATTCTCATCGTAGGTATTCTGAGGAGCTTGTCTTTGTACATAATTGTTTTGATTCTGTCCTCCTTGATGATTGTTGTGGGGTCTTGGATTATAGTTGTTGCCTTGAGGACGCGGCTGATACGCGTAAGTAGGATTGGCTGCCCCATTAGGATTTGAGTATTGAAACCCAGGATGGTTTCTGTTAGGCTGATATCCATTACCACTTGAATTGAAATTACCTCTATTGGACATGAAATTCACTGATTCTTGGTTATTCGGACAACTTTCCTCATCATGATCATCTACCTTACAAATTGAACACATATAAACCTCTTGTGCAGCATGCACAGCTACCTTCTTACCCGAAAATCCTTCTTTCACAGCTAGAGTAAGCTGCTTCAATTGTTGCTCTATGGTATTCTGGATCTTATTCTCAAACGTAGCAAATTTCTCTTCCATGTCAACATTATTTACTCCCTTAACTGGTGTTCTCACTGAGCTCCACCCAACTCCATTCTTGACTGTTCTCTCTAAAATAATTTTGGCATGAGCGGGTTGAACTTGAAGAAAACCTGCTCCACATAGCGTATCCAATTTCTCTCTTGAAATTCCATCAAGGCCTCTATAAAAGATCTTTAACTGTTGTTGTTCTGAAAAGCCATGATTGGGAACTTTACGCAAACACATCTGAAATCTTGTCCAACTCTTACCCACAGTTTCCTCATACTCTTGACGGAATTGTGTCAATTCTAGTTCAGCATCTAACCTCATGTTACTTGGGTAATACCTGTCAAAGAAAGCAATTTCTAATTGGTCCCAATTGGTAATTCTCGTAGGATCTTGCGTATCGTGCCATTCACTTGCTCCATCAATGACAAAGAATTTGAAAGCAGCAAAATACATATGTTCTCTTGAAACCCCTTGTGTGATGTAAGAATCACATATCTGTTTGAATTTCTGTACCGCTCTAAGAGGATCTTCCGATGGTCTTCCGCGAAAATTTCCAAAGTTTTGGAACTGAGCTAGCATACCCGAATCTGGACGGAATCTCGGAACATCAATATCTGGAGCACCTACTCCTATAGCTGGAGCGCGGAATGGAACTTCTGGAGGGCCATTAGTGAACCACGGATCATGATTCATCACTATCTGGACTGGAGGATTAGGATTTAGTGATTGAACTTGAGGAATAACGCCTGGAGCTAAAGGTTGGCCATTTGCATCTAACTGGCCTTGTCCATTCAGTTGACCTTGAAGATTGATATTCTCCATTTGGTTACTTAATTCTTCTACTTCTAAAGCTTCTCGTTCTCTTCTTCTTCTGTTCGCAAGTCTGATCAACGATTCTGGATTACTAAGGATCGGAGGTGTTGGCTCTAGATCCTTGAATAGCCTTCTTCGCATACACCAAACCTAAAAACCTGAAAAAGCTAACAAACAAAAAGCGTAAAACTGATAAAATAAAATAAATGCACTTATCACTAAAGGATAAACACCGTGGTCACACGCTACCGTCCCCGGCAGCGGCGCCAAAAACTTGGTGGTCCTTTGTGTGTTCTAAAAATAAATGCAAATGCTAATCGAACCACAACCGCAAGTGTACGGTTGTCCCAAGTAGTATGTATGATAATACAGATTCGTTCCAAGGACGGATGGTTGATCACAATGTTTAGCAAGTAGTGATTGATGCACTTATGAAAAATAAAAGACAATAAATTGTTTGTTTGGTTTTGTTTATTAATTCTAAATAAATGAAAGACAAATATTAAATGTAAATGAAAGCTGAGACGCAAGTAAATAAGTGAAAACGCAATATGAGATGTAGTACTTGAGAACGCAAGGATCCTCCTAATCTTACTGCCTAACTTATGTTGTTTGAGGGTTAAATCGGTCAATTACAATGGTCGGGATTCTAAAATCCTTATACCCCCGTCAGGGTGGACTATAAAGCAATCCTAAAGTGTCACTAGTCCCGTCAGGGTAAATATGATCCACCGTTGGATGATTAAGTGTTTTACCTCATTGGCCCTAGAATTAGCTAAGTTCGTCAGAATCAATAGCTTTTACCCTAGATTGAATAATTAATTCTACACCTAAACCCTCCCTCAGGATGATCCATACGCCACATATATGGAATAGCTTAGATACTAATACCTAATCTTAGTTCGCGACTCTAAAATCAGTAAATAATCACAAATTATCGAAAAGAGTAATAAACCCAATTTAATTTAATTCAATAAAAACCCAAATTCAACATTCGTTATTTCATAAAATTAAGATTCACCCATTGTTTCTTCTCAAGCACTATTAAAAGCTTAGCTCATATTAAAATTAAAAACTAAATTAAAAGGAATTGAATTCATATTGTTTACAGAATTAAAATACGAAAAGAACCTAATTTCCGGAATTGGAATGACTACGAACGGAGCTATAGACCCACTCCAGCTCTTGTAGCTTCTTCTTTCTTCCTTCTGTTGCTTCTCTCTGGTGTTTAATCTTGTGGAATGTGAATTGTGTGAAAAATAGAAGTCCAGGCCTCCTTTTATAAGCATAAAATCGTTCTAGGGCTTGGACCAGAAAATAGAATATTAATTAAATGTCCAAGCCCACTTTCTAAGCCCAAAATCCCGTAACTGCTGATACACCTTCACTAAAACGGCTTTTCCCGATGCGTTATGACTCCGATTGACCTCATTCTAGTTGCTAAAGTTCCGTAACTCGATAAGGAATGATTTCTCTTCAAAGGTCAGCGGCTAAATCATCGCTTAAGCACCTCGAAATAAGCAATCTATGGCCTGGAAAGTGGATTTTCAGCTCTAAAAATAATATTTTCGGGATTTGTCTTCAAGTCTTGACTCTAATTCACAATCTTTGACTTTCTCCTCGGATTCCTCTCCTAGCTAACATCTAAAACCTGTAAACTTTACACTAAAAATACCAATATTACGCGTAAAAGTTTAATAAAATAAAAATGCTAGAAATAAAAAGGTAATTCCGGATTATTGAATATTTAGTACAAAAGTTTATCAATTTAAGTAAATAAACACCAAAAATGATGTCTCCTAAGGGTCGAAAATAAGAACAATTAGGGAGACATCAATAACGCCATAACACGTGTATACGTGTGATTTCTACCAAAAAGAGTGAAGAATTGATCCATGTTTCTTCTCTGTGTTATGCATTTGAATTGTGCCCTTATTACTTTTGACTATATCTTGATATTTTGATTAAGCGTTTGCTACTTTAACATAATGATCATGAATGATTCATTCTAATGGGATATGATTGGAAAAGCAACCTAATCAATGTAAAAGGATCTAAGTGGAAAAGGAAGACTAAAATTGTGTATCGAAGTGTGTGCTTGCAGGTATATCGATCATGTAAGTCAATTTGGACAGTAACATGATAGTGAGACACATAAAGTTATGTTAGTGAAATCTTTTGATCACATAAACAATGTGATATAAATTTAAAGGGAGATGAGGATTAAAGCTAAGTATGATTAAAACTAAAAGTGAAAAATAAATGATCTAGAAAAGGGAGATGAGGATTGAAACTGTGATATTAAGTATAAGAGAGAATATGTGATTAACGGTTCAGGAGGCAATGGAGTTAAAATAGGTAGAAGATAAATACTAATGAAGAAAGAGATCATGGTTGCAAATGTGGAAGGGAAAAGGAAAATGTCAGTGTTTTATATGTAAATTTGGTGGAGTTTAATGGTGACAGGGGAGTGTTTTGTGATAATGGTGCTTTTGGGTGGTGGTGTTAAGATTCACTTAATTAAGAATATTAAGAACGAAACAAACGTATTTTTTTAAAATTTTTTGGTTTATTTGATGCACCATCTTCCACCGGTAATAAAATTTAATTCTAACTTGTTAAGGTTAGCTCAATTAGCTAAAACCTTAGTTCTTTTTTTAAGTGATATATAGGTTCGAACTGAGTCAATAACTTCGAGTTCAAAGTGGCTCTCTAATATATCAAAAAGAAAATTAATTTTTGTTTTAGTTCACTACAATAACGCTTTTGACTTAGATGAATTTATTTCCAATTTAATTACAATAAAAATATTTATATAATTTAATAAATTTATTATTTAATTTTCTTCCGATAGTAAATTAAAATAAACATTACAGAAATAATAAAATTATAGTTATTCTATACCTATCTAATTCAAATGTCTCTTGAATATATTCTTAAAGAATAGAAAATAAAATTACATGAACAATTTGCTTTCTATAAGTCGGTTTCGTTTTATAAACAATTGAAACTAGAGAGATAAGATGCGGAAGCATTTAATGCTGATTTTGACAAGGAATGGGACTTTTCGTATATATGTGATGCTTGTCTCTTCAAGGTCATTACAAAGAATCCCCACAATACTGCATTGAGGACGATTTGCTGCTTTTGATTTACTCTTTGTGTTACTACTTCTTCGGTCTCTTTTTTATTTTTATTTTGTCAAATTACTTCTTCGGTCATTCATCTTGTTTTTGCAGCACTTTACAGAACTTTTACATTATATTGGAAAAATCCAATTCTTTATTCTAAATTTTGAACATTTTCAACATATAGTCATTAGCCAGGTAGGTTGACCATACCATTTCTTGCTTAACCTAGCCTAGTAGTTATCATGCATGAATGAAAATAGTATAGGCAGAGAGGAGCATTAAATATACGAATGACTCTTTCTTTCGCTATATATTGATTATATTCTACACAATTTGCACAATACTGAAGACATGGACTGTTTTAAGAAATTACTCTTTTAGTCCTAAAAGATTGTCAATTGTAATATTGAAATTAGTTGTTTTAAAACAATTGTTACCCACTTTTTCATTTTCTATACCACTTTTAGCTCTAATTATATATTATAATATTATGTTTTTAATAAATATTTAAAATATCAAGACATTTTAGAGATGACATTTTAGTAATCACATAAATAATAAATAACATTTCTTAATATGTGTGCAAAAACAAATATGACAATCTTCTAAAAATCGAATAAATATCTACTGTATGTCTTTAGTATTTTAAAATGATCAATTTTCATCTTGGAATTTATTAAGTGTTATAGTGAATCACCCATTTTTAACTATTGAGAGTGGGAAAATAGAATTTAGAGTAAATTTAAAAATATAAGTATCTGTAAATTAAACTTTGGTTTTAAAAAAACTAATATTAATATTTTATCTTTTGAAAAAAAAAATAACTTTTAACTGTTTCAGTTTGTTTTTTAGATTAATATTCCACTGTCTTTGTCGGTTTTCTCTATGTCTTCTAAATAGATTCTACTCCCTCTGTTCCTAAAAGGTTGTCACATTTGTTTTTGCGCACAAATTAAAAAATGTCATTTATTATTCATGTGCTTACTAAAATATGTTTCCATAAAGTGTCTTGATATCTTAAATATTTATTGGGAATATAAAATTATAATATTCAATTAGGGTTAAAAGTGGTATAAAGAATAAAAAAGTGTCTTGATTTTTTAAAGCAACAACTTCCTTAGTATAAGTGACAACTTTTTAGAAACGGGGTGAGTATATTTTAAACCATTTGATACCACTGTAACTGTAAACATCAATATAAAAGTGAAAAGTAAAATTATAGTATAATTATTTAAAAAATTGATTATGATATTCCTTGAATATATATGTATTTATTTAATTATAATAAATTGTTCAATAGGTTCATGTTAAATTTTGACATAACCTGTTTTTTTTTCATTCTTAATATTTTTTAGTTCTCTTTTAATGCTTATTAATAAAAACAATAAATATATTCATAAAATATGATATATACATATATATATATATATATATATATATATATATATATATATATATATATATATATATATATATATATATATATATATATATATACCATATGTTTGTGGATTACAAAACAAAAGTGCAGTAAAAAAAAACTCAAATTCCAATTTCTGTGAATTTTTTCATAACTTATCTGCTTTTTTCTTGGTTTATTTTTACATTTTTGATATATTTTCTTTTTTAGTGTTTATGACTAATAAATAATATTATATATGATTAAATATGATATATACCATATGTTTGTGTATTACATAACAAAATTGCAACAAAAAATATATTTTGAGATTGGAAAAAATTTCATTAACTCAAATTTTGAGTTATTAGAATTTTTTCATAACTCAAATTTGAGTTATGGAAATTTTTCCATAACTCAAACTCCTTTCTTTTGAGCTTCATTTTTATCTTATTTGGATTTTTTTAGTTATTTTTTAATCTTTGTAAAATAATAAACAATGAATATGTACCATAATATATTTATATATACAACATTTTTTTATATTTTTTACCTTTTATTTGAAGAACGGTTTGAATTATGGGAAAAATTCCCTAAACATAGATTCTGAGTTCTGGAAATTTTCTCAGAACTCAAACTATTTTTCTTTTTTACTGTTTTTTATTCTGTAATTCTAACTACTTCTATTACTAATCAAATGTCATTTTTTTTACTTAAATCGTAAATCTCTAATTTTTAAAATAATGATAAACAAAGCTTCACACTTATACAACTACTAAATGACTTAAAAGTTGTTGACATGTTGTTTAAGCATTATATACTGATGCTATGATGAAGTTAGTATAGTTTGTTGACTATGATCAATTGGTTAAAAAATTTTAGTAGATATATAGAAGGTTTGTTAATAGCGGTATCAAATAATTTAAAGAAAATCGATGACAGCTGCTGTGCTAAAAAAGTGTAAAAAAACTGTCTTTTACAGGCAAGTACACAAGGCTGCAAGGGTTTATTAAGCATTGACCCTTAATAATAAATGTAAAAAAATCTCTATTGCCTAATGATAAAAAATCTCAAGATCGAAATCTTACTTGAACTTTTATTAAAAACTAGTAAATCGTGTTTGAAATCAATGACAACTTCATTCATACTTTTGCTGCTCCATAAATGTCGGCGAGATGATACTCATTCAAGATTTCGAAGGAGTGGTGTTTACTAACATGGTTAAAGGAATTGTGTTGTTGAAACTCAAGATCTCCATCAATACCGGCAAGATCAAAGGAATTGTGTTGTGCTCGAATTTCATGACAACAATTATAAATCCATGGATTGGAGCTCATTCTGCCTCAAGACGTAGTGTTACTGCTTTAAAACATCACCACCAAAGAAATTCAGGTAGGTGAAGGTGAGAGATGATAGGAGAAAAGAGTTTTGAGAAGTTTTTTGGCCAGGGTCTTGGTCATCCAATCTAGTGGTGCATGTTCGAACCGAGTCAATGACTCCAAGTCTAAAGTGACTCTCCTATGTAACAAAAAAAAAAAAAAAAAAAGAAAATATGAGATTTTAAAATTTTATTTAATTTTTAACACTTAGACTTGTTTGAGAAAAACTTTAAATAATAATAATTTTTTTGAATTAAAAAAAAATATGAATTAATGCCTAAAAAACACCTCAAGTTAGAATTAATTCTCTTCACCTCAACTATTAATTTTTTACCCAACACTACATTTTACTTTTTTCTTCTTTTTGTCCATAAAAAAAATTGTTTAACTTATGTAAAACTTTTCATAACTCAAATTTAAAGTTATGAAAAGCTTCCTAGAGCTCAGATCTTAAATTGTGGGAAGCTTCCCATAACTCCTTGTTTTAAAAAAAAACGGTGTCTTTTATGGATAAAGATGTAAGGTAACATATGCCTATTGGGCATTAACCCTTAAAATATCTAATATTAAAAAAAATCCAAATCTTACTATAGCTTAGCTAATTAGATAAGCAGAAAAATATCTATAAACTAAACAAAATAAACACTAAATTTCAGTTGTGGCCGATCTAATCTTCTCCAATTGTTCTACTATAGTTAATAAGCAAAAATGGAACAAAGTCTATTCTAATAATTTTGCAGCATGTTGTTCCAAGTATTCTTGGCTATTCATCTCTGTTAACCTGCATCATAAAATATAAAATTAATCGCCAATTTTTATTTATCAAATTAAAAACTAAACCAAGCATAAATAAATACCTACTAATGGTGCGATCTTTTGCAAAACCCAGTTCATTATCCACACAAAGATCTGTATCGTCACTTTTCCTTGATCTTGACGATGTTCTAGGTGCAATACTTTGAGCTTCACTAATTGTTAAGATTCTTTTGAATAGTTCCTCTGGGTTACCCTCAGCTGTACATAAAAATCTCGCTCTATTTTCATACATAACCTATTTATTATTATTATACAGATCGTTAATTATTACATATTTGTTGCTAATTTGCAAATTATAAATGAGAAGAGGAAGAAGATATACTAACATCAACTAATGTAACAAAACGATAAGCTGAAGACCTATTATGGAGTCCAAGAATCGGAACACCATCTAAAGCCAAAGTATGAAATTTCTCTGTTCAAACACCAAAAAATAGTTAGTTTGTAAATAATCTCTAAAGAAAATACCAAAAATATCCCTTACCTATGGGGTAAAATTATTTTTGGACCATTTCACTAATTGCCTTAGATTTTCAATAGATTTAATGGACCAGGTGTCGAATATCATAAGTCTCTTTGTTTATACCAAGATACTTTTTCCTTACTTTTTCCAATATTACCCCTAAATAGTAGAAAAAGTATTGCAATAAATGACTTCATGTGTATTAATTAAGGATAATTGTGTAAAGAGGTGCGGTTTTTAAGATTTGTGCACCAAAAATGTGGATAAATCAAGCTTCACAGACAGGAAAAGCAATTTGGGTATTTCAAATAAAACTGTATTTTTATAATAAATTAGTAACTTTATTTGAAATACCTAAATTACCCTTATAATCTATTGAATATCTAAACAAATTAGTGAAATGGTCCAAAAATAACACTTTTGAATTATAGCCTAAAAATAGCAGTTTTTACAGATTTGGCCTTAAAATAATTTTACCCCATAAATAATGACTTATATTTAATATTTGTTGTAATCTTTAACAATCACTCTTTAAATTAACTTACTGAATAATCCAAAATAATCTGCAGCACCAAGAGGTTTTTCACAAAGATCTTCAAAAGGAAAATATGCACATCCATTAGCTCCCATTGGAACCTAAAAGACAAAATCGCAATAAAAATAATAAATAATATATTTTCACCACCAAAAAAAAAATTAAATTTAAAAAAAAAAAAACATTAATCTACTTACATGCAATGTTCTTCCCATAACAACTTCTACATCTTGAGAAACAAGTTTATAGTCTCCAACTAATTCTTCAAACTTGATTTTAAGAATGTCTGATAAATCCTTTCCAACAAAGTAAAAACCTTGTTTCACCTAAAATAAAACAAAAAAATAATTAACAGAGTGTAAGAAAATATACTAAGCAGTAATAAAATTACCGAGGTTAATTTACGGTAATCAACTGAAGAACCGATTTCACGAACTACACATCTTTCCTACAATAAAATGAGTTTTTTTAAGCCATTAGAAATTTTTTATATGAAATTATAAATATTATTGACTACCTTGAGAGTGGCTATAAATGGTAGAAAAAGATTTCTTTGTAATCCACCTTCGTATAGATTATCTGGAGGACGATTTGAAGTAGATACAAGAATCTATACTTTCAATGGAAAATAATATTTTTGGTAAATTTTATGATTGAGTTTTAAGGTTTTATAAAATGAGAATGGTGAATAATATACTTACAGCTCCATTGTTAAATAAATGTTTGAATAAACGATTTAGAATTAATGCATCAGCAACATCTGTCACCTATGGAAGAATTAAAAGAAAACTGGTAAGGGCAATTTAGTCAAAAATATTATAGAGTTATTAAAGAATGGTTAGATTGTATAGGTTAAAATTAAATTACCATAAATTCGTCAAGACAGAGCAAAACCGATTCATTAGTAAGCTCTTTTGCAACAACTTCAAGTGGATCTGAAACGCCCCTGTGCTTCTGCAAAAATATATTGCAAATTTGTCTTATTATTTTTTTTATATATTTCTGTATGCTTCTTTTTGAGACACGGGTATATTTGACTATTTTGCATAATTCAGGGATGAGTGGTGTGATTAAGATTATAATGGACATAGTCTGCTTCTATTTGAGACACGGGTATTTTTTGGCTATATTGCATACTACACGGACCATTGGTGCAATTTTTCCAGTATTTGTTACTTTTTGAGACATGGGTATATTTGGTTATTTTGCATAACACTGGGACCATTGGTGCAAATTTTCCAGTATTTGTTACATTTTGAGGCACGGGTATATTTGGCTATTTTGCATAACACAGGGACCATTGGTGCAATTTTTTATATGTAAGTTTTTTGCGACTTTTGGAAACACATATATTTGGCTAATTTATATGACACAGGGACCTGCAGTGCAATTTATCTTATATAGTTCTTGTGACTTATTGAGACATTGGTAGATTTGGCTATTTTGCACAACAAAGGGATCTGTGGTGCAATTTATTCTATATAGTTTTTGTGACTTTTCAAGACACTGGTATATTTTGATATTTTAAATAACACATGGACCTGTGGTTCAATTTATCTTATATAGTTTTTGTCACTTTATGATACACTAGTATATTTGGCTATTTTGCACAACGCAGGGACCACCAGTGCAATTTTATGTAATATCAAAAAGTGAATTTAAGAAAACTTATTGAAATAAAGGCTATGAAACATACTTGTAAGAGGCTATGCACATTGAGCATAAAGTCATGAAAATGGATTCTCTTTTTCCTCCAATTACCCGACCTGGAAAATAAATTACAAGATTAAGCAAATTTAAAACACACATAATTTAAATTAAACCCATAAATTCTTACAATTGATCATAAAATAAGTCCATTAACATAGTTTTTCCAGTTCCAACTCCTCCATATAGATAAAGTCCCTTTACAGGTGATTCTGTAGATTGTGATATAAAACGTGACCATAACCAATTGCTCCTAAAAAAATAAACATTATTTTTTAAGTTTTTTAATATAACACATTTATTAAAAATCTGTAAATTAAATAAAAATCTATATATCATATTAAAAACTTACCTACTTGGTTTTTCAAATGTTGCGTTTCGATTTAATTGACAAGTATCGGCATTTTTAACTAGCTCATCATATAATCTCTGAAGTTCTTTAATTGTGCCTACCTGTAAATTTGTTATCAAAATATCTTCTAGAAATAAAAATGATAATAAATTTCCAATTTAGAATTTTGTTAATATATGATTTACCTGAAAAGCATCACCATCCACAAGTTCACCTGCACTAATTCTACGCTTATACTCAACAAGAGGCCCTAATGGAATTAAGTAATTTAGTATGAAAGATAAAAACTATGTAACTAATAAGGAATACATATATAAGTGTAGAACCTCCATTGATAAATTTAGCTTCACTCGTAAATGAAGCTATGCATATTGTATGAGAGGGAAGTGCATTTCTTAATAATTCTTTATTCCTTTCGGTCAATCTATATTTGTAAGCTGATTTTAATTGCTTAACTGTGTGAAAAATTGCTTTCATTCTTAGAGAAACCTCTTGAATTAGTTTATATCTGCAATAATAATAAAAATAGAGAAACCAAACATTAGAAAAGTAAAAAAGCTGAATATATTCCTAAGAACTAAACCAGACCACAAAGGATGGGTTACGATTTTGTTTTTCCATGGATCGGGCACATAAATTATAACTATTAGAATCGGTTCTTTTGGCAAGACTAATTAGATTTCCAATATACTGCAAAAAGCTATGATCATCGACTCTTTATTTGTTAAACTTCACATATGTGACATTTGGTACTTCATAGATGAGATCCTGAACCGGAGATTAAGCTTCATAGATCTAGAGAGAGTATGAAGTGCTTACAGTTGCAAAATTGTGTGATGAAAAATGAAATGATTTACAAGATAAAATCCTAATCATATTATTTCCTAATATATGGGAAAAATAATAACTCAAAATTAATGGGAAAGAAAGCTCACATAAGGAGGCTGATACTGTAAATCAGTAATCCGGGGAGAAAAGGCGGAATCACGACGGCGTGGGGCTCTTCTATGGAGGAGACGTGATGGATTCTAGGTCTGGGTTTGGGTGGAGATGGAGAACGAAAATAAGTGATTAGTTTAGTAGTTATAGTCTAGTTTATTTTTTTCCTTTTTTGTATGGTCAAGTGACGGATTCTGATGAAGCTTTATCTTCATCTCCATGAAGAAGCTTTGGAATAAAAATAAAAGATAAAAGAAAAGAGGTGATGGAGGAGAGAGAAGCTGCATCGGACACATAGCTTCGTCGTCGACTAGAAGAGGAGGGAGGGATATACCGTTTTTATATTTTAGGGGTATATTTGTAATACTACTTTCGTAGTGGTTAATCATAAAGAAGGATGTGACTCAAGCCCTCAACCATGGTTTGATTTTTTGCAAAATTTAAATTCCTTTTTATTGATATCGTAGTTGGTATGATTATACTCTTGTAGGAGTATTTGTTAATTAAGTTATGACTAATAAGAGATCGATAGTTAGCCTAGTGGTTAGGTTATTCTGCAAAGACTATCGTGGGATAAAAATTCATTGGAGTCATTTACTCCGAGTCCAAAGTGACTCTCTCATGTATTCAAAAAAAAGTTATGACGAATAATATATATCACCTATAATTATATCACTAATAAATGACATAACATGATTTATTTAAAAATAAATTAAAATTAGATTGAGAAAATTGTTTAATTTGCTATTTATTTTACATTTAAATCATGAAACATCATTGCTAGTATGTTTTTTAGTCGTATATATTATTACTTTTTTTATTAAAAAAAGTGATTATATTCATATAACAACATTATTGTGAAATATAAATGTTATAACTGACGATAAGTAGATAAAAAGACTATACATAAATAAAAGCATTACATAACAACTAACAAAATAAAGGATTATTCTTATACCACTAGTAACTATCATGTAATATAATCATACATGTGAGTTCGCTATAGTTAAGTAATCAATAGTGATTAAAAATCCCAGAATCAAGCAGAGAATCTCAATCACGATTAACAAACAACAACTGTGATCTACAATAATGAAACACTGCAATTCCTCCAAGGTACCCACCGTCCAAGTGAGTTAGGACCATGGAGAACTTAAAGAGTGAAAATATGGCCAAATAACACAAACTTATAGAGAAAACACCTCTGCCAAATTTCTGACCACCGAAAAATAACTAAACATAGTAAAAGGGATTGCATATCTTAATTCACAGTCGGAAAAAAGCGAAGACAAGAACTTGATATGGACCGATGTATAACCAACTAACCTAATCTTAAGAATAAGACGATTAAGAGAAAACATTTTTTGATATTAATGTAAACTTGAAAAAGAAGTGGGAAGATGAAAGATTAGATAACCAAAGAGATAATATAAAGAGATATAGGAAAAATGTTTTAAAGAGATTGAGAAAAAAGTTTCAATATATATTAGTGCTCTATGGGGAAATAATAGACATCATTAAAATTATAGGGATAGCTTTTATAATAAGTGGGAGTAAGATTAAAATATGGGGTACGTAATTGTCATAATATGACTTCATATATATAATATAGGACCATCATATATAGGATGGGAAAATTTCATATTCGTAATAAAAAAAATTATATAGTATATATTAATAATTAAAACTTAGGAAAAATCTTGAATGGGCTACTTATGCCCTTTAATCATTTCACTCTTTTGCATGTGTTTGGATATTCCCTTTCTATTTATCGTTGGTCCTCCTAAATTATTTTCGTGTTTGTGGTTGACATTAATCTTATGAAGGTTCAGATTGTTGATTCTTGATGTTATTTCGATTGAATGTTAGTTATTGTTTTTCATCTTTGTTTTTATTTGATCTTAACTACTTATAGTTTATTTTTCCTTTATGGGTCGTTAGCTTGACAACTCCTTTAAGTCTTTTGTTGTCTAAAACCGATAATGGTAATATTATAAGTAATCTAATCAAGATGGTGAGTTGTAAGGAATTGAAGTAATAGGCTTAATCAAGGTGTGGTGTCGCATCCTAGAGTGTGATAAAATAAAACAACACCCTAGAAGCCACTTCCCGCAAGTGTACAGGTCGTTGACAAGTAATAAAGATAAGTATGAGGTATTATCGCCTTCATAAGGACTATCATTGTAGATGAATGTGCTTTAATAGCGTAAAACATGGAGTTTGTAATAGGAAATGAATGGCAATGACGTAAACAATAAAATATTTATTTGGGTTTTTAATAGTTTAAAGACTAAAATGATTAACGAAGTAAATTATAAACTAAAAATAAATAATGAAAACAACCAACTTTAAATGTGGAAGAAAGGGTTGAGAAAGTTGCTAAATTTTTGCTAGTAATCTCCTATGTCGCTAATCTAATATTTCTATGAATAAGGGTGACTTGGTAAAGTCGCATTAGTCGGGATTCAAAGATCC
This sequence comes from Nemophila menziesii, assembly GCA_029959085.1. NCBI lineage: Eukaryota > Viridiplantae > Streptophyta > Magnoliopsida > Boraginales > Hydrophyllaceae > Nemophila > Nemophila menziesii. The sequence goes on from JARWIR010000024.1 coordinate 4,423,649, forward strand.
TTCCAACTTCCATCAAGTAGCTTAGAAAGCAACCACAACAATACTAAAGGAATTTGGTAAAGGGACCATACGCAATGATTGGTGTATTAATTCTAAACCCTATTGACTATCTATATAGACAAGACATCTCGTTCAATACCACACACTAGACGTCGATATGATATGTTCGCAATTAAACCCCCCGTCAGGGTGATAGCTTTACTACTTAGGATACCCAATACTTGGCCAAAATATGGATAATGTTAAAATGAACATATAGTTAATGGAATATATAAATACCATTCTCAATCAAACATTCATCCCAAATTCAACAAAACATTAAATAGTTAAACATAGGTTATTACATAATCAAACTCAAGCAATGAGAATTTAGTTCATAATAAAATGAACAAAACTAATAAAAACTAATGGTAGAATCATATTTAAAAGCAAAAATAATTCAAATTTACTCTAAGTGATTGAATAAAATTTACCTTAATAGTCCACAATAATTAACAAATCTAACACTAAACTTCTTATTACTTAATCTGTGTATAAACCCAAACCATCACTACAACGTTCGACCCATTTAACCCACAAAAACCTATCTAAGACCATATCTAATCATACCAAATACAACACTCAGAAAAAACAATACAAAACGCACACTTATGTGTATATACCCCAAATACATCTAGTCCCACCTCACTAGACATTCTATAATGCATTCTTAAGTAGTCAAACAGACGCAAAATTATACATCTTATATAGAGTCAAACATTTAGTACTCAATCAATATCATAAGTCAAAGAGTGTACTATATAGTTTTGAAAACATACAACATAAACCCTAAAATTAATTGTTAATAGTTAAAAACATGCACAAGAATATGACCGACGGAAAAAACACAGACCTTAATGGAAAAACACATCGGTTGCTTGTCTTCTCCGGTTAGGGTATTATTAGCCGTAACAGGGTTTTTTTATTTGTGTGCTAGCTTTGTATAAGGTTAGCAGCTTCAACGATGAACCTCTACAGCTAGGTTATTAGTCTTTGTAGTTGGTTGTTTGTTTGGAATGGTTTTTATAAAGAAGTTTGAACGTTGGCGGTGAACAGAGAACTCTATAGTGTAAGAGAGGTAAAAAAAATTACACATTATGGAGAGAGGGAACGACATTTGATTTGAATGCAATAAAGATGAAAATGTATGCGCGGTATATGATTTGATATTTTTTTTGATGAAGAAAGAAACTTTTACCATAACATATTAGTAAATACTTGATATGGTTAAACTTAGGGGTGAGCACGGGCCGAGTTTACCCCGGGTTGGGGTCTAGGGTAAGGGTAGGGTAGATTAGCCGGGTCTAGGTTTTTCCAAGGGTAAGGGTAGGGTTAAATTTTACACTACCCTCGGGTTACCCAAACACGGGTTACCCCTGGTTAACCCCCGGTTTACCCTATGGTAATTGACCCTGTAAATCAGCAAAGTAATTATATTATAAAGCTTAAAATTTAATAGAAATTGCAATTTACTCCCATATAATTGACTTAAATCACAAAATACTCCCTGATTCACGAAATATTACAAATTGCAATTTAATCCCTTGAATTACTCAAATTCACAAAATAAAAGGTACAACTAAATGAAATTCTTCCAAAATATTACAACACAATCAAATTCATTAAATATATTACAACACATTCAAACATAATCAAAAGCTTCAACTTCAAATTCATCACAATCACTTCCTTGAGCATTCCAATTCCAATTTCCTGTTACTTAAAAGCATTCCCAAATATATCAGTAAGTTACTAAGTTAAACATATTAAGGCTTTAACCCTTAAGCCTCAGAACAATGTCATCATAGGCTGGAATTGAATAGCTTATAGTTGAGTAGATCATCATAGGCCTCGTGTTATAAACAATTTCATCGGCCTCAGATATAGTTAGAAAATAGCACGGGATTCCCAGAAAACCAACTATACCTCATCACCGGATTGTGTTTTAAACACGTAGGCAACCCACTACAAAAGGCGGCTACCAATACATGTTTATGTAAAACACGATTATAATAAGGTAAGGGCTTAGCTTACCCAAAATAATCTGTTACTTTACTATTTTATCCAACATTTTCAGGTGGTGTAATGTCAAATGAACCTAAAATACACAAGTCAGAATGTTAGTATATTTCAATATATTATATATATTAAGTAAGAATGAAGTAAAGAGATTTCAAATTACCAAATTCAGTCTCAAGTTCTTCAACTCTATCCATGGCGGCTTCTACAGATAATGACTCACGTAACCAATTTTGTGTACATATTAGTGCCTCGACAATGTTTGGGTGTAAAGAGCTCTTGAAACTATCAAGAACTTTTCCACCAGTATTAAACGAGGATTCAGATGCGACAGTAGAAATAGGAACAGATAATATGTTACGGGCCATTAAAGATAAAACAGGAAAACGTTGAGAATTTCCCCTCCACCAGACCAGTGCATGCTCATCATCATCGCCTTCACTAGCTTCCGAAAGGTATTTGTCAAGCTCAGTATTCCCACTTTTTGTTTGGGTTGAATCATGAAATAACTTGAATTGATCTCTAAAGAATTTTCGGGAATCGCTAGTTGCGGAAGATGATGATTCTGATGCAGCAGCTAGTTCAGTGCACACAACTACTGGATTCGCTATAGCAAAATAACTCTCAAACACATATTTTAATCCAGGACTAATATCCTCAATTAAGGGGTTGACTTGAATAGTACCGTGCATAAATTCTAACCAATATCTGACATAAGCAAACTTCTTTCTCGGGTCAAGTATAGCCGCCATGTACAGTAAGATATTCATCTGAGCATTCACACCCCAATACTTGTTAAATTTTTCCTTCATTTTCGAAGCCATTAAATCTAATATCGTGTTATTCCCCGTTCCAAGATTATACATTCCTCGATACAAAATAAGTATCTTATCAAAGTACAAATTACTAGTTATGTACTTTGTACCAGAGAAGCGTAAAGTAGCGTCATAAAAGAGTTTAAGATATGTTACCAAGAAACGAGCATTATCCCAATCAATATCAGTAGGTAATCCATGGCCTAGGCCTTATATATATTCAGTGAACATTTTATTTTCTTTGAACATTTCATTGAAAGCTTTCTCATATTTTTCGGCTCCATCTAGCATAAGATAAGTTGAGTTCCACCTAGTATCAACATCAAGACAAACAACACTTGTATCAGAGATGTTAGCTAAAGAAACATAACGTTTGACGCATAAAAACTGGCTAGGGGATGATCTAACATAACGTACTACATCTCGAATTCGTACAATGGCAGAACGAATAGTTTTCAAACCAGATTTGACTATAAGGTTTATAATATGGCAACAACACCTAATGTGCAAGTATTTGTTTTGGCATATAATAGGTGTTTTGGGAAGCAATGATTTATTGATTATATAATCCACTACTACATTATTAGAACTCGCGTTATCGGCAGTAATTGTTAGAATTTTATTAGTCCCCCAATCTTGTAAAACTGACTGAATTTTTAAACCCACGGTTTCCCCCTTATGATCCTCAATCATAGAAAAACTAATAATACGTTTTCTTAAAACCCAATTATCGTCAATAAAATGTGCAGTATCAACCATATAGTTTAAATTTTAATAGAAGTCCAAGAATCAGTGGTAAGATTTATTCTTTTCCCCCTCAAGCGAGTTTTCAAAAGTGATTTTTGTTGAGTAAATTTTTTTGCAATGTCAACAGTCCATCTAGATGGAATTTTAAAAAGTGGTTGCATACGATAACAGAAATTTTTAAAACCGACCCCTTGAACAACCCGAAATGACATTTCATCTAATATTACCATCTCAGCTAGGGCATTTCTAGCACTTTCTTGTGTAAAAACATAAGATTCAATAACCCCCTCCCCTTTGGGTGAAAAACCTATAGTTGACTGCCCAGTTTCAACAATGTTAAAAGGATATTTTGGACAACGATTTGCACGTAAAGGGTTCATATGTTTGTTTAAGTTATTAGTCCCATGGTTATCAGAACTCGCTGCATATCTTTTCTCACAATAATTACAAACACCATACCCAAGGCCATTTACCCAAATTTTATGAAAATGATCCCAACAATTAGCCGAGGTCACACCTTTTCTTTTTTTACTAGGGGGAACAATGGTTTTTTCCTGTGAAAGAGGAGGGGGTTGAGTACCTTCAGTGGGTTGATTAATATCATCCACATAAATGGCAATAGGTTCTATTTCAACCATGTTAAAGAACAATCTGCAATAACAAGAAAGAAATTAGTTACATCATAAGAAGGCAAATGAACAGAAGAAACAGAAAGAATTTAAGAAGCATAAGAAATTAAATTACACACCTGAATCTTAAGAAGGCTTTAGAAAATAAAATGTGTATACCCTGTGAACAAAACCAAAACTAAAAAACTAATTAACATCACAAAAAAACTTATAGAAAATACAAACACTACAATTGATTAAATTCTTACCTAAATTGATTTGTATCTGTGACAATAAAAAAACTGAAACAAATTAATACGGTGAAAATAATTAACAGAAAAAGAAATAGAAATAGATTGAGAAGAGAATATATAAATACCTTTGAAATGGTGTGCCTTTACTAGTTCTGAAAAACCCCCAATATATAGGCAAAACTCATAGCTAATCAATTGAGAATAAGACAACACGTCATTGAAAGGATAAAAAACGGCTACATCAGACCTCAAAGAGGAGTTTTTCAGGCCGCATTAAATGAAAGCTCTCGAACCCAACAACCAAACGCGGCTACAATAAATGTTGACCCATGGTTAAGGTGTAATCGGCAGAGAAGATAAGAAGATTAATAATATAGTACAAGATATAGGCATATAACATACAGTAATCGGCAGAGAAGATAGAGATTTGATGGCTTAGGGTTCGCCTTTTTCATCAGATGAAGAAGAGAGTCATAAAGTATCGTATAAGAGAAGCTGAGAAGGGAAATGAATTGGGGTTTTCTGATTTTCAACGTTATATATATATATATATATATATATATATATATATATATATATATATATCCCTTCTTGGGCCGGGTTTACCCTTACCAATATTCCTGCTCAGCCCTAGTTGAGCTAGTACCTACAAAATCCAACTACTACTTATTAACTTAGCGGGGTGTTTGTTTACACTTAATGAGATCTTAATCTGGTTCATTAAGATACTGGATCAATAAGACTGCTTGTTTTTACTGTCCAATTCAGATCTGAATGACTCTTAACGGGTTTGTTTCATTAAGATTTCAAACTAAGGTGTCGTTTGTTTTTTTAATTATTAAGTGCTGAATACTGAATACACATCTGAATAGATCTTATTCTGTTAAGAGGCAGTGTCTGAATGATTCAGACTTAGTTTGAAATCTTAATGAAACAGACCAATTAAGAGGCATTCAGATCTGAATTGGGCAGGAAAAACAAACAGTCTGATTGATCCAGTGTCTTAATGAACCAGATTAAGATCTCATTAAGTGCAAACAAACACCCCCTAAGTCTGAATCATTCAGACACTGTCTCTTAACTAGATAAGTCATATTTTCAACTGTTCATTCAGCATTCAGCATTTATTATTTAAAAAAACAAACGCCGCCTTAGTCCTTATAATAGCAATAGTTAGCAATAGTGGTGTATTTTGGGCGTAAATAAATAAAAAACCCCTAATTATAAATCAGTTTGTTCTAGTTCGAAAATAAATTATAGAAGGTGGAAACCTCATCCTATGATTTAGCCTACATGGTCTTAGAAATGATAGATTAGGTTCAAGAGTTGATATTACTTATCACTTATCAGGATTAAACTCCTAAATAATTTGATCCCAACCCGTACAATCGTGATTTTTGCCAATTAATTTGGGTGCCTAATTAAAATACATCCATACACGTTCACGCAACAACAACTGATGGGAAAATATAACTAGAATATAATAAAATAAGTCGAGTTAAATGTGAAAACAAAGCTGCTAAGTATAAGTGTAGTAGAAGCTCTCTCCACTCTGACAAAAAAAAAAAAAAAAGCTCTCTCCATTCACGCAAAACAACAATACAAAAATCGGAGCCAAACAGAGTCAAGGTCTTAGTCAATTTTACCTCTCTCCTTCTTTCTTCTGCCTTTCACCCTGCACATCATTAATTATTTTATGCTTCAATTAAAACAAGAGACACTGATTTTACACATTAACTCAAAATAATTAATATAGGGACCTGTACAATGCAATTGACTAATAAAAAGGGTAGGGAGAAAAAAAAATAATACTCACAGTTGATCCTGAACATAGGTGCTGCAATGGTAAATTACAGAAGTAGATTTTAAGAGTGAGAAGCTGGTAGGTACATCATTTAGAAACCCAAACTCCAGAGTAACTTTCTGGCAATGGGTATCAACGCAATTAACACAAGTTGAAGATGATCGGAGCTATTCAAACGAATACTCACTTGACCAGACCCCTCATTATTAAGACTAACCTGACCAATCAAGTTTGTAGATTGGCCCACAGGTAGATCTTTGTCTCTCAAAGTAGCTTCTAAACTCCCACCATATGTCACATCACTTCCTTGACTATACATAGCACCTCCCGCAACAACCACTTGACCTCGTTTATTAATTACCAATTTATCCTCCAGTTTTACTCCACCTGATAAAGTATCCCCCAAGACCGATACAGATCCCCCACCTGTCATCTTGTTTCTTCGGTAATTCATGAATTTCGACTCCCCACGAAGAGTGTACAACGTATAATTTTTCTCTACCGACTGCATATCGAAAAATAGACAAGTTGCTTTCCCGTCCCCGTGTTTTATCGAACTCGCCACTTCCATTTGGAGTTGTGTGTTCTTTTTATTCGTCGACACCTGTCCACAAAATGAAACCGGGACTTTATCCTTTATTTCTAATAATCCCCCGCACCCGACATCATGGTCGGGCCCGTTAGGGTCTAAAACTGGTTCAACACGCCACTGGAGTGATAAGTCCCTGCTTTGATACTGATGAGTTGGATTATCCGGATAGACTAAATGCCGCATCGGATCCGGGTCAGCTTTTTGTACATTTTTCGTTTTTCGTTGCTTCTTTTTCTCTTTTAAAAGCTTCTTCATTAAAAGCTTTTCACGATACTCTAATTCGGAATAGTAAGCCTCTCTTTGATCTTTCGGAAGTTTCCCTAATTGAGCTTTCGTTAAGCTTCGGAACGGTGGTAACTGATCGTATTCATATTCACTCTCATCTTCCGAGTCTGAAGAATCATCGTCATCGTATTGATCAGTAGTCAATTTAACCTGTGGTCTCGATTGAAGAAGACACGAAAGAAAGGAATCCAAAGGAGGCACTAGTGCACGATTCTGGAAAGGTCTTCCACGAGGAATATCTTGCAATTTCAGAAGCGCTTTAGCTTCAGCCCATATTTTTGAAGCAACCGATAAAAGTAACAAATCTGGCTTCCACACTTGTCCATTTGGTAAAACTCTTTGACCAGCTCGATTCGTTTTACACGCAGAATGATTTTCAACTAACGAAAAATGATTCATGAGTTGCATATCACCAGCAGCTCGTCGTATCGCTTGTTGAACAGCGTGGTACTTTTGCGTAACAAAAGTATCGTAACTCGTAGCATCTCCGTTCGGTCCTTCAAGGGGGGCCGAAGCTGCATGGGTCAACACAAATATCGCGTTAAACCAAATCGACGGTCCAAAAACTTTCGTAATTGTACGTAACAATGGCATATCACCGAGATCAGGGCTTTGCATGTCTAATCGATCGAGATATAACACGATATCCGGGGGCGTTTTCTTAATAAAGCGTTTCACGGATTGGAGTGTTTTCTCGTTCTGACGCTGGTCAGACCAACAAGGTAAAAGCCCTGGGGTATCGATTATTCGTACTTTAATCCCTTGAACTGTACCAACCACATCTTGAACCTTCTTAGTCCCGCGTTGAAACGGGTCGGTATCAAGCTTCGCTTCATCGAAAATTGAATTTATCGTCGCACTTTTACCAACCCCAGTTTTCCCTAAAACCATGATGGTGCAAGAAAAATCTAACGGTTCTTGACCGGCTGATTCAAGCTGTTCAGCCATTGCGCTAGCGCGATCGAAGCTAAAAGCTGCTACATGACCACCTGCTCTGCCACTAAACTGTTCTGCTAGACCGATTCTATAAAGGACCTTAGCTACTACATCGTTATGAGGAGTCTGTCCAAGTCTAAGAGCGAGTCGAAGAAATTTTACGCGTATCATTTGTAGTTTTTCGCGAGTTTCGTCGTTTTCTTCAGTATGACCTCCTTTAACCTCATTAGCATCCTGAGTTTCTAACAACCCCTTAACCTCTTTTCCCTGCTTATCAATATCTACGTCCTCCTCCTCCTCAATCATATGCACAACACCATTCAGGGGCTTTTCCGTAACTTCTTTTGAAGTCTCATTCACCTCATCTTTCAAGTTAGGTTTTTCAATAGTATCTTCTCCATTCTCGACAATCCTGTGATGCTTTACCTCTTCTTCGCGTACGCTACTGCTTGAAACTTCTTCAGGTTCAGAAGCGATCTGAGACTCCTCCTCGGTCACCAAAAGTTTCCCTTTCTCTCCCGATTCTTCTCTAAATCCATTCAGAATTTCACGAGGAGTCACCCAAGGTTCCTCTTTCTCTAAAGAAGACTCCTCAGTCACTGAAACGTCTACTTTCTCAGTAACCCCAGCCCCTCCACCATTATTCTCCAAAATTATACCCTCAGAATCAATATAAGTGATAACGGCTCCTACTGCCTCCTCAAACACGTCATCTCCTTCTGACTCCTTCTGACGATGTAACCCTAACCCTACTACTTTCTGCTCCAAATCATCACCTTGCACCACCTTCCCGTCATCAGGACTTCCAACCGTATTTTCCATCACAAAATTAATCTCTTTAAACCTTGATTTTTGAAAGAGTTAATGATAAATAGAAGAAGAGTTTTTCTATATTCTATATCTCTATATTCTTTATATAGAAAATAATTTAAAATAAAACTTATCTAAAATTCCATATAATTAGGAATTTATTCTTTTAAATATATTCTTTTTAAAATAACTAGATATAGATATTTGTATTTCATGTTTTATAATCTAAATTATACCGAACAAACTAAAATATTTATGTTTCATGTTTTATAATCTATGATTCATAATTAATTTTGTAAAATTAAATTTCATAATTTAGTTCATAAGAATACTAAGACATATTTTTTTTTCTCTTTGTAAAAATTTCAAAATCGTCACTTGTTCATCCTATAAAAAAATTAATTTATTCAATTAAGTTTTTATTTATTTTATTTGTATAAATATTTATTTTTTCTAAGATAAAATATACATTATGTAGTATAATATATGAATCTTTAATGTATTAATATATACAAAATCAATATAGGAATCTATCTAACGTTTTTTCATAATATAGGGACATATACTGTAATTTACGTACAAAAAAAATCGAGAACGTCGTTCCCCAACCTTTTGCCTCTCCCCCTTAAACAAAATTTATGGGCTCTGCCCACGAATGAAACTCTTCAGAATCTAATACCTTTATATTGAAAAAACTATAAAAAAAAGTTTCATCTAGTTTACTCCAAGCTTATATTGACTTGATTAAACAATAATTAGTTACCAAGTTCAAGCTTACACTTGACTTAAGTAACCATTAATTAATGATCAAGTTTAGGTTCATAGCACACTGAATTATGCCGTGATCCTCAACTTAAACGTCAAATTCAAACTTATAAGTGTCTCAATCAATGAACAAAATATGGCAGAATATTCTTTTACGTCACATACTTACGGGTTAAACTTCACCACTGGTCCTTGTGTTATAAAAAAATGCGAATATTTGGATGATATATAAAGTTATTTGTAAACTTCGTGGTGGATCAATTTTTATTTCAAGAGTGTTCCTATTTCTTTCCACTTAATAAATCTACCAATTTGTAAATATAGACAATATGAATCAACAAAATAAAATTGAATTAAGCAAAACTTTGAATACGTGCTTTCAAATTTCTAAAAAAATCTAATCTAAACATCAAATCTAATCAGAATAACACCAAAATAAAATAAAATTGCTCCCCCATAATATCAACACCTTTCTTTTAAAATACAAAACAAAATGATGAAATTTTTTTAATACAAACCAAATCAATCTAACATTAAAATTCTAATATAAGAAATATTGAAAATAATAAATCCAATCATAAAAAGCTTTCCATAAATCTCAAAGAAAGATGAAGCATTATTCCCGTGCCTGAAAGCACTTAAACAAAATTTCAAACATATTAAAAAAAATTCAATATTTTGTTCGGTTATCATCTTATATTCCCAAAAGTTTCATGAATTTAAAATAATAAAAATAATAATATAAGGACCTAAATTTTAATCTATATTTGAAGGACCAAAAGTGCAAATATCCTGGGATCCCCTCTATAATTATGTTAGTAAAAAAATATTAGGGATCCAATAAAGTAAAAACAAAAAAATTGGATTCGTCCCTTATTGCACATCTCCCTTCTCTCGCCATTACTTATATACTTTATCTATATTTATGTCCACTTCTTTTTTTAAAACACCATCTTTTACTTATTACCTTTTAAATATATGCAAAAACTTCCAAAGTGTAAAAAATGATCGATAATTTCACTCTACAACTGAATCTAAATGTCTCACTTAAATATAAGAAAGTATGTACCAAGAAATAGATGAGGGGCTAGAAGGGAAACAAAATGTCCTGACCTTTATAGAAAATCTAAAAATCCTGAATTCCAAAATAGTCTTACAGTGTAATGTTTGAATCTTGAATTACATTCTAAAAGCTATAATTTTAAGTTTTGTACAATGATATTCTTAATAAAGTACATTGCAGTTTCAAATCGAGGCGATGGAGAAAAATTCCTCGGGAATGTCAAAAAAATATTATCAATATTGAATAAAATTGCCCATAAAACCATACGCCTCTGACACTCACTGCACAAACAAAAAAATACACATGATACATAAATTACACATAATACAAATCCTAAAGAACATCTTTGGTCCTTGATACATGTGAAATTGCCAAATATGCCATGTCTTACCCCTCATGTAAATACAAAAGCATACACACGCAAAACATGTAAATTATAAAGTATTGATAAAAAATTACACCATCGGTCCATGAGTTATGTAAAATATCCAAATATTCACCTTTTGCTGAAAAATTATTATATATAACTATGTGGTAATACACTAAAATTGCCCCTCATTAAGGACAAATTTGCTTAATCTTCAAACACAGAAATACATATATTTACTTTGCATAACACATGACCAATGGTTAAATTACCCTTTTAAACAAAGTGTAACAAAAAAAGTGTAATAAACTTAATTTTTTTCTCAAATAAAAACTACCATTTTCACAGTCATCGTTATTTTTTTCTCTTAATTCATAATTTTCAACATATTATGAACCTAATGACCTCAGCATTGCTAGTTTCAAGGTTCTGCATATGTTGTTCAACATGAAATTTAAGTTCAAACACTTCCCTTTGTAATCGTTGGTTCTTAGTGTCTCTTTTAATCATCTCGAGCTCTGTAAAGTAGAAATTATAATGAGTAGTGTGACTTGAAAAATTGGAGAAATACTAAGTATTATTCAAAAGGAGGTTGTAGAAAATAAAATGTACTTATCATTGTAATCAAAGCTCAATCATTTTAAAAATTTCTCATTACTTTACACTCTATATCCGAGTTCTTCAATTGACCTCTCCAATACTTCTTTCAGCGAGATAACTTTTAATTTCTGCTATCTGAAATTGAAAAATAAATTGTCATAACTTTCAGTTTTATGGAAATTGGATGAAATATATCACACTTGTATATTTGATATATTTTTTTGAACAAGTGATTATATTTGGTTATTTCTCATAATTTAACTAACAATTTTGCAAACTTAAGAAATGTAAAAAGCTCTCTATTAGTTTGGTAATAATAGGGAAAATATTAATCCCTTGAGAACCATAGTCAAATATAGCCTCTATCTAATTATGACAAATCCACATAAAATCAACAAACTGATTTCGCACTACTTATCTCGACAATTATGCAACTGATGTCTCCCTATTTGTGATGAATTAATATTAGTTGGAGACATCATTTTTAGTGATTTAGGAAGTCTTTGAGTCGGTTTTCTTGAGAAATGCTACACTTTCCTATTTTGAGTCTTGATTTAGTAAATTATTGTTTTTAGAGCATATTGGGTTTAATTATTTATTAGTGTGAAACTTGAAAGATAATATGGAAATAAAGTAGATTCCAAGTAAAATCTAAAGATAAGGAAAGATTATCTTGAGGAAATCTGGAGATAGAAGGAAACAGAGTTCAATTAGGAAAAGCTGTCAAATAGATCTGAATTTCTGCACCTACGTCTAAATACGTGGTGATAACTCCAAAACCGAGCCGATTCTGGAAGATCCCTTTAATAGGGACGTATATAATTCCGTGAGGATTCTTTTGACATCTTATGGGTAAAAAACGGTCCAATAACGAAGAAGATATGGTAAAAACAAGTCAGCATTAATTATCCTTATCTACCTACGAATTTGAGTTGGGCTAGGAGTCCATTACTTTCCTTCTCCTTCAAGAAAACGAATTAGGGTTCCTAAACACCTATAAATACACCCTTATACCATTGTAAACATGTCCTTACTCAGTTTCAAGCTTAGGCTTAGTCCTTACTTGTATTTTCTCAGTTTTAAATAATAGGTTAGTCCTTTAATTTATTATTCATCCTTAGAATCAAGTTATTTATCCAAGAAGCAAGCTGCCCTATAGAGGAAGACAAGAAGCACGAAGTTGGAGAGTGACAAACTCCTCTTCTACATCTCACCTTCTCTATATTTAGGGTAATTAGATATAGATTTATGCTCAACCATATTTCTAAGCTTTTATTCTGTAAGTTTTACTTTTAATTGTTGGGTTATTATTTTGTCTTAAATTTCATAATACTATTTGTTATTTTAATTGATTGAGCTTGGCGTATATTGTTATTATGTGTTTTGACTTATTGTTACAATCCTAGATTTGGCCAATCTTAGGATTATTCTTAGTTATTGACAACACCACATAATCATCTAGTTCTGATCCTTTGCCTAACTAGATAGCCATAAAGGTTTGATTTAATCACCAATCATTACTCAGGAATCCTTGGTAGTGGAGAGGTTGCTCCTAAGCCTAATAGAGGCTAGGTAGAATTTAGAATCCTGGTTAATATAGAATGCTTAATCTGTGACAAGTTAGAATAACAACTTAGTAAAATAAACTCATATTAGTGACCCTAATCTATTAGACTTACATCCATATTTATTTATCTGCATTCTTATTTATTATTCCTCATCAGATAGTTATTCATATTATTTCATCTTCTTATATTTTATTCTAAACATATAAATTCATCTACGCTTGTTAAATATAATTAGATCTAATAGATACAATCCCTGCGAACGAACTTGAATTATCATTAAAACTTGCAAACGATCTGTGATATTTGCAGTGAGTTCTGTGGTTCTCAAGGGTGTGTGCTCTTTATTATTATCTTTATTTATCTATTATTTTATCACACCTTTGCCCCCACAAAGTTTTTGGCGCCGCTGCCGGGGATTTATCTTTAAGTTAAATCTATTTTGTGTTTACTTAGTGTAGAAGTTTTTATTTTGTTTTCAGTTTTACGCGCTTTTCCTTTTAGTCTCTTTTCAGGTTTCCTAGGTATGGAGAACTATTACGCAACAAGCAATACAAACATTCATGGGGCCCGAAGCCAAAATTTCTATCAAGAAGGTTCGAGCTATCAAGTTCGAGTTCCACCACAACCCATGCATAATCCGCAAGAAGTCTCCATCAATAAGGTCTCACAAAACCTGGAAAATTTCATGAGAAAATTGAGGTAACACGTCGAACTTTAAAAGACGTTAAACAAAAGTGCTTTACGGGAGACATCCCACTGTATTTTATGTTTATTTGTTTAGATTAGTGAGTTTATGTGTTTTTAAGTGCATATTGCAGTAATAAGGAAGGTATGAGTGTTTTTGATGTGTAGGTATGCAAGGGTTCGAGTTTGGGGTCAAAAAATGGAAAAATTTCGGAGTTAAAAAGGGCTGGACAGAAGCTTTTTGCGGTACACCGTAGGTATTTGCGGTGCACCGCACCTATCAGCGGTAGAAAAATACCAAAACTTCGAACTGGCATAACTTTGCGCTCGGGTATCGGAATTCACTTTTTCTTGAGTCTAAATCGCATATTTTTTCGAGATCTATCCAATGGAGCAGAGAAAAACTGGTTTGGAGATAAAATGAAAAATCGAAATCCAGCAGTGTCATGCGATACACCGTAACCTGCCACCAGATTCATTAACAAAAGGTTATAAGAAGGGTTTTGAAGAGAAGGTTAGTTATTGCACGAATTTCTTAATACTTAAGCATATCTTTCTTCCCCAAACCTCTCCTAACTCCATTAAAGCTTCAACAATCCTTCACCCAACATCAAAACATTACCAAATCACCATGAATTCACATCCAAATCCTTCCCTACATCATTACAAAGAAGATTCAAGCACCCAAATCATATCTAAACACCTAGAATCCAAGAATCAAAACCATGAATTTCAAAATCTTTTTCAAAAAATCCTTAAACCCACATCACCAAACCTTAATTCAATCATACCCACATGGATATTTGTCATCCTAACACATTTCCTAACCCAAATAAAGCTTGTTCCACCTATGATCAAGAGTTACAAATTTCAAGAGTGTTCAAAGCTTTGAGTTGGGGGTCAAAAGAGATGATGAAGAGAATAGAGAAATTATCAAGTGTTTTGGGAGATGAAGAATCAAAGCAAGGTATTGGGTTAGTTCTAGATGAAATCAAGTGAGATGGGTACTAGTTTGGGAATATATTACAAGATAATTGGAGTCAAGCAATTAGAGAGGAACCGATTTTTGGTGGATTCAAATCCTAAAAAGCAAGCAATTATAATTAGGGACACTACTACAACGCGGCTCTCTAGCGACTAAACTTCTAGCGACTACGCGTTGTAGTCGCTAAAGACCAGAGCCTCTAGCGACTACATGTGTTTAACGACTACAGGGCATTTTTCTCGACTACAGCGTAGTCGTTAGTAAGTTATTCTTTTAACGACTACAAGAAGTAGTCGTTACTACGTATGACGTAGTCGCTAGTGTGTTTTAGTATTTTTTAATTAATTTTCCACCGCCAACGTGTAGTCGCTAGATGTTGTATTAGTTAACGACTACATAAAGTAGTCGTTAGTAGTCATTTCTAACGACTACGTGTGAGGCTTTGGCGACTACATGTGTAGTCGCGAATAGTGGTAGCGTGTTTTTAACAGTAACTTGCGAATTGCTTTACTCAAGACACCATTATTATATAATTTCTCTTTCTTTCTCTCAAAACTCTCCCAATTTTTTTCCATAATTCATCATCAAAAATTATTTCAACACTTGGAAAAGCTTGCTTGGGTCAATCATCACGTGGGACCACCTCAATTATCAATTTTTCCTTCCAAATTTGCCCAAAAGTAGGTATTTTTTGTTCCATAAAACTCTTTCAAATTTCTTTTATTTGCAAGCAATTGTGTAGTTAATGGTAAATAGTATCACTTATTAGGTATTTCAACACGTGGACAAGTTTTCCCGGGTCAAACATCAACGTGGGACCGCCTCAATTATCAATTTTTCCTTCCAAATTTGCCAAAAACTAGGTATTTTTTGTTCCATAAAACTCTTTCAAATTTCTTTTACTTTCATGCAATTGTGTAGTAAATGGTAAATAGTATCACTTATTAGGTATTTCAACACGTGGACAAGCTTTCCCGGGTCAAACATCAACGTGGGACCGCCTCAATTATCAATTTTTCCTTCCAAATTTGCCCAAAAGTATGTGTCTTTTTCATCTTTACCTTATTTGATTACAATTGTATAGTTAATGCTAAATATATAATATCACTATGTATATATCTCTAATCATCTTATAATTTTATGTGAATTATAAATAAATAAATATATATATATATATATATATATATATATATATATATATATATATATATATATATATATATATATATATATATATACATATATATTTATATTTGTATTATATATTATTGTATGATGCATAAAAGCATAAATAGGATATATATTTATTTAGTGATGTTATATTTTGTATGCTTTTAATTTTTTATTTATGTATTTATTTTATGATGTTATATTTTGTATGCTTTTAATTTTATATTTATGCATTTATTTGGTGATGTAATATTTTGTGTGCTTTTAATTTTATATTTATTTATTTAGTCGGTGATGTAATAATTTTTTTCATTTTATATTTATTTATTTAATCGGTGATGTAATAATTTTTTTCATTTTTTATTCATTTATGTAATCGGTGATGTAATAATTTTTTTCATTTTATTTTTATGTATTTATTTGGTGATGTAATAATTTTTTTTCATTTTATTTATGAGACATTTATGTTGTATTCTTTCATATTGTAATAGTTGACTATGGCTTCGGGTATTGATAAGAGTTGGATTGGTACCGCTCATAAAGTTTCGCTTCAATTTTTTAAGGGGATAGAAGCATTCCTCGCTTTTGCTCAAAAAAATAAACCTCCTAGTGAAGAAACAATTTTTTGTCCGTGTAATGAGTGTTCGAATTATCGTCGGTATACGGTGGTCAAAGTTAGGTCACATCTTTTACAGTTTGGGTTTTTGGAGTCGTATGATATTTGGACAAAGCATGGTGAGACCGAGGATATTCCCGAGACTCGATATGAAAAAAATGAAATGTTGGATGTATACGAGGATTTGAGACCTAATTACGAGGTTGGTGGTCATTCCGGTGACACTGGGATGACAGACTCGAACAATTCAGCTCGTGGCAAATTCGAAACGATGTTTTCTGATTTAGAAACCGAGTTATACCCTAGTTGTGATGTTATGAGTTCATTAAATTTCATTGCGAAGCTAATGCACGTGAAGGTGAGGAACAAGTGGACTAACACATCTTTCACCGAGTTGCTTGATCTTTTGTGCCGTGTGTTGCCCAAACCTCATACCTTGCCCGATTCATACGAGGCATGCAACAAAAAGTTAAAATTTTTAGGTATGGGTTACAATACCATCGATGTTTGCGTGAACGATTATGCTTTGTTTTACAAGGAGAATGCCTCCCTCGAAAATTGTCCAGTATGTAGTGAATCCCAATGGGACCCGAAGAAGGGTCTGAAAGTAGCGCATAAGAAACTCAGATATTTCCCGATTGCCCCTAGGCTGCAGCGACTTTATGCTTCGACACACTGCCGAAAATATGACCTGGCACCAAACAGGGAAGAATACAGATCCAGATTTGTTGCGTCATCCGGTTGACGGTGATAGTTGGAAGAGATTTGTTTAGTTACATCCTGAGTTTGCTAGTGAACCTCGGAACGTCTTCTTGGGTTTGGGTATCGATGGCTTTTGCCCTTTCTCTATGCAGAACAACTCGTACATCATGTGGCCGGTTATATTGACTGTCTACAACTTACCACCGTGGGAGTGTATGAAGGAGACGACATTCCAGCTTTGTTTGTTGATTCCGGACCCCGTTCACCCGGCAAGGACATGGACGTCTTTCTTCGACCTGTTATAGATGAATTGGAAGAGTTGTGGGATAAAGGGATTCTTACTTATGATGCCCACAAGAAGGAAGAGTTTACGATGAAGGTTTGTTTGTTGTCTACGACTAACGATTTTCCCGCTAGGTCATACACCTCGGGATGGTCGGGTCAAGGTTACAAAACTTGTCCAGAATGCATGGATTCTACTCCGTCATTGAGTGTGAAGAAAGGGGTTGCTTACTTCGACCATAGACGTTGGTTACCTATCGGCCATCATTTTAGAAACGAAAAGGTTTTGTACAAGAAATCCGACTATAGGGGCCCACCGAAGAAATATAGACCTGCAGATATTCAGACACAGTTAGATGGGCTTCCCAGTGTGCTTCCCGGGAAACACAAGGATTTTGGGGGAAAGATCGTGAGACAGACTGGTCCTCGTGTATTCAATTGGAAGAAAAAAAGTATCTTTTATCGTTTACCTTATTGGCCCGAAAATTTGTTGAAACATAACATTGATGTCATGCATTGCGAGGAAAACGTGTGTGATGCTCTTCTCGGCACAGTTATAGGTCTTGATGGGAAACTTAACAAAGACAACGTGAAAGCGAGAATTGATCTTGAGGAATTGAACATCAGGCCAGATTTGTGGTTGACAGAGAGAAATGGTAAAAAAGTAATGCCTCGAGCTAGTTATACGTTATCCACGGAAAAACGGAAAGTATTTCTTGACTGGCTGAAGGCACAGAAGTTTCCCGATGGATTCGCATCGAGTTTGAGAAATAACGTTCAAAGTGACTTGGGCAAGATTATAGGAATGAAATCTCACGACTGTCACGTGATGATGCAGTACTTATTTGTGGCTAGTATACCACGTCTTTTCGAAGACAAAGCGATTAGTGACGCGATTATCGGGCTAGCCAACGTGTTTAGAGTTGTGTGTAATAAAAATCTGAGTAGGAAAGAGTTAGAAAAGGGGATGGTGAAAGTGGTTGAAGTTATGTGTAGATTGGAGATGATTTTACCTCCCGCGTTTTTCGATATAATGATCCACCTAGTCATACATTTATACGACGAAGCTTTGTTAGGGGGACCGGGTTAGATGCGTTGGATGTACCCGTTTGAGCGGTATCTGAAGAAATTAAAGGAGTACATACGAAACCCGGCTAGGCCGGAGGGTTCAATCGCCGAGGGATACGTTGTAGAGGAGACTTTGACATTCATATCTCGTTACCTTAAAGAAGAAAAAACAAAGTTTAATGATCCGGGTAGATATCCTGAGATCGAAGCTCAACCTAAATATTTGTCCGTATGTAAGAGCCAATGTATTCCTATAGGTAAAAAAGAGTATGGTAATTTGCAATACAACGAGAAGGAGCAAATCGACTGGTATATCCTACTTAATTGCGATGAAATCCAACATTTGATGACGTAAGTTTTAAATTTATTTATTAAATGTTTATTCATTATGATAAATGTATTCAGTTTGATCGTCAAATGTGCAGAGAACACAAAGCCACGCTATCAGGTACTGTAGCCGATAAAGATAGGAAACACCGGCAAAATTTTCAAGAATGGTTTCTGCATAAGGTATAGATCCATTCAAAATACAAAATTTATATTCCATTTTAGACAACATTGTTATAATTGTTTATGCTTGTAGGTTTATGAAATGGAAAAAGAAGGTGATGCATTCGCTATAAGTGAGATGATTTCATTGGCTAGTAAGTCTCATGGTGCAGTTTATAAGTACGATTCATGTGTTGTGAATGGTGTTAAATGGGTCACTCGTGAAAAGGGTGAAACAAGGGTGACACAAGATTACGGGGTATCCACAATCTACGATGGAAAACCTTATTACGGTGAATTAGTCAAGGTTATAGAGGTCACATTTGACGATGACTGTTCTGTTGTGCTGTTCGAGTGTAATTGGTATAACACGAGTAAACCGAGGGAAGAGAATGGGGTAACTCTTATTAACACGTCTAAATTTTTTGGGAAACAGAGCCGTACATCTTAGCTACTCAAGTAAAAAAAGTATTTTACATCGATGAGATTAACCCAAGGAAATCACAAAAAGGATGGAAAATAGTATGGGAACTCAACGATAGACATGGATGGAGTCCCGAGTTATGGGTTGCGGAATCAATGCCTACTGGAGACTCGAGTGTCACTATCCCTTTAGTGAACACCGAGACGATTTCCAATCAGGTGAAGTTGGCATCCACCGAGGAGATCGAGATTGACCCTGCTCATTTTTTTGTTGATTTGACTTTTGATATGGTTGTTGATGAAAACGAGGAAATTGAAGATGACACCTTGGATGAATACGGTGATGAGGAAGAACCTATTGAGGTTGATAGCGATGACGAACCTATAGTTGTTAGTGGATATGATTCTGATTAGGAGATTTTTTTGGGTTTATTTGTATTAAAACATTTTATTGACTTAAACTTTTTATATTTGAGGTGAATTTGTATTTTTAAACTTTTTATATAGTTGACTAGATACTCCAAACACTCAAATTTGACTCTAAACAGTCAACTTTGACTCTAAACACTCAACTTTGACCCCAAACACTCAACTTTGACCCCAAACACTCAACTTTGACTCAAATAACTCAACTTTGACCCAAATAACTCAACTTTGACTCTAAACACTCAATTTTGACCCCAAACACTCAACTTTGATTTCAAACACTCAACTTTGACTCAAATAACTCAACTTTGACCCAAATAACTCAACTTTGACCCCAAACACTCAACTTTGACCCCAAACACTCAAATTTGACTCCAAACACTCAACTTTGACCCCAAACACTCAACTTTGACCTAAATAACTCAACTTTGACCCCAAACACTCAACTTTGACCCCAAACACTCAACTTTGACCCCAAACACTCAACTTTGACCCCAAACACTCAACTTTGACTCTAAACACTCAACTTTGACCCCAAACACTCAACTTTGACCCCAAACACTCAACTTTGACCCAAATAACTCAACTTTGACCCCAAACACTCAACTTTGACCCAAATAACTCAACTTTGACCCAAATAACTCAACTTTGACCCCAAACACTCAACTTTGACCCAAATAACTCAACTTTGACCCCAAACAGTCAACTTTGACTCTAAACGTTGACTGAATACCCCAAACACTCAACTTTGACTCTATACGTTGACTGATTAACCCAAACACTCAACTTTGACCCCAAACACTCAACTTTGACTCTAAACACTCAACTTTGACTCTAAACACTCAACTTTGACCCCAAACACTCAACTTTGACTCCAAACACTCAACTTTGACCCAAATAACTCATATTTGACCCAAATAACTCAACTTTGACCCCAAACACTCAACTTTGACCCCAAACACTCAACTTTGACCCAAATAACTCAACTTTGACCCAAATAACTCAAGTTTGACCCCAAACACTCAACTTTGACTCTAAACACTCAACTTTGACCCCAAACACTCAACTTTGACCCCAAACACTCAACTTTGACTCTAAACACTCAACTTTGACCCCAAACACTCAACTTTGACCCCAAACACTCAACTTTGACCCAAATAACTCAACTTTGACCCCAAACACTCAACTTTGACTCCAAACACTCAACTTTGACCCCAAACACTCAACTTTGACCCCAAACACTCAACTTTGACCCCAAACACTCAACTTTGACCCCAAACACTCAACTTTGACCCTAAACACTCAACTTTGACCCCAAACATTCGACTTTGACCCCAAACACTCGACTTTGACCCCAAACACTCAACTTTGACCCAAATAACTCAACTTTGACCCCAAACACTCAACTTTGACCCCAAACACTCAACTTTGACCCCAAACACTCAAATTTGACCCCAAACACTCAACTTTGACTCTAAACACTCAACTTTGACTCTAAACACTCAACTTTGACCCCAAACACTCAACTTTGACTCCAAACACTCAACTTTGACCCAAATAACTCAACTTTGACCCAAATAACTCAACTTTGACCCCAAACATTCAACTTTGACCCCAAACACTCAACTTTGACCCAAATAACTCAACTTTGACCCAAATAACTCAACTTTGACCCCAAACACTCAACTTTGACTCTAAACACTCAACTTTGACCCCAAATACTCAACTTTGACCCCAAACACTCAACTTTGACCCCAAACACTCAACTTTGACCCAAATAACTCAACTTTGACCCCAAACACTCAACTTTGACCCCAAACACTCAACTTTGACCCCAAACACTCAACTTTGACTCTAAACACTCAACTTTGACCCCAAACACTCAACTTTGACCCCAAACACTCAACTTTGACTCTAAACACTCAACTTTGACCCCAAACACTCAACTTTGACCCCAAACATTCAACTTTGACCCCAAACACTCAACTTGACCCAAATAACTCAACTTTGACCCCAAACACTCAACTTTGACCCCAAACACTCAAATTTGACCCCAAACACTCAACTTTGACCCCAAACACTCAACTTTGACCCAAATAACTCAACTTTGACCCCAAACACTCAACTTTGACCCCAAACACTCAACTTTGACCCCAAACACTCAACTTTGACTCTAAACACTCAACTTTGACCCCAAACACTCAACTTTGACTCTAAACACTCAACTTTCACCCCAAACACTCAACTTTCACCCCAAACACTCAACTTTGACCCCAAACACTCAACTTGACCCAAATAACTCAACTTTGACCCAAATAACTCAACTTTGACCCCAAACACTCAACTTTGACTCTAAACGTTGACTGAATACCCTAAACACTCAACTTTGACTCTAAACGTTGACTGAATACCCCAAACACTCAACTTGACCCCAAACACTCAACTTTGATCCAAATAGTTGACTAGATAACCCAAACACTCAAGTTTGACCCTAAATGTTGACTAGATAACCCAAACACTCAAGTTTGACCCAAAATGTTGACTAGATAACCCAATCGAGTGATTGCTTGGAGCTAAATAGAATTTATCGAGAGTGTGGAATTGAATTTAATTTAAATGATTATTTGGAAGTGAATTAAAATATTGGATAATTGTGAATGGATTTAAGTTTATTTTTTTAAATTAAATAAAAAAAAAATTGTAGCGACTAGTTCATATTCATGAACTAGTCGCCAATAACTCGACACAACTAACGACTACTTTGTAGTCGCTAAATGTCGTATTAATTTTCCATTATTCACTGGCGGTCCATTTTCCCGCCCACGAAAGGACATGCGTTTTTACCATTAGGTCTAGCGACTACAAAGTAGTCGCCAAAGACCAGTTGACGTGGTCAACTAACAGACACGTGTAAGTTATAAGCTATCTGGCGACTACATCCTTATCTCTAGCAACTACACGGTGTAGTCGCTAGTAAGATTGCCCTATATTACACCGAACCCTCACTCTCCACTTTCATTTCTTAAACAACAAAACACAAAAAAACGAGAGATAATATTGCAGCCATTCCAAGCTCCGAATCAAGCAACAAATCAGCTCCAAATCTTCGTCAAAGGTAACCAAATCCAACCCATAATCTTATTCCTTTCCATTTTATCTCATTTATAAAGCTTTTTTTCTCTATATTTATATTTCTAATCAATTTTTTTTGTTTGTGTTTCGATCCGAATCAATATGGCATGGATTCATCACCAAATCAGCTCCAATTTCATCCAATAAGGTAAGTTTTCCAACCAATTTTGGTCTTTTAATGTTCATGTCTTTTTTTTAATTTTTTTTTCTTTGATGATTTCATGGTTTTTTTAATTCCGAGAGTAGTAGGTGTTATTAGAGTGTTGTATGGATTTTTTTAAACCAAAAATTGATGTTAAATGGCTAAAAAATATGATTTGTGAAATCTAATTAATTTTTCCCCTTTTTTGGTGTTTGATTCTTACTTCCGAAAATAAATAGTGTTATTAGGGTTTAATTTTTGTTAATTTAAACATGTAATTCATGGTTTTTGATTGAAAATTAATTAGGTTGATTTTTTGGGAATTTTGTTAATTTTTGTTATGATTTTTAGTAAATTTTAGATTAAAAAAGTGCAAAAATTGTTATACTTAGAATGAAATTATTATTTAGGCAAAAACTGTGTTAAAAATAACATAGGGACCTTTATGCAATTTTATAAAAATTATTTTAGGGAATTTTATGCAATTTAAAACTAAATAGGGAATTTCATGCAATTTAAGAAAAATGTATAGGAAATGTAATGCAATTTTAATAAATATATAGGGACTATTAAGCAATTTAAAAAAAATAATATATGTCCTTTCATGCTATTTAAAAAAAATATAGGGACTTTTATGCAATTTAAAAAATATATAGAGACTTTTATGCAATTTAAGAAACATATATTTATTTCACTATAAAATAATAGATTTTTAAATATTAAAAAAAATTATAAATTATTTTATTATATGGCTAATATAATTATTTTTGTATAATACATATTGTACGTGTGCTATATATTGGATGTTAAAGATTCGCGATGATTTATTTACGTTTTTTAATTTATTTGATTTATTTAATTCATGATTGTAATAATTTATTTAATTTTATTTTCATGTTTTTATTTTTGGTGATGTAATAATTTAGTATTTTTTATGTTATTTTTTATTCTATATTTTAATTTCCCTACAAAATGCTAGATGGCCGATGTGATTACTAGACAGCACGGAGGGGGCGGTGGGGGTAGAGAACCAAATCAGAATCCAAACAGAAACCTAGCCGACTGTGCAAACCAGCCCGGCAAATAAACAAATTCAAATCAATAATTGCTTAAAAAATAAAGTCAACACTAATTAATTCAATGTTAAAACAGATCTCCCTAGACGGAAAAAAAGGGGTAGCGCTGCCCTCAAAACTGCGATGAGGGCACTAAAAGCTGTAGGGTGGCCTTTGCCGATAGATTTCTGTATACTGGACGACAGGTGGAGTCCATCAGGCAAGTACGGGCACCACGTTGCGCAAGTGATCGGGATTACAGTTCGCGAGAGGATTCCGCCCTATCACCTAGCTTGGGATAAAGTACCGGATGCGGACAAAAAACGCCGTGATTAAGAGATTATCGGTACAAATTAAATTGTTAATATTTTTAAAACTTAATTTATTATTCTAATTTAAATTTAAATAATATATTTTTTTACAGAATTATTTTGACATAAAGAATTGGAGAAAGAGGAAAGACTGGAATTCTATTTACGGAAACTTAGACGATACGATGAGGATTCGATTTAAGGACTACAAACATAACGTGAAGAAGAAGTTTTGAAGAAAAGGGTTGAAGCCGGATTGGTTATCGGACGAGGTGTGGGCTAAGTGTAGTGAGTATTGGGGACCGAGAAAAGCGAAGGTGAACTTTTGATTTTTTTAAATTTAAGTATATATTTTAAATTATAATAGTTTTTATTAATAATTGAATTTTAAATTTTTTCAGCATCAAGCAGAAGAAAATAAAAAGAATCGAGAAAAGCAAAAAAACAAGAGTGGAGCGGGGTCGAGGAGGTATTTCCGAACTCGGGATATGCTATACGAGGTGGTTTTTTATTTAAGTAAATTTTTTAATTATTAATTTATTATTTATTTTGAATATTTTTTATTTTTATTAAACAGGGTGAAGAATTAATCCCGGGAGGGAATCTGGTGATCAGGGATGAGGCTACCCAACAAGACATCCCAATTCCGCGTATGGGTGGTTTTTATGAGGTGGTGGGGAAAAGCAAGAAGACCAAACAGTGGAGGTCGGAGGGCTACGAAAAAGCCGATGTAAGTTTTTTTTTAAAAGTCAATTATTAATTATTTTTTTCATCTTAAGTGAAATTTAATTAATTTTTTGTTTATTATGTAACAGAAGTCGCTCAAGGACGCGATGAAGGAAAAGGTGACTCAGAGTCAATCTGAGTCAGCCGATGGTCAAGGCTTGAGTCAAAAGGAGCAGTACGATTACGTGAGGAGCACCGCGAAGGCGATCGGGTCACCGAAGAGGAGCTTTATACCGGGAATTGGTTGTCCGAGAAAATCGAAGAAGAAGGCTAAGACTACTCCAGCCCAAAACGAGCAGCACGAGGAGATGATGGTGGCGATTAACGAGTTCCGAGTATCTAGCGGTCTTCCTCCGTTCCCCCGCCCTGAAGGCTCTACTAGCACTCAGCCTCCAGCTTTTTCGATGGCTGTTGTGAATGATGCCATCGCGTATGTTAATCAGTTGAGGGCAGAGAAAGGAGAGACCCCCTTCCAGCCTATGAATGCGGGCCCCACTCCTCCTAGCGGTGATGAAGATGAAGAAGATGGTGATGATAGTAGTAGTGATGATGGTGAAGATGATGACGAGCCCGGGAATGATGAAGATGTTTATAACCGGCTCGGATTCTAGATATCGTGGTTGTTGGTGTTTATTTTATTATCTATTAAGACTTTTAATTTAATTTTATTTGGTTTGGTTTTGTATTAAGACTTTTATTTTATTTTGGTGTGGTTTGGTTTGACTTTGACCTGGTTTGACTTTGGTTTAATTATATATTTTAATTAATTATTTTTAAATTATTAATTGTATTTTTATTTATTAATTGTATTTTAAAAAAAATAAAAAAATATGATTTTCAAATTATTTTTAATTACAGTATTGTAATTAAAAATAATTCGAAAATTGTGTTTTTTTATTTAAAAAAAAATTAATAACAGCGACTACATAGTAGTCGTTATTGACTACATTAAGTAGTCGCTATACATTGTTATAATAACGATACAAAGTAGTCGTTAATAAAGTTATCTTTTCTCGACTACAGTGTAGTCGTTGATAACTATTGTACTAACGACTACTAAGTAGTCGCTAGAAGAAGCGCTATCTAACAACTACAAAGTAGTCGTTAGTAATGCCACAGTCTCTAAAGACTACTTCTTCGCGTGTAGTCGTAAGGTTTACCTTCTAACGACTAGTTTTTCGCGACTAAGTTTTAACGACTACTTGTAGTCGTTAGATCCTTGAACTGATTTCTCGCGACTACTTCTCTTATCATCAGCGACTACACATGTAGTCGCTAGAAGCCTGACGCAGAGTAGTGGGAGCAGAAGATACCAATACCTCTTCTAATCAAAGATTCCTATATCGAGATTAACAAAAGCTTCTGGGACGCTAGTAGCTGCGTTCAAAACATGTTCCTGGATGAACACCGTCACATGAGAGAGTATTCGAGAGCAAAGTTGGAAGAAGATAAACAAGAGATTTCTAGAGTGTGATTGATTGGGATGGAGCATAAGACGATGTAAGGGAAAGCGAAACTGGTGATACCTAGAAGTTTTCATACATGAAAGCACTGCACCCTATTCCGGGTATTGATTAGGCGAGGTAAAAGCCTCGAAGAGTATGTTTTCTTTCTTCCTTACCTTTTCTTTATGTGCAATATCTGTAAAATTTTAATTTTCTTTTATTTTATTTTTGAGTCTTTTCAAGTCGTGGGGACACGACTCATTTTTGAGTTTGGGGTGTGGGGATTTGTTGTCTCTCATCTCTATTTTCTGTTTTTAGGTAAAATTAAAATTTTATGAGAAGGATTAGATGTATGTAGAGTGTGTTTAATAGCTTGAAAGTATAAGCTCAGTGAATTGATGATAGAAAGTAGTATGTTTATGAGCTATTTTAATTTGTATGCTTTGAGTATTTGCAGGAAAACACACATTGATAGTAAAGAAAAGATTAGTTAGCAATGCGATAGAAAGTATGTTCAATCTCAGGGAGCCATGAGTGGGTTGTAGGCCGTGAGATCCAAGCTAGTTGACAAACCTATTTGATGAACGTGCTAAAGGTAAGAAAATAACGAAATTGCATGGTGTAGAAATGATTAAGGCAGTTCTTTCATATTGAATCCATTTGAAGCCTTTTTATACCTTCTCACCCTGTTATTTGATTTAATATTTTATATATTTCTCAGCCCCTTCTAGCCTTTCTAAATCCTTTTTATTTAGCCATGTTATAAGCCATATCACTTTAGATTATAGGAATTTTCCATATGACCCGCACTCGAATCGCGATGCATAGACAATTGTTTTAGAGCTTGAGTTTGGGGTGGTGGGCCCACCATTACGGGAATGGTTATTGGGATGGGATTTTTGAGCTTATTAATTGTGCTCCATTCTTTATATTAATGATGATTCACATATTATTATTGTAACCCTTTGCCTGGGTAATAGTGAATGAAAAAGAAGCTACGAGCTAAAATTGCCAACAAGGGCATAAAAAGAAAAGAAAAAATATATATATGAAGAAAACTAGCGTGATATCTCGAACATTAAAAGAGAGTCATAGCTGAAGAAAATGATTTGAAAAGAATATATATATATATATATATATATATATATATATATACGGACCGGCAAAGAGGAATTTTTATGTGAACATCTTATGCTTTAATTGGGTTATTAGGGATGCTACTTTGTGCATCAAAGAAAATCATTGGGTTGAGTGAGAAACGTTTTATGAGAGTAACTCAGCGATTCGTTGATGGCTAGTGAGGAGAGAGCCAAAAGCTCACTCCAAATTATCCAAATATACTTATCAATACCGTCCCTAAGCCTACATTAAAACCTTAGAGATGTTTTGATTCTTTGCTATGTAATTGAGAAGTGATTGAGCCAATAGAGAGTAGTTAAGTGGATCTTTGGATACTACTGAAGTTCGATGAACAATCTATAGCTTCCTTGGTGAACTGAGTAAAGTTCCTCTCCTTCTTACATTGCGAAGCTAATCTAATCTTGAATTCAAGCCGTGTTGACTGTGGATATGAGAAGTGTACAGGTATGTAGTTTTTAAATATTATTACATGAAATTTTCTGAGTAGTTGCTTTGAGTCTATTCTCCATATTCTGCTATCTTCTTCCCTCTGTGCTTAATTGACCTAGGTGTGTATTTAGAGACTTCCCTTTGTTTTTATCTTTATTGTATCGGGACGATACAACTTTGAGTTGGGGGTCTTGATGTCTCCCTATTTGTGATGAATTAATATTAGTTGGAGACATCATTTTTAGTGATTTAGGAAGTCTTTGAGTCAATTTTCTTGAGAAATGCTACACTTTCCTATTTTGAGTCTTGATTTAGTAAATTATTGTTTTTAGAGCATATTGGGTTTAATTATTTATTTAGTGTGAAACTTTAAAGATAATATGGAAATAAAGTAGATTCCAAGTCAAATCTAAAGATAAGGAAAGAAGATCTTGAGGAAATCTGGAGATAGAAGGAAACAAAGTTCAATTAGGAAAAGGAAAAGCTGTCAAATAAATCTGAATTTCTGCACCTACGTCTAAAGAAGTGGTGATAACTCCAAAACCGATCCGATTCTGGAAGATCCCTTTAATAAGGACGTAGATAATTCCGTGAGGATTCTTTTGACATCTTATGGGTAAAAAACGGTCCAGTAACGAAGAAGATATGGTAAAAACAAGTCAGCAGTAATTATCCTTATCTACCTACGAATTTGAGTTGGGCTAGGAGTCCATTACTTTCCTTCTCCTTCAAGAAAACGAATTAGGGTTCCTAAACACCTAT
Source organism: Nemophila menziesii (assembly GCA_029959085.1). Lineage (NCBI taxonomy): Eukaryota > Viridiplantae > Streptophyta > Magnoliopsida > Boraginales > Hydrophyllaceae > Nemophila > Nemophila menziesii. Next base: position 4,452,908 of record JARWIR010000024.1, read on the forward strand.
AAATACATCCTTATACCATTGTAAACATGTCCTTTCTTAGTTTCAAGCTTAGGCTTAGTCCTTACTTGTATTTTCTCAGTTTTAAATAATAGCTTAGTCCTTTAATTTATTATTCATCCTTAGAATCAAGCTATTCATCCAAGAAGCAAGCTGACCTATAGAGGAAGACAAGAAGCACGAAGTTGGAGAGTGACAAACTCCTCTTCTACATCTCACCTTCTCTATATTTAGGGTAATTAGCTATAGATTTATGCTCAACCATATTTCTAAGCTTTTATTATGTAAGTTTTACTTTTAATTGTTGGGTTATATTTTGTCTTAAATTCCGTAATACTATTTGTTATTTTAATTGATTGAGCTTGGCGTATATTGTTATTATGTGTTTTGACTTATTGTTACAACCCAAGATTTGGCCAATCTTAGGATTATTCTTAGTTATTGACAACACCATATAATCATCTAGTTCTGATCCTTTGCCTAACTAGATAGCCATAAAGGTTTGATTTAATCACCAATCATTACTCAGGAATCCTTGGTAGTGGAGAGGTTGCTCCTAAGCCTAATAGAGGCTAGGTAGAATTTAGAATCCTGGTTAATATATAATGCTTAATCTGTGACAGGTTAGAATAACAACTTAGTAAAATAAACTCATATTAGTGACCCTAATCTATTAGACTTACATCCATATTCATTTATCTGCATTCTTATTTATTATTCCTCATCAGATAGTTATTCATATTATTTTATCTTCTTATATTTTATTCTAAACATATAAATTCATCTACGCTTGTTAAATATAATTAGATCTAACGGATACAATCCCTGCGAACGAATTTGACTTATCATTAAAACTTGCAAACGATCCGTGATACTTGCAGTGAGTTCCGTGGTTCTCAAGGGTGTGTTCTCTTTATTATTATCTTTATTTATCTATTATTTTATCACACCTTTGCCCCCACCAGCAACATTTTATGAAATATAAGTGGTTATTAGTCATAATGAGAATAAGAGGTTTATAATTAACATGAAAATACCTGATTTTGAGGTATGAAGTAGAAAATGTGATGAGGATTGTGCATTAACATGATTCTTTATACCAGGAGGACCATCCCTTTGTTGACCATCTAGATTTGGTGTATTTGATATAGGAATATAGGAATCTTGCAGTAAGCGTACAATATTAATCCTCTTCCTTAACCAAATCTACACTGTAGACTCTGAACCTCCTACAACATAATCATTCAATCACAAATATTAACTAATTAATAAAAATTATTCTTAAATATATAATATTGCTAAATAAACTGTATTATAAACTACACCACTGATCACTGTGACATAATCAAATATATACATACGTTTTAGAAAGTAGCAAATATGGACCTAAAATATTGTGATATTTTAAACATGTATAAATTTAGGAAGGAGAATCCCAGTTAAAAAAATACATATCTATTCAATGATTTTTGCATGATCCAGGTACTCGGAACCTACAATGCACATACATTTTTAACCTCAGCGTATTGCAACTACATCAATAATTACATGCAACTAATACATGTAAAAAAGTAAAATCATGTATATACTCACCAATCAAATCATTAATTGCAGTTTGTGCATCCTAAACAGAATACATAAGCAACCAATTATAAGAGAAACGGTAATAAAATGGAAAAGGATAAAAAGACTTCATAAGCTGATGGTTACGTAAAGATACAAATCCAAACCCCCAGTTTTCTGGTCCCACATAACCCTTACATCACTATTAATAAAATAAATTACTAAAAAGTCTAATCTTTATACGATCTTATAAGATAACAGCTGGATAAAATAGAGAAGCAAGTGAATAACATAGCATGTGTAAATTCGGGGCTAAGATCACCAACGAAAATATTAAAATGACCTGCGAAATTATTACAGAAAATCCCAGGGATTGTATAAGTAAATATGTACAGAATACACACGAAAGGATGACATATAAAATTTTAACATGTATAAGAGCTGCATACAAAACTACCTGTTATTTCAAAAATAAGAGTTGCATAACAAAACCACCAATTATTTCGAAAATAGCATAACATATATATGCTATTCAAAAGAATCGAACCTTGACCACACAAACATAAAAAACATAAAAACAATTAACATTTACCTGCACTATATTAACAAATCTTTTTCTTCTCGAACCTAAGCTACCACTATTAATCCCAAAATCACCTCGATCAAGCAATTGAGTAGAACTTTTCCTAAAAAGATTACTTGTAGCAGCTTTTCTCAACTCCATTAACTCAATTTATGCGTTATTTACAGAAATTCCATGTTGCATCGAGAATAAAGATGAGCTTCCACTACTATCACCTTCATCCACCAACACGTTCTTATTCCTCCAATTTCGAGTAAAAGATGATCTTACCCTTTGCGCAACTCTCCAATCTCTTTCGATAGCAAAGGTGCGGTAATCTCAGATTATTATTCTCATTTAAATAGTAATACGCTAAGTAAGATGGATGTGATTGAATCTCTTCCTCAGTAAAATCGTTTAGATCATTTAACTATGTGTAATTACGGTTTCGAAATAAACATCCTACAACATTTAATGAACCTTCTACAGTAGGAGGAGCACTTCCACTTCTGTATATATCTAAATCTCTCTCCCTTTGGATTAATAGCTCGCGATTTTGATGATTTTGATTTTGAAATTGTTGTTGTAACATGTATAGTTCTAGCTCACCAGATAAACTATTATTCCTATTCTCTAAATTCCCATTTACATTCGACATCAAGATTATATCTTTTCACTATTGAAAATCATCTCAGTTAAAACTAAAATAACAAAAAAAAACACAATAAATACAGAGAATATAACTCATAAAAAAGTAAAAAAAAAGAAAAGAAAGAGAAATCATGTACCTTTAATAAAAAATATCCCAGATCCACGAAATACTTTAATCTGATAATTATGAGAAATTGTAAAAGTGATGAAATTAGTTTAAATTAACTCAATTTTTTAGAATTTCAATAGTAAAAATTAATCTTTTTACCTTAATTTCGGTTCTTCGCCAAGCCAGGGTGATGATGGTGGATAATGGTCTACGAGTGCTGCAGTTTTCTTGTGCAGGAGAGCAGCTTGGTCTTTGATAACCCAAAATTCAGCATCTGCCTCAACATCTCAAACCCTATCATTTCCATACTTGTCACCACCTTCAAGCATAGTTGGTTGCTCAGTAACCTGCAAAAGAAAGATAAATCTTAATGTCTAGTTAAAAGTAGAAATGAAAGTAATTCAAAATTTACCTTTTCCTAAAATTGCAGTTAAGAATCCATAAACATACCTATGAATGAAGTTCAATGATAATTTATATATTCTACACGACAAAGGGACTAATGATGCAATTTAATAAATACAAATATATTTACAATTATTGAATTTCGTAACAATTAAATAATCTTTTGAGACATATATAGTACACAAATTTGTTAATTCAAAGCATCTTCCGTCCGAAGGCAATTTTAAAGATTTACCTAGCATTTTTAAGTAACTTGGGACTGGTCTGTTAAAAACAAAAAACTCAAATGAGTAATCGTGCAGAAAATATTTTTTTACCTTAATTTGGGTTCTTTGATTGTTGATAGCGTAGCCAAGCCAGGTTGTTGATGGTCGAAAATTGGTCCCCGAGTGGCAATGGGAGAGCGGCTTGGTGGTAAGGCAGGAGAGCAGCTTGGTGAAAATGAGAAGGTTTACCTTATATTGGGTTCTTCAATTGTTGCCGGGTTGTTGATGGTCGAGAATGGTCCCCGAGTGGCGATTGGTTTCTTCTGAAGGAGAGCGGCTATGTGGCAGGAGAGCTACTTGGTGGTATAATTTATTTATTGAATTGTTTTCGTTAGAAAAAATGAGACGATTGGTTAAGATAAATTTTAGTATAATTTATTTCATTGAATTGTAAATTTATGATTGGTTAGGATTGAAATTATGAGAAGATTAAGGAACTTAATGGGGGGATTTATGAGCTATTTAGGGAAGAGAGAAAATAAGAAAAATTAGATGAGTCCTATTATGTAATATAGATTTAAATATTAAATTAAATTATCTTATAACTAAGTATTGACGCCTTAAAGACACTAAAAAAACAAGAAAACCTCAGCTACTTATTTACTAATCATCTATAAAACATGTTTGATATATGATAAAACTTATTTTTGGAACCAAAGACTAAAAAAATACATTAATATAATAATGAATATCAATATAATCGACGTATAGATAAAAAGTCTTAAACGCTCCACAAAGTTCGGAACTAACAAAACACTTTTGATAACGGTAACATGTGTGTACCGCCACTGGTGGGCGGCCCAACACCGCCGGAGAAACCTCCTGGAACACCTAGCGATACTGCAATGGAGACCATCGATCTATCATTAAATATAACAATAGAATACCATCATTTCAAGGAATCCCTATTTTTAAAGATATCATCACATAGATCAGATTGAGATTGGGTAGGTATAACCATCAAAGTAGACGATTGATCCAGCACCATTAGAAAATAAGCAGACATAGCCTTTCAGAATTTCTTTTTGTATTGTTCTGGAGAAATTACAGTTGGAGATACAATTTTTGGTACACCAAGTACGCTAGATGTCTTAACCCAAGTCTCGCGATGCTTATCCCATGTGTATTGTCTCATTAAATCGATTATTCCAAGCACCAGCTCCTTTTCCTTGTCTATGCCCACCAGTAATGAGTATTCGATTACATCAATTGACTGTAAATATATAAAACTTACAAATAGATATCAATAGAAAAACTTACCTCAAATATTTGTTTCTCCTTCCGTAGGAGTCTGATTCAGGATTAAGCTAACACACTTCAGATACTGCTAATGTACCATTGTCTATATAAATCTTTTCGAGACTTCATTAAGAGCTCTTAACACCTCATCGAACAATAGCTCTGCCCTTGTGCGAACATATAGTTAAACAATTCCCCACTTAAATTGATTAATAAGTGTCCACTTTACTTTTCTCACACATTAAGAAATGTAATGGTTAAACTCCCCATTACTAAAATTTCCTTCATAAACTATCTTAATATCTTAAATATTTATTTATAAATAGAAATTCTAATATTTAAATAGGAATAATAGTTTAAAATAGAAACATAAATATATTGATATTGAAACTGGACAAACTTTTTGAAATTACATATTTAGTAATTGAACTAAGTTGTGAAACAGAGGGAGTAGCTTTTAATCTATTTTACCCTCTTTGGAGCAAACTGTCATGATGAGGGGTCTCAAGACTCATTGGGTAAAACTAAATAGAAATTGGATCAATACCTACTAACTAGTTTAAGTTTGTACCTTAACATTTATAATTTCACTTTAGGGCCCTCTATTTTTTTAATATATAATATTATTTATAATTCTACTTTTCAGTGATTTTGAATGAAAATAAATACTATTCGATTGGTGGGTTTATACTACCGGTTAGTTTTGGTCAGAGACCTATAATGCAATTTGATCTTTTAACACAAATATGTACTGAAGTAGGTATAAACCCACTAAATAAATAGACAAAGGTGGTTATAAACCTACCACTGTTACATACGACCATTTGTTGTCTAATTGCACTATTGGTCTCTAGAAATTATATATCACAAACAAAAAAATGGGTAAAAGCCAACACTGCAACTACAAGAGTCTTTGTTAACAAATTACACTATATGTAAAAAATTAAGTTAAATAACTCATTCAAGTTCATCTCATTTCTGTATCCATCGTTGTTAAATTCGAACTTAAATTGAAAAAGATATAACTAATTAACTACAGTCGGATTATATCTAAAATAAGCAATCATTTGCCCAAAACTGCAATTGTACAATGACAGTTAGATAAAATAACAAAAAATGAAAAAACATATTTAAATTTATGTACTAAGGACAAAATCAAAGCATACCCATAAAATCGGAGACAATCTCTGTGAAGGGAATGACCACAGTTTGCAACCCTAGTAGAAGCAGCATGGTTAGAAAAGCTAAGTTCGACAAATTTTCCAAAATATAAACCCCAAGCAGCATCGGACATTACTACCCTTATATTAGGAGGGAATCCACTCGTGCGAGGAAACAATAAACACTTATGCCACATCCAGATTTTACCTTCTCATTCCCCTGGTAAAAAACAATCTTAAAGCTTCTTCACTGAGATGGAAATACCTCCTTGTTGATTTGTATTCAATGAATATGAGCTTCAGATGGCATTTCACATGATCGGAAACAAAAGTTTAATCAAAGCTTCTGTAATATTTGATTTGAAAGAGATGGACATGTTCCTTTTAATACACATTGTGTTGTGAGAAATACTAATATGCTCTGTGGGTTTGAAGGTGATAAAAAAAACTTTTCTTTTGACACTACCTTTCCATTGTCATTTCCTAGGACTCTAAGTAAGGATGTGTTATAGTCAGTAGGCATTAATACTCTTTCGAGATTTATTTATTTATTATTATTGTTATCACTCACTATTTCATCAATTTGTGGTGCTGATTCACTTGTACCCATCTTAATCATCTCTCCCTGATGAACATATGACATATCACGTTTAGAAAACTCAACCTATCTTGAATCTGATTTGTGATTTGATCAAGATCCATTAGGCCCATGTGATGCCATATCTGGAAAGATGGTACTAATAGACCCAAATGGGTCATTGGGGGTTTGAGGAGCAGTAATAGTAAAATTAGATATGGTAGATATAGATCTGTCTAAGCTTGATGATTTATCAGGTTACACAACTTTTACTGAGACTTCAAAGGCAGTTTTGGTAATGAAGCACCTTCATCAACTAGAAAATATGTCTCGAGAGCTAAATGATAAGCGGCAAATAAACCATAAAGTATCAGCTCATCCCCACTTGTACCCTTGAGCAAAATCTGACAAAGTCCAAATACTTTATATTGAATAACTCAAAGCAGAAATATACAACTGATTAAAGCAAGTGATGAATACTTACAGTACAACCAAATGGCAGCCTGTGAAAAACATTAATGTCTTGATCAACTTCTTTTCGCCTTGTCCAGCAGAGTAATGCTC